>CM077233.1:20745354-20932854 GCA_039654775.1 Spinibarbus caldwelli | reverse complement strand
TGGTAAAACATCTATGTGTTGAATCACCCAATAATAAAATGTGACATTCTGTAGTTTTGTCTCATATTCATCTTTTAATCATATTTGTAAATGTCTTGACTCCACAGCCAACAGAGCAATTTTGTCTTTACTGTTCCAATACTTTTGGAGGGCACTGTATATATATAGACACACACACACACACACACACACACACACACACACACATTGTCCATATGGACAAAGTTACGGTTTAAAAACACTAATAATTTGATAACACTGTTAAAAGTAATCTTTTTTAAATTAATATCCATCTTTTATACTGTACATTATAAGGTTGTGATGTCTAAATTCACTTTGACCAGAAATTTAATATCGGTGCACCCCTAATAGTTGGGGGTTTTTATAGTTGTATAAAATGTTCTTGCTCCAAAATCCGGTTGTATCTTGAGGTCATTCATTTTCATTTGCATCAATATAATTCCATAATAATCTTGCAGCCATAAACAACCAACATGGAATTAACAATCTGTATTTCTGTAATATACTTTGTGGTCTTTCAAATAGGACAGGAACGACAGCACATTTCCAGCAACTTAAATCAAGTGACAAATTAAAATGGAAAAAGAAAAAAAAGACAGACAGACTAGAAAAGAATAGGTGTGTTAAGATAAATCCAAGTCAAAATGCTCTACACATAATTCCACATTACCCAGACACAGTATTTCACACTCCACTGACCTGTTTAAGTAAGTGCTTAATCTTGGTGCCTTGTTTGAGGAGCTCCACATTTTCTTCTTTGAGGAGTTTTAGGGTGAAGTCGAGCGTGTTCTTGCTGCTTTGGGTGAGGAGAGAAGCCCAGATGGCTCGGTACAGAGCGCTGTTATCCTCTGTGGGCTTTCCACTGGGGTTATTGATCACCCCGACACGACAGTTGGAGCTGCTGGATTTCTGCAAACAAACACTGTGGATTAGGGACTCTCTCAAAAAGGAGACCACAGCAAACCAGTAACATTAACTAAGCGATTATGAATGTCTTAAATCATTTGGGTAAGTTTACTTAACAAAATGAAACAGTGATCATCATATAGAGATTTTGGGAGGAAGAATCGTGATATTAGTAAAGTTACTTGTATGATTCAATGATTTGATACAATGATTTGATTCAATGAAATGAATTTTTTTTACAATAATATTCCGATATTCAAAACGGGGGATTCAAAACTCTGCATTGTACTTTGTGTGTGTGTGTATATAAGCATCTATCAATTGGACCATTAACTCTAGATTTTGTTCATTAACCAACACCAGAAGAATGCTTTCAAAGATGAATTGCTCTCAGATTAATTACTAAGATGCACGTGCGCCTCTGCTCTCTGAAGATGCGATTCCTGTGGTTACAACTAATTGGAAATAAAAACTGCAGTAGTTTACCATATGTTTCAAGGCGTTCCGGAGCAACTGCCTCCCAGAGGTCTGTTCAATATCTGCTACAATCCACATGGTCACTCCGTATAACACCTCCTCTTCTACAGAAGTAGTAAAAAAAAAGTTACTTAAAAATAATGCTTTTTAGAAAAACACAGTTTGGATAGGTTTTTAGCTAAGAAGTCTACATGTATTGTGTGTTAAATTATTGAAAGTAACATTAAACCAACAATGTAATGTTAATTATGATGTTATACTAGCAGTATTGGCAGTGCACTGCCAACACTTAATTGATGGGAGCTACTAAAAACATTATAAAATCCCTCACAAAATATAAATTAAAAAGTCATGACTCACCATCTCTGATGAAATACTTCATTCTCTTAGAGACAACTGCTGTTTTGTCTTTGGAGTCCAAGTGTGAGAACATAGTTGTGTCATCCCAGTCATCAGCAACTATTTGTTTAATTATAACAGCCATTATTAAGGCAGTTAATAATGAACACTGTAAAGGTATGGGTAATGATATGTTGATGATAGTGATGTGACAAAATTATTGTGAAGGAGATTACAGAGTGTGACCGTGACAATGATATGGTGAGGTGACAGATCAATATTGGCACTGGTTTGGGTCAGGTGATCATTAAAGGGCTACCTGGTGAGGAAGTGAAATCCAGATATCGCCTCTCAGAGCTCAGAATGAGAGGGTTGATACGGGGAACTACATTGGCCTGCTCCATTAGGAAGTCCACCACATCAACACTCTCAGTGATCTGACCCTGGATATGACAGGAAAGGCCTTAGAACTTGCTAACCAACCACATTTGAAGGATTACAGTCAACAAATCACATCACATAGATGTATGCATGACAAAAATAAATGGTCAAACCAATGCATTTGAAGAAACACTGTAAGAGATATAAAGCCAAAAAAGGTACCCTACCATAAAGACAGCTCTCTGGAAAAAGTTGGTAGTTTCCATGATTTTCTGCAGAAGAACCGTCTCAAGTTCTTCTGGGTCCATCTCCTCACTACTGAGTGGAATACCATTGAACAGACCCACTGGTAAAGCACCTAAACCACTCTTTCTGTAAAACCCTCCTCCAGCCTGAAAAAAAAAAATAAATTATACTAAACATTCATAAAGGCACTGACATCTATTTCCAAATTAAATCTTATGTCCATGATTTCCTAGGAATTTTCAACAAGCATTGGTTTATATTTACCAATGCTATGAAAATCATCTTGCCATTTTTTAAGTTGTATTTCAATTATAAAAATGCAATGTGCACTGAAAATATTTTGTATGTAATTCTCTGCACACTTGGGAATTTTAACAGGAAACGTACATACGGCAGTTTAAACTGACATTTTTTATTTTTGTCATCATAGAGCACATAACACTATGTAATAGCATTACCTTTCTGTTGTCATCATAGCTTGAGTCCACTCCAAGAATTCTGGCAGCATTTGCTTTTGGAAATTTCTTTTTCAGATATGTAGTTATTGTATCCACAGAGACAATCTCTCCAACTTCCACCCTGTTATATATCTGTATGTGACAAAAAAAAAAAAAAAAAAAAAAAACACTAGAATTTAATGACCAAATTAGTACATTTACGTTCACAGAAGTCGTCTTTGGAGATCCCTCCTTCCTTGTCCATAAAATGAATGTCTTGAACAAAAGAATGTGTACTGAAAATATCTGCTATAGTACATAGTATAAACCAGGCCTTCACTCTAAAAAAAAGATGGTTCTTCAAAGGTTCTTCACATGTAGTAACAGTTCTATTTAGAACCATAGCATCCTGAAGAACCCTTTTAATGCTGAAATGGTTCTTTGTGTCAGAGTTTAGGGTTCTTTATTCCCGCCTTTTTCTTTTTCAAATCTGTAACTGTCAAAGCACCTCATTACTGATTTTCTGCAGCTCAGTGATCCAACTACAGATTGTCAACACACTCTCAAAAGGTAAATGATTTCATTCTTAAATTTAAATACAAATTTAACTTTAAAATTGTGTCTGGTTTTCAAACAAACATGTTCTTTTCTCTTCTTTTGATCACATGTGAGTGTGAGCAGCTCTGTTAAGCTGAGGATAGCTACTCCTCTTCTCCACTAAGTAACAGAGACATTGAATTTATAATCCATATTGTTAGAATTTTTTAAATTGTTGTTTATTTATTACTAACAGAGGCTACATTCTAAAAAAGATGGCTTATTACTGATTTTCTGGAGTTCAGCTAACTACACAGACTGTCAACACACTCTCAACAGGTAAATGATTTCTTTCTTAAAATGCCTATAATTTTTAACTTTCAAATTGTAACTGGCTCATATCATGTCTTTTTCTCTTTTCAGTTTAAGAGAACATGTAAGTGTGACCAGCCCTGTTCAGTTAAGGACACTTCTCTCCCCTTCACCACTAAACAAAAATACTGAATTTATGGTCCTTTTTTGTTTTTACAAAAACAAATGGAAGGAGATGCATTGTAACTCTAAACTCAATTGTGTATTTCAGATGCATCACATCCTACAACCTCATCATCTGCAGAGAGAAACTGGCACTCAATCACACCAAAATACACATAATGATGGACTTACAGGCATCATAGAGGATTATTAGAATACAGTATTTCACTGGAACTTGGTCTTCATTTCAGTATTTTGTTTTACTTCTTGTAGTATTTTTGCTACAAATTCACATGCCCATAAAAAATAAAAGTACCTAAATGACACGTTGTTGTTGTTTTTATGTAAAACCCTAATAGACACTACAAGATATTGTAACACCAGGCAGATAGCGGTGTAAAAAAACTATTAATCAATAATATATACAAATAATATTAATAATAATATAAATACATTAATATATTAATACTAATTAATAGGTTAATTATTTTTAACCTATATAGCATTTTCAAAGCACGGTTCTTTATGGAACCCTATAAAAAGGGTTCTATTTATCACCAAAAAGGGTTCTGCTATTGTTACAAGCCGAAGAACCCTTTTCTGGTACTGTTTAGAACCATTTTTCTTAAGAGTGTTCAAATATCACACTTAATGTGAAGGAGAAGCCTAAAGCAACATTAAAGTTATTTTGATTTAAAAGAGAATCAGAGCAACCACAAAGATACTCACTGACACCATGGACGTAAAAGCCTGTGCTTCGTCATACTCCTCTGAGATGTAGTTTAACAGCCTAAAGAGAGCAACACCTGCATCCAAATAACCATCCACTTTATCATCTGCACTGACAACCAGCACAAACCCAATCCTAAGAGACACGGAAACATAAATGCATATCAAATCTGGCATAAAATCTCACCAACAATAAAATTATCAACAAATAAAACTGAACAGTACCGAAGGGCTCATGATAATAAAATGAGGTTTGTTTGTTGAATGTTAAGTAAGGCATAATGTCAGCTGCTTATTACATGGTTACTTACAAAACAGATAAAAATGGACATGAAATATTGATTTGAGTTGAAATTATATGCAAGAAACCATTAAGTGATATGAAAATAGCAGAGCTATGTAAGGAATTTTCTGTGACAATGGTCCATTATACAGTTTAGCAGTCATTATTCAAAAGTTAACAATCAGAATCACATATTTCAGTACAAGTCATAACTGAAAAAATGTTACGGCTCAAGTAAAATGTATTAAATGCTATTGTGGAGTGCACGTACCTGAGAGGAATGTTATGTTTGTAAAATAGT
Organism: Spinibarbus caldwelli; assembly: GCA_039654775.1. NCBI lineage: Eukaryota > Metazoa > Chordata > Actinopteri > Cypriniformes > Cyprinidae > Spinibarbus > Spinibarbus caldwelli. The sequence goes on along the minus strand of CM077233.1, from coordinate 20,927,723 downwards.
TCTGCTAATTTCACCAGCTCAATGCTCTCTTCTTGTATTGGGTCAAGAAACAGAACCTGTAAACAACAAATACAACCATTTTTCATTCTTTCACAAATTACAATTCAAATGAACAAATTCACACAAAATGGGTCTTCAGCAGTGCACTGTAAAAAATAAACAGTTGAGCAAACGTAAAAAAATAAGGCAACTTGATGCAGTAAGACTTTTGAGTTCTCTCTCAGTTTTTTAGTTCTGCCCAGTAAAGATACTTTGTTGAGCCAATGTAAATTTGTTTGTTCCTGCAATGCTGATTGTCTTATTTTGCTAATAGAAAAATTCTTGTCACAGCAACTGTAACAACAATTACTGTCGTTGAGGTAATTTATTTTAATCTGTTTCCTGGAAGAAAAAAAGAATGTGTAAAAAGTCACCACATTATTTAATTTATGTTTGTTTACGAATGACAAACGTTAAAGGATAACTTAGTCTAATAAGAAGACAACATTGTCTTTGTTTGTAAGACAACTTACAAGACTAAGATATTCAGGAAATGGACATAAGTGGTTGAACATACTCTAGGCCTCAAAACTCAAAGAACAGTGGCAATCAACAAATGTTAAAAAGATGAGCTCTTTACATCACAGTACAACAAATAACTAAGAATAATGATAAAACAACAACAAAAAAAGTTTAAATGAAGTCAGCAAACAGCAAAACAATAATACTATAACAGTAACTGCATAATTTATTCATGCTGCAATGCATGCTGGGAACTCACAAAGCCTTAACATTTCAACAATATGAAATTCTTTGTTCAGACAACTGTGTTTTACTAGTTGGGACAACATTTGGGGTAATTTTGCTGGTCTGAAAAGGGTTTTTATATAGTTTCAAGAAAATAGCATTTTTTAGTATTTGAGACTCAAAAAGTTTCGTAAACTGGAAAATGTGCAGTTGCATTTTTTACAGTGTGCTAAAAAAGGGGGGCATCAGGGGAAAAACATCCCTGCATGAACCTGCGCACACAGCTAGATTTCAGCTTAGACTATAATCAACTCACAGGCAAGTTGACTCACCAGGTTATAGAAGTTACGGCGTATTTGTCGAATAACTCCAGGAAATGTTGCTCTGAGCAGCTCCTGGACACTTGAGGGCCAGTGACGATACATGGAGTCCTTCTCAATATCATTAGCCCACTAGAAAACGACAGACTTTGTGAAAGCCTTTATGTTACATTGTGAAAGCCTTTATGTGAGCAGTGAACACCAATTTTATCTGCAGCTTGGGTTCCAGAAGTATTTTATCCATTTAACTAGCATTAGCAAAAATGAAACACACACACAAAAAAAAAAAAAAAAAAAAAAAATCATGACATTTGATTCAAAGTTGATACTTGGCATCCAAGAAGCTCAAGGCAGGTCAGTCTTAAAAGGTTCTTTTATACAGTAATCAGTTAGTACTCAAAACTAATTTCTCTATGTAGACTTAAAATATGGTATTTTACTTCCAGAAGTCAATTTTTTAGCTCTACAACCACACTCAAATAATTAGAGTGTTACCATAATGGATGAGTGGCGGATGTCCAGAGCGTAGCTGTCCTCTACAGTGGTTGATGATGGTAAATGCAGGAACTTACTAATGCTGCTTCCTCTTATGCCAAGGTTATGAAGACCTTCGAGAATCTTAGCCTCGGTTCTGAGAATGTCCAGGATGCTACAGAGCAGTTGAGAATGAACAAATGTACAGAATGAGTTTAACATAGAGTACATAAAACATGTTGAGGAACGCAAGTGGTGCCAATTACCAGCTGGTAAGAGGATCTTGTGCTGGGATCATACCTGAAAGGGTTATGAATGTCCAGGTCAACGTGTATTCCATTAATAAACAGACTGGCATCTCCAGGTTGGATCCCCATTGACTCACTCAACCTCTGAAATTTAAGGACCCGTCAGCTACACCATCACTTTATGGACTTCACATTATTCAGTATGGACATGATTTGCTGTAATATGATCTTTTTGTATTGGATTCATCATCTGAGACTCTCAAGACACTCCAGAGTACTCATCAAACTTAGAGAGGACATGTTTAATTTTCTAAAAATACATCAGAAAAATCCTGGCCCACATGGCTGCACTTGAAACTTTTTTTACAGTACTCATCAGAAAAGTTGTTGATAAAACCTTACCTTTTGATCGTCTTCTATTTCTTTCCTCATGTCTTGGTTTACGGCCACTCTTGTCAGTGATCTGTGGGGACAGTAAAACATGTACAGTCAGTACCAGCTCTCGCCAACATCCCAGAACAGTCATAAAAACTCATTTTAATCTCAGAAAACCTGTTCCCTCTTAGACGCCATATCGGCTATGCTGACAAACTGTAAACCACAGTAACTCCGACTCAGCAAATTCTGAGCACTGCACATAAAGCTGTCTTGAGCAGCAGTGGAGGAAAGTCACAGTCACACATTAAAAATGACCTACACATAATGCATATGCATGCATTCTGTGCCGTTATACATGCAAAAATGCATAGTGGAATATTCTACAACAATAACTCTTACAAATATTCCTGTTCTCAACATTTTGAATGTTTAAATTATTTTCTTTTAATTATTGGACTTAATAAGGATTCTATAAGGATGAACCTTTTAAAAGGCAACATTTGTTTAAATCTTTCCTTTTTTCTTTTTGAGTTCTGATGCAGAGAGTTGTAACAAAGGTAATGATTTCTGTCTAGGATTTTCTCAGAGAAACCAAGACCGAATTTCAGACTTTTTACCTGGCTCTGCTTGGGAAATTTTGGCTGAGGTCTTGCATCAATTTGAGAGAATCAGACTTTGGCACAGTCATGATCCAAGATGCCGCCTGGAAACTGAGGTCTATTGGAAAGACAGAAAAAGGCATTTCAAAATCTTTTTTAAAAGAGCCAATAATCCTTGAAGAATGCCTGCAATGCAAGAGTTCGTTAAAACTATTCATAATTAAAATATACATCTAAAATTTTGTAATTAAACAGCTGAATTCAACATTGTCATGATTTACTTATACACAAACACAAGATAATTTTGAAGAATCTATGGTTGTTTTCTTCTATGCAATTACACTGAACAGGGACAAGAGCTTTCTAGTTTCATGATGAAAGGGTATCATAAAAAATATCATACAAGTATTTCATACAACAGTTTTTGAGATGAACATTTTGAAATTGAAGTCATATATAGAGCAAACGTAGACATCTGCCCTAGCTCTCCTTAATGCATTCATCTTAAATACAGCAATTCTTGATTTGTGAATGAATCTGGATGAATGAGCTTCATTATTATAATAATTATAATAGGATACATTATGGTATGGTATTTTTTTGTGTTCCAAGAAAGAGAGTACATCATACAGGTTTAGAACAACATAAGAGTAAGTAAAATATGTTTTCATTTTTGGGAGAAGCAATTAAGAAATTTATTTTTGATGAGTGAAAACATTATGACTGTGGTTGTCATACAGCTTGATTTTTAAACTAGTCTAAAGAGTCCAGACGAAAAGGTAAAAATTTCACATCAAAGTTATTACCAATAACAATTCCACAAAGTTATTACAAAATCAAACGACTGTTTCAATAACCATCCTGATAACCACCATGAGAGCCCTTCATGTCAAGTAAAATAAATTGCTTCATTTATCTATCAGCACAAAACTAAAACGGCTCTTATTTAGCCACTTTGCTCCAGGTCTCAGTGCAAAATTGAACTTGGCTGTGAACATGAGCATCTGTTCAGAAGTCTGAACAGGAATAGGACAGATTGCTGCAGCAAGCAAAGGGTACAAACTGCAACCTTTCCACTGCTTCCCAATTCATCAAGTGGACAGTTCTCTCCAGGAACCATGTGGATCGCTTTAATCTCACTGGGTGACGTAGCACCGAGACCAGAACACCATAAGAGAGGACCATCAATAACAGCAGCCTGCCCACCTTGGAGCTCCCACACTTTGAGAGGAGTCATGTCATTGGTGCTCTCCAGTAGATGCTTCCTCAGCTCTCTAAGTTCCTCCTGAAGCTCTGGGTGAGACTTTCTGGAGGTGAAAATGGACACAGTGAGACACTGTTTCACATACTGTAATGTGTAAAAGACATTCATTTTTATCTATTGTATGGATAGATATAAACTGTATAAGAAAGACAAAAAATTCAGAGAGCTCACTTTAATTTGCCAAACAGAAATCCTTGGACTTCATCATTTTCATCCTCATTATCACTGGTGACTGATTTGGATTCTGTAAACAAATTCAGGTCATGTCAGTTTCAAATGATTTGTTTCAATATCATTAGCTACTTCTATTTATAGGGAACAAATAAGTAGTTTTTCTACTACTAATTTTGTTTAACTACTTTGATCTACACTACAATTCAAAATGTGGGGTTGGTATAACTTTTTTTTTTACTTTTTTTCAAACATGTTTTTTATACTCACCAAGGCTCCATTTATTTCATCAAATCAGAAATCATTCTAATATACTGATTTGGTCCTCAATGAACATTTTGTAAATTATCACTGTTAACAATTGCGCTGCTTAAACGTTTGTGGAAACTGTGATAGATTTTTTTCAGCATTTTTTTGATGAATAGAAAGTTCAAAAGAACAGCATTTACTGTATATGAAATACAAATATTTTGTAACAATGCAAAAGACTTTACTGTCACTTTTGATTAATTTAATGTGCCTTGCTGAATAAAAGTATATTAATTTCTTCCATAAAGTCTTACTGACCTCAAACTTTTGAAAAGTAGTGCAGTTTGTCAGGCTAAAACTGACTATTATAATAAAACTGTTATTGAGTTCTGTCATCTATTATTTTAACCCTTTTGTTACACAAAAGGCAATTGTATGATACCTTTAACTTGTGTGTCGTCAACAGCTTTGTACTCAGTGCTTTTAATTGCCAGTTCAACACCATATCCAGACAGCAGCATCTTTTCATTTTTTGGCTCCTGTGGTGAGAAATCAGTATGTGGGGCAACAGGTATTTACTATATAGCACAGACTCTAATAAATTCATAAACTATATAAAACATTAAATCATGATGAAATTACACTGCTAATACTCACAGACACAAAGTGTCTTAGCACATAGACGAGTTTGCCCTTCTGTGCCCGCTCTGACAGAACCTTATGAAACGCATTGAACTCCTTTGTGCCGATTTCAGCATAAAGAACAGCTACAGGCAGGTCTGTCCCATTGACTCCGGGGTACTGGTGATCAGACTTGTATAGGTAAGGTCTTGGCCTGCATAGGACACATAAAAGGTTATGAGAAACCACTTGATTTTGACACAAAACCATGTATAGACAAAAATATCCCCAAATATTTTTGAATACAGTATACTGTTGGTTAGTATTACCTGCCTGCTGCAGTCTTCAAGAGCTTCTTCATATCTTTGGTGCTGCAGGCATTTTGACCGTGAACAACCACGAAAGCAGCGCAGCCATCAGGAGGAGGTTCATCACTTGCTATCTATAGATTGAGAAGAAACGGTTAACAATACATAGGGGTAAACCACATAGTAGCAGTCATTTCAAATAGACAAATATTTTAAAAAGCTTCAAATTTATAAAAAAATACTTATGTACATATGTTATTGATAGTATACTCTACTAAACCAGAAGTGTCAAGCATTTGGTTTTGTATGAAATCATTATAATGATATATAGAAAAGGACTCACTTGTTGGAAAGCATACACAGCCGGTGAGTAAGCCCTGAGAGACAGAGACAGCTTCAGCAGGTTGACCTGAAGATCTGTCAAAAACTGTCCAGCCTTCTTGATGATCAGGTTATAATACGACCGGACAGACTCTAAAGACAGGGAAGTAATGTCTCTGTATATTTTCCACTTAATGTGTAGTTTAACCAAACACAATCTTACATACCACTCAATAAATTAGGAATCAAAGCAGAGAAGATTAAATGTCAGTCATTACCTCCATTTTTGTAAACAGTTAACTCCTTCACAGTATCGACAAACTGCCAGAACTTCTCTTCACCATCCTCTCTGATGAACTCACTGCGGAAAAATAGATTTACAAAACAACAGATACATAGGACAAACACGAAACACAGTACTGCATACAAACAGTAAAAAAGAAAACCTCAGAGTTTTGCTATAAAGAGATCACAGTAAAAGAAAATTTTAGGTGTAAACAAATTCAAGGCTATTAAGGCAGCAAATTCAAATCTGCTGCTATAAGACATATGAAAGGCAATATTTCATCTTTTTTTTTTAAATCAAATTCATTTTTGAATAATTATAATAACATCTACATTTTCTATAATTTCACATTAGAGTCCACATGAGATATCTGCACTGTATCACACTGTAGGACTGCATGAAACTCTGATTAAATTGTGAACAACTAAAGAAATGGTAACTAGTTGAAGCAGCTAAAACATTCAACATGCATTATATACATTTTAACCTAAATACTTGATATTTAAAAAAGGTTAATATATGTACAAATAAATTCATTTTTTATGCATGAAGTTGGTTATTTAAATATGAAGGGTAGCCAGTGAAATAATGAACTACAGGAGAATAATAAATACTCCAGCCCACCTTGTTTCCAGCAGGAGAGGGGTCATGGACCATTTAGCCTGTAGACTGGCGACAACTCCTTTAGACGCTGAGTGCACATGCTGGACCCTCAGCAAGACCAGCACAACAAAGACCACCCTCATGATCAGACACTGCTAAATGAACATAAAGATAACACTATAGCTTATAACTGTATAATATAACTATAATAATTAAGAAATGTTTAAGAACATTTAAGAAATGTTGCTGCTCATTTGCATGCATTTATAAAATAAAAATAAAGAAAAATAAAATAAAAAAAACTTTTATTGATGTTTTCATACATCAGAGAACACATGGACATATCATAAAAAGCTCCTAATAATTGTTTTGTACTTCAGAATTGCAATAATATTAAAACTATAGCCCAAATTTTACATACAGATAGGATGTAGAAGCTGGCTTTTTTCTTGTGATAGTATTTTCTATATCACACAAAATATTATTTTCATATCATTGTCAATAATCAATAAACAGCAGGTTCCCATTGTAACAACTTATCCCATTGAGACGATACACTATAGGCTCAATGTTTAAATCAAATGTATCTTATTCTAGAACAATAACGTAACAATAAAATATCTCAACAGAAAATAACTTCCATATTCACCTAGTAAAAACTGGGAAATGTGAATTATTATTTTTTTTCATTGAAGTTACTGTGAAGCATCAGTAAAGCAAGTAAAGGTAAGACTAAACTGTCCAGAAAAACGCCACGTAGTTAAAATGTAACGTTATGTCGATTAGCTGCTACATAATTGTTACATTTTTTCGTTCTTTTACAGACATGAGCGTCACTGTCAAGCTACTTTATGCAAATCAGATGAAACAGACTATGATTGTGATTGGTCATTCTTATGAATGAAGAAACAATAAGATGGGAAAAGGGATAAAAGACATCCAGCACAAAACTGTTCAACCCCCATCAGCATTTCTTTCCGGAGCAACAACAACATATTATTCAACAGCAATAAACCGCGACCTGACTCGGTGATATAGACTATGAATACGTTTAAAAACACACCTAAATCATCGGACGCTGAGCCGCTGTGTTACCCGGTTTCACAGGACGCCGCCATTGAGGGGTCCTGCATCTTTAAGTCCCTGTTCCACACACGAGAAAGAGATACATTGTTTCCGCTTTAGCAAAAAGCGTCAATATTTTAGTGACTTGTAAGCCGAGTATTTTAGATAAAGTTCAGATTAGTAATGACAGAGAAATATCTTTCAGCATTAACATATTTTGTAAGTTGTACGCAGGAGTACGTTGTTCAGGCATTTTCATGGACAACTAATGTAATTGATGCAGTAGGAAAGTAACGGTAGAGCTCCTGCATGTGGAGTTGATGTCGATGAAATGAACGCACGGCGGGGTTTCCCAGTTTGATTCATCTATAAAATCTAAAATATTGATATGAAATCAAAATATTGTAGGTACAAATTACTTCCCATTCATTTCTGTTTAAACAAATCAAGCATTTGGCTGTTTTCAGATATATGAGTTGTTTGTAGCCTATAATTAGGAGGAGGGGGAATCAAGTTATTTTTAGAGGGCAATTTATTTATTTATTTATTTATTTTAATTAATTTTGCTTGTTTTTTACTATAGGCCTATAAAATTTGGGATTGCTGACCTAAAGGTGAAATAGACATATTTACATAGAGGCTATTGCGTACATAAGCCTAATTGAATTAAAGAGTTTATTTAATATTGTTAACAGAGACTGTGAATGATATTTTAGATTAACATACTAAATATAACTATATTTTATGTTGCTCTTCAGAAATCGTGACTTTATGTTAAATTAGTTACTCCATAGGATATGCATTAGAATTTAATATTAATAATAGGCTACTAATTTAAGATATTATATATTCCTGGAAAATAATTACTTCATAGAAATAGGTTAAAATATCTCTCAGTCTCTCTGGTCGCGCTCAAAGGGGGCGCTGCATAAGAGAAAAGTGAATATTGACCGAGTATGACAGATACATATCTGTCAAAAGCTGAAGCAAATGGTTAAAAAATATGTAAAAATACAAACCGCCTATTGCATTAATCATTTACAAGTAAAAAGATATGTTTTTCGACTACAAAACACCACATGCCCATAGTGAGTTTGAGAAAATGTGCAGTTTGTTTTTGTATGTAGCCAGATTAAATAAAATTGAAACAGTTTATTTACATGCTGTGTGAAAGAAAAATAATTCAATTTTGATTTAGGCCTAACTGAAAACAAAGACATTTTTACGGTGACGTATAAAGAATCAATGTCCAGATATTACATAGCTCTGCTGATTATTGGTAATGACATTACAAAAAGTTAAAAACAAAAGCAAGAATATTAAGTATAAAACTGAGTCTAATAATAAATAGTTCAATAGTCTCAGTCTGAAATATGACATTAGTCTTCAAAGATATAGAACTAATATCTAATCTGACAGTTGACTGTTGAGATGCACATGCAGAGTTTATTGCCTGGTCCCAATAAACACAAAGAATAAGTGTATGAGTTAGAACATGCATAAAATGAGCAGCATAAATCGCTTGTGAAAAAAAAATAAATAAATAAATAAAATAATCCTGAACGAGTTTACAATAAGCCATAAGGCTTCTCAATCAATTAGGATTGGCTCCAAATCATGTTAATATTCCCTTAACATTCCTTTATAGGATTTTCCACAAAGTGAAATGGCACAAAGATTGCACAGTGCAAAGAACTGTGAAGAAAATAATAACACGCACACAGTGAATTCTCTCAGTAGTGGCGACACTTTACTGCTGCATATAGCAGAGCACTGGACTGAGACCAGGTGCAGATGAAATTGTTTGCGTGCTACGAAAGAGCTCGTGCTGTACCGGTGCGACAGCGCTCGCGTCTCATTGACATCATTCGCATCATCCCGCTGATGCGCGTCGCGGGATGGATGGAGAACACAGTCTCATCGCGAGTGCGCGGAGATTCCGCAGAATAAAACAGACCAACGAGGCACTTCAAACCGTTTCCTCTGAACACAACGAGCAGATGTTAGTATTTTGAAGGCTTACACTTTATTTTACCACGATGTTCGGTTCTTAAATAGCATTTGGTTATGCATTTTGTTTGGTGACTTACACTTTCTTTACAACTTTGTGAGAGAGCAAGTCTGATGTGAAGACTTGGATGCCACTTTTTGCGCATCTTTTTTTACCATATCAACATGTGGCATGGGTTTTTTGGGCTGGATCCCACACGAGCGTCCTGGAAGAAGACCTGGAGAGGAGATAATGATTCACACTAACTGCATGAAGAATTTCCTTGTGTTAAAATGAATGATAAACCCAACAAATGGATTTTCATCCCAATTTTAGCCATTCTTTTTGTCATGATTGGGTACCAGTATATTTGTCCGGCAGGCGGTCAGGCTTGCCATTTTAGGACAGGAGACAAACTCGTTAGGATCGGTCCCCCGTCCACTCCAGACCCGACCACCGATGACCCGGAGGAAGACAGCCCACCTAAATGTGCGTCCAAATTCAACTTCACGGAGCGCGATCTGACACGCGATGTCGATTTTAACATCAAGGGAGATGATGTGATTGTGTTTCTGCACATTCAGAAGACAGGCGGGACCACCTTTGGCAGGCACCTGGTCAGGAATATCCGCTTGGAGCAGCCGTGCGACTGCAAAGCGGGACAGAAGAAATGCACGTGCCACCGGCCCGGTAAGCAGGAGTCCTGGCTCTTCTCGAGGTTCTCCACGGGCTGGAGTTGCGGTTTGCATGCGGACTGGACGGAACTGACCAACTGCGTGCCTGTGATAATGGACAAAAGGCAGTCTCCAAAGCGCAAGAGGTAACGCGCCTCCCTCTCTCTCATAAACTAATTCGGAGAATTCATTTGCCGCTCCGTTGCCTCTAATGAAGGTAATGATGAAGTGTAAAATGTAGTCTGAGGGTGTTTTCACACGAGTCCATTCAGACCACTTTGAGTAGCCCAAAATTGCATTCACACTCTTAGAAAAGTGGGGTTAGATCTCAATAAGAATACTAACTACAACAACTAATAATAATAATAATTATTATTTAAAAAAAAAAATACACTGAAAAATTTGATGTAGGCTATAAACAATTTTTATTTAGAAATTGCTATTAAATTAAAAAAAAGAAAAAGGCATTATTAGTTCATTAAATTAAACGTGACATTTTGAAGAAAGACTTCAAATTTTTGTAAAATGTTCTCCAATAATCTTCAATTACAACTTTTTTATTTTTTTTATTTTTTTTTTTTTTTTTACAGTGTAGGGGCCTCAACTTTAAGTCCTTAAGCAATGTAGTGAGGACATTTTGAATGCACTCAGACCTCTTTAAGTAGTCATAAAAAGTGAAACCAGTTCTGTTTAAACTCCTTGTCCTTGGACTTAAAAAGTAGATTCATGCCTTATTTTTGTCCATTTTGTTAAGAGGTATTATTTTACTTCTAAGATTATTGTTAGTGACTATTAGTGTGAAATAATAAAGTTTTGTGTTCACAATGCACTCAGAGATCTCCATCCAGTTTAATTTAATGGGGTCTGAGTTCATTTGAAGTGTTCACATAAAAGCTAAGCCAAAATTTGTGCCAACCACTTTTGCACCGCTGAAACGAAGTACTTAAAGGTGAACTTAAAGGTAATATATTTCCTCTGGCATGTTGTACTGATGTTGCTAAGTTTGGACCAGTTGAATGAGAAATGATTTTAAACACAGAAGCCAATCAATCACTCCATTTTGTGAAGTAGAATGCAGTTTCTCCAAAAGAGATCTGTGCATTATGAATTTTGTGGTGCCTTTACTAAAACCAAGTCCCTTTATGTTTTCCAGACTCCGAGTCATCCATTATGCACTTACTCCTATCTATAATGCTTTATTCACTATTTAGAAGGCATTTTAGTCCATCATTAGTCTTCTACCTGTAAAGATTAATTTACTTCACATATGATTTTAAATAGTTATATTTACCCTGTCAGGAAAGACAGTATAATTGGGTTTTTTCTTTGCCTGTGGCCTCTCTGTGTCACTCAGTGATTTTATTAACGTGACAGTGATATTATTAACTTATCACCCCACATGGTTTATGGCAAACACATTAAAATGCACAACAAAGAGATAGCCAGTCAAAATGACTAAATGTCAAGCCTAAAATGCTATTTTCTACAGTCTCTGTGACCATAGCTCTCTTACTCAGATTCTGTATTCCCGTTTAAATGACTGAGAGCTTGCGCTGTAATGAACTTTAAATGAGGTATCATAAAGCCGAGCCGAGCCGAGCCGTCGAGCATTTCCATCTATAAATCTGACAGTGCCAGTCTGGACAAGCAAGCCATTAAAAAGTTATTTTAGTTGTTTACTAAGTATAATGATGGCTTAATATGGAGAAAATATGCAGACTTTCACTTTTATAAGTGCCTGCGAATAAAAGACATATGTGTTTTTAATGCCTGCGAATGCTGTTCTCGTAAATAGCTTATAAAATAGCTTTGTTGTCATCCTCGGCTACTTGCTGATCTAATGTTAGCCCATGAATTATGTTTGACACAACTGGCTGTGTCCGTATCTGTTCTGCTCTGTTATCATGAAAAACGTAGTTTTGGCAATCACTCATTTTAACAGTTGCCAAGCAAATGGATCAAGTTAATTAGTTGCTCGGCCTACATTGTAATGAAAGAAAATTAATACTTAATAATACTGACTTTGAGGAACAGCTATAAAAAAATGCATGGTGCCTTTAAGGAAGTTTCAGAGAGGACACATTTATTGGGTGAAGAGCAATTCACACTAGTACCCCAAAACAGCAAGACCACAGTTATATGATTCATCTCTGCAGAATTAGCCGACTCGTTCTGGAAGTTCACAGTCTGTATGCGACAGAGAACCGAAGCCCACATGAAACATAAATCCATCTCTCTCTCTCTGTGCTTTCAAAATGCTGCTTTGCATTGCTTCTCTAAAGATACACCAGGAGACGCAAATAAATCTCTTCTGACAACAGACGCTTTTGCTCTCTGAACCGCATGTGCTAAGTGGTGACTGTATGAAAATTTCATCCTGATACCCAGCTCTGTTTATTTCGGTTAAGATGGATCACTCTGTGTGTGGAGGAGGCTTTTCACGGACATACGATCCTCATTTTTTCCTGTGTTTAAAGGCCACTTGAAATTTACAGCACTCACAGTATTCCATAATCTAATAATCCAGATTAGTGCAGTAGCGCAAAAGAATTGTGCGAATTGTGAGCATGCAGAAGTAGTTCTTGCCGATGGTGGGCTGGTAATGTGCCAGTGAGGTTTCTCAGGCATGGTGTGGCCTTTTTAGCCTGGCACGAACAGTGCGGGCACATTGCAGGACCTGGAAAGGTCAGCCATGTCAGAGCAGATCAACAGACACTGTTGGAGTCGATGAGAAGGGAGAGTTGAGGTGATCTCTTCAGGGAGGTTTCTCTTCTTGTGTCTCTTATTCTGGGTTGTTTGTCTTCTTCTACGGTCATGCATTTCTCTTGCAGGTCAAAACTGTCAAAACAAAGCAACAGTTAGAGAATCTAACTGAGCAGGTTTAAAACAGCATTGTCCACTTTTATTTTTTAATGCACATTATTGTTCATGATGCATTAGTGCAAGTTGTTATAAATAATCTGTAATGCCTACTTTTCAAGAGCCAATCAATTCCTCATGAATAATAAATAGTCAAGTCAAGATTGTTTCAAAGCAGCTTTGCAGTAATAAACAGGAAAATAACAGAATCAGTTATGGAAACTTAATTATAGAGACAATTCAAATTCTGCTGTAAGCAGCGCTAAAAAGACAATAGTGTCATTATTCAGAGCAAGTGTTGGTACAGTTCATCTATTTTGAAACGAGTTCAATTCAACTATTAGCCGTTCTAGAGAAGGCAGCAATGTCGTTATTCAGCTCGAGTCAGTTTAATGTTGACTCAGTTCAGTTCAATAACAGTGTCAATGCTGCGAGGTGCGATTCAATTATAAAGAAGCTTTACAGATGACAACAGTGTCATCTTCCATCTTAACTCAGTTCACTTTTTTTCATCCGATGGTGTCAGTGCCATCAAGTCAATAATATTAATAAATATTAAGTGTTTTTTAGAGCCCAACTAAGCAAGTCAAAGGTGACAGTGGCAAGAAACCCGAACTCCATCAGTTGACAGAAACCTTGGAAGAAACCAGGCTCAGTGAGGGTACTAAGGGCTTGTCCAGTCAGCGAGGTCTTCACTGAGGATGTGTGCCAAGGCCTCGTCTGATCAAGTCCCATCCAATTTTCTCCACATTAAATATTCTATTTCACGCAGAAATACGACCTATTGCATAAGTAAAATGGGTTGTGCAAAGCATTTCAGTTGTTTTTAATTAAAGATTCTAATCTTATGATAACTGACCAACCATATAACAGCACAATTAAGATGAATTTCAGACCCGACAGGGTTTTATTTGGATGCAGTCCTCACGTATTGTATACCCATAGGCATCACATCAATTTAAATTATGTTGTTCAGATGATAAAACCCCCTGATTTGGAAAAACCCCTGACTCGTTCTTTTCACCTTCCTTTCTCGTTCTTTCATAGCTCTGCCTCTCTTCAGGACCTCTCTCTGCCTCTTTTTATTTTAGCACTAATTAAATTTGCCAAGTCCCCTGGCATTATAACCAAATGGAGTTTCTGGGCAGTCACGAATGTGCAATCTGCTGAAATGAGATGCAATTAACTATGCCAACTGCACACAGGTTCTGAGATTAAAGGCACCGCAAACGATCTGCACATGTTTACAGAAACAGTCTCTTAGTTTGCAGTTAAAAAAAAAAAAAAAACACTAAGACAGCTAGTCCATAATTAGGAACACAAAAGCATTAAAACGGTGTTCTGTTTTTCTGCCCAACACTGATTTCATAGTGTTGTTGCTTACTGGAATAAAGGTCAAAACACATTTTACAAAGTTTCAGCGCATATTATGGAGAGAGAGGGTCAATTTTGGCATTTTACGATTCCTTACGTAAGAACCTTAGATATGACTTGAGCCCCTCCCTCACTGTATTGTTATTGTTGTCTGTTTTGTTCAGCAGGCAAAACCTTAATTTCTTGATTCAAATATGAATAGCGCGTCATTAGTGTCTGTAGCAGAATTTAGAAAAATTGTATTAGTTTTTAGTGAGATTGAATTGAATTGGCTTTCCTTTTTTGGAAATAAGTCTTCATTAAATTAATTAAATATGATGAAACATATGAACAAAATACATTTCTCTAATGGCATTCAATGTTTGTAAATCTTTATAAACTTATCTTTTTTAGTATAATTTGTTGAACTGTATGAATTTCTTTACATTTCAAATAATTGTAAAAATACTTTATGTTCAAACTGAATTGCAATTTTGCATCACAGTTGCCACTTCAATTCAAATTCAGGAATTGAACTGGAATTTAAATGGCATTTTCAATTCAGGTTTTGAAATGCACTCTACCCCTGTTTGTGGCAAGAGTTACAAACTGAAGTATACTTAACCATGGGGTTTGGTACTCTAATTGTACACATCTAGAAAAAAAAAAACTTTTTGTTTTTTTTTTACTAAATTTGTCCTCTGCATATGGTGGAACAAAGTCACATTATGTATTAACACATCGTCTCATCAATATTAAAACAGTCTATTTGCACGTGTTTCTGATTGTGTGTTAAGTTTTCATGGCTTCTGTGGTTAGTGTTTTCACACTAATGTAATGAGACCTAGAAAAATCTCCCATTGTTCTTATGGAAGGCCAAACATTCAGTGCTCCGAACAGCCGAGTTTCGTTCCGTTCCCCCTCAACAATTAGAGTACAAATAGATTCACAAGCTCCTCATTTCCCAGACAATCACAGTAATGAGTAACCTGCAGCTGCACTAATGGGCCATTATTACTCACACGGAGAAAGTGATGACATCCTCTTGGCACAATAACACTCTTTGCATGATATTTTATTCATTATAGTCAACACAGAGACACACAATTACTGTCAGCATCTGCTTGGGCACAGATCAATACTGAGACACCATCACCCACCTTACGCAAGGAAGCAAAGCGCTTTTTCTTGTCACCTTTTAAATTCTTCTTCCTGTTTCTACTTGTATGTTCCACACATCACAGCGCTTGTTAGATGGCTGCTGTTGTCATGTTCAGATCCTTTCTGCTAGATCTGTCAGCCCTAGCAGATTCTCTGTGAGCATGCATGGGGCTGTGGGAACTAAATTTGTTGGATTTATAGCCTGGAGGGACCTGCTCGAGTCCTGTGCATCCTCATTGGTATGGGATGTTTATTAGGTGCAGGGCTGAGCATGCCCTTGTGGGTTAGACGCAGCGGGGTCTGGAGATTGCTTTCACGTGTCATTAATCCAGGTCACCATATTCTCTGGAGCAAAAGCTGTAATCCAGTTGCTGTGATAATTATGTGCTAACAGGAAAGGGAAAGTTGGTGCTTCCTTTTGAGTCGACTGCTTCTGTTTGAGCTAGAGTCTATGATATGAGCAAAAAAGGGCAAAAAGGCCTTTGAAAAACAATTTGATGTTTGAAGCAGCACTTTGTTACAATGCTTTTACTACATTTGGGGGAAAAAAAACACAGTAGACTATATATGCCATATTAAAGCAAAGTCTACAAAATCACCCCAATCATTGATTTTTTTTTTTTTCCCAAATAGAGCTATTCAAGTCATCTGGTGATTTTTTTTTTTTTTTAATATCGCAATATATATCACAGAAAAATAAAATATCACAATGTGAGTTTTTTTCCAATATCATGCAGCCCTAGCATGCAGTGTACTACATTTCACTGCACTGTATACTTGTCTTATACAGTATTCTGTAAGTCATACCTGTAATTTCATACCTCAGTTAATTGACGCAAGTGGGTTCATTTGTTCAGTTAATTTCATTGTGTGATTTCTGTTATACAAAGAGCCTCATTCTTCCCCAAAATTGGTTAACAAACTAACATTTTGCAACCTACCAAGTCAGAGCTGACAACAGTCCTCAGGACAGGAAGAGTAGCTGCATTTCCTCATGTTGATGAAAATCTGTATAAATCTTGAGAGGTTGAGGCGTGCACTGTGAAAGCTACTCAGTGTAATGAGACAGGTCTTGCCAGAGCAGACGCTCAGCTCTTTTGACACTGCTGTCAAAAAATGCTGCTATAGCAAATATGACTCTCCAATAGTCTAAACCAGTTCTCTTATTGGATGCAGTTGTAGCTTTGGCCTGGACTTATGAAGAGCATATAGAAAATAAAGAAATATTAAATGGTGTTTACTGGAAATGTTGTAAAATGAATGTACTTTAATTATGAGACATACAGGTGCATCTCAATGAATTAGAATGCCATGGAAAAGTTCATTTATTTCACTAACTCAACTCAAATTGTGAAACTTGTATTAAATAAATTCAATGCACACAGACTGAAGTAGTTTAAGTCTTTGGTTCTTTTAATTGTGATGATTTTTGCTCACATTTAACAAAACCCACCAATTCACTATCTCAACAAATTAGAATATGGTGACATGCCAATCAGTTAATCAACTCAAAACACCTGCAAAGGTTTCCTGAACCTTCAAAATGGTTACACAATAGCCTATACAATCATGGGGAAGACTGCTGATCTGACAGTTGTCCAGAAAACATCATTGACACCCTCCACAAAGAGGGTAAGTTACAGAAGGTCATTACTGAATGGTTGGCTGTTCACAGAGTGCTGTATCAAAGCATATTAAGTGAAAAGTTGACTGGAAGGAAGAAATGGGGTAGGAAAAGGTGCACGAGCAACAGGGATGACCACAACCTTGAGAATACTGTCAAACAAAGCTGATTAAAACACTTGGGAGAGCTTCACAAGGAGTGGACTGAAGCTGGAGTCAGTGATCAAGAGTCACCACGCTCAGACGTCTTCAGGAAAAGGGCTACCAAGCCACTTCTGAAACAGAAACAATGTCAAAAGCATCTTTCCTGGGCTAAGGAGAAAAAAACTGGACTGTTGCTCAGTGGTCCAAAGTCCTCTTTTCAGATAAAAGTAAATTTTGCATTTCATTTGGAAATTAAGGTCCCAGAGTCTGGAGGAAGACTGGAGAGGCACAGAATCCAAGCTGCTTGAAGCCCAGTGTGAAGTTTCTACAGTGAGTGATGAATTGGGCTGCCATTTCATCTGCTGGTGTTGGTCCACTGTGTTTTCTGAAGTCCAAAGTCAACACAGCCATCTACCAGGACATTTTAGAGCACTTCATGCTTCCTTCTGCTGACAAGCTTTATGGAAATGCTGATTTCATTTTCCAGCAGGACTTGGCACCTACCCACACTGCCAAAAACACCAAAAGTTGGTTAAATGACCATGGTGTTGGTGTGCTTGACTGGCCAGCAAACTCACCAGACCTGAACCTCATAGAGAATCTATGGGGTATTGTCAAGAGGAAGATGAGAGACACCAGACCCAACAATGCAGATGAGCTGAAGGTCACTGTCAAAGAAACCTGGGCTTCCATACCACCTCAACAGTGCCACAGACTGATCACCTCCATGCCACGCTGAATTGAGGCAGTAATTAAAGCAAAAGGAGCCCCTATCAAGTATTGAGTACATATACAGTAAATGAACATACTTTCCAGAAGGCCAACAATTCACTAAAAATGTTATTTTATTGGTCTTATGAAGTATTCTAATTTGTTGAGACAGTGAATTGGTGGGTTTTTGTTAAATGTGAGCCAAAATCATCACAATTAAAAGAACCAAAGACTTAAACTACTTCAGTCTGTGTGCATTGAATTTATTTAATACACAAGTTTCACAATTTGAGTTGAGTTAGTGAAATAAATGAACTTTTCCACGACATTCTAATTCATTGAGATGCACCTGTAGGTGAATGCAGTCTTTATCTGCAATTGTTTTCAGTACAAGAGTATGCAGGTGTTGAACACATCTAGACCTTCTTCATCTCTGGCAAAGACAAACATGAGGATGACAGGCGATTTAGTTTTAATGGATTGAGGCTAAATATCCACTTCACTTAGTGCCCTTTTTGTTCTGTGTGTTATAACATATCCTGTTTGAAAAACCACTCTGAACAAACGAAACGTAACCAAACTGTCTGATCGATTCAGAGTTAATTGTGAACCAATTCAAGCAGTTTTGCTAATCCGTTTAACCAATGAACTCAAAAGAACCAATTCACTTGCAAATCGGACAGTGTTAGTTTTTATACTAAACAGCCAACAGAAAAACGTGTGAAACCCGACACGCTTGCCTAAATATGGTCAGCGAAAATTTATTCTGTATCTTCATCTTTTCTTCCTGTATCTTCATTTCAAACAGGAAAAATCCCAAACTAAAATGAGCGGCTCTGTAAATGTGGTGGCACAAGTGGCAAGTTCCATAATTTCTTTGTTTGACAGCTTAGATTGGGACATATTTGTTAGATTGAGCCATGATTGGCTTCATGAAAGTAAATGTTTAACTGTTCTCATAATTACCATAGCAGAAGTTGGAGTTTCATTACAGACTTTTCTCAGAATCAAGCTGAGCACAGTGTAATGATGTTAAACATAGATATTCATTTGATAACAGATGAGTCACACATAGAGGTGAGACCTGCTGGGAATCACACTGTTTACTTCTGAACCCTTTGGAATATAGTCTATATATGAATATTCGTACTGCGGAGAACAGACTGCCTTTATACTGTGAGCTGCAATTACTGCTATTTGTTAGAAGACATGTACTCCTGAAGTAATTACTGAGCTGCACTTCCCAGGTCGGTCATACGTTTACAGCTCTGTAAAAATCTTCCATATTCAAAACAACTTTTGCCGTTTCTGCTACAGGTTACCACTGACAATTATTTTTGGCATGTTCCTAGTGCGTGTTTTTTTTTTTTTTTAATGTAAACTGTGTTTACAGTTATGCACTTACAATGAAAACCTATGGGGCAAGAAATTTAACATTGTTTAAAAGAAGAAATGTACATCTTGTATTTTATTTTTATTTAAAGCGCTAATATGAATTCCTCTACAATCTTTATATGTAAGCTATAAAGTTGTTTAATTTTTTTTAGTGGTGGGACTGCTATTCTAGGCAGACAAACTTCTGGTTTTGTGTTACCAGCATAATTCTTGTGGGTGGATTTTTTTCTCTATGTAAACAGTCCCTTTTTAGGAATCCGTGTGGGTTAAAATTATTTCCTGTGTTAAAAAGCGTATTTTGAAGCCAGAAGATTTCACAGAGCTGTCTAGTTATTAGATTCTGAGTCTATTCCTGGGATCTACCAGAATTGCTTACAAGAGGCCCAAGTATTTGAAACAAGATCTTGAGATATCTTTCTAGTAATAGAGCAGACATGGAAAAGAACCAGTACTTGTTCAATGATGATTATGATATTATCCTAGAGGAAAGATCTTTCATTCAAGCCCATTCACACTATAATATCTCATTTTGCGTGGTAACCAAATCTATACCAGTGAGTCTTATTTTTATCATCTTTTATTTTGGAAGGAAGCCAGTGCAAATTTAGTGTTGCAGATGTCAGTGTTGCTACAAACAGGGATTTACTCCCCTTTCACTACTTTCCTGAAGCCCTATTTATTTGACAGATTGACAGATCAAACTGTGACAGGGAAAATGTCAGCTCAGAGGCTTTCTGCGTGTTATTTTTCAACCGTGATCAGTCAGGCCTGACCAAAGGTATCTGTACAAAGTAAGTCACTACAAGCGTGATTCATCACCGCCACATGGTAAAATGTCATATTTCCTTATTTGGCGTGGCCCTGCAGACAGGTAAATGATGAGAAGAGTGGGCGGTCTATGGCAGGGAAGGGGCCAAAATAGAGTCACCTTCATAACACCTAATCTGATCAGCAGACCTAAATCTGACCGACCTGTACTGTTCAGCTCTTCTGACAATTTTACTGAGCCTTACAGGCTAAGGTGGAAAATACTGCAGCCCCAAAAGATATAAACTAGTAAAATGCTGTTTAGTTGAACACTGTATTATACTTTTTTTTTTTTTAAATGTGAAATAGCCTATGCTGGAAAAAAGTGTTTTGAGCATTGACAAAGTATTATATTATACTTACTTACTTCTTACTTTATTTCATGTAAATGAACAGTGTTTTAACCATATTTGTCAAAAGTGCAGTCAATTTATTTACTGTATGCATAAAATTTCTTTCAATCAAAACAAATAAAAGAAAAAAGACTGAGAATAAATTTAATAGAATAGTTGGGAAAAATTTAAGAATTTTGAAACCAAAACTAAACTTGTTCTGCTGAAGAAAGTCATACCTGAGAATGAGCACTTGACGAATGTTCATTTTTGGGTTGAACTGTCTCCTTTAGTCTTGTTTCATTTAGTTCTTCATGGTGCTGCAAGTGATGTTAGCTGTTTCACTAACTTAAGCAAGGCAGACTTTCTGTGCTCTAAGATATGTCAAAAAAAAACAAACATCCAAAATAAGGAAGCGTCTCAAAGTTGTCTGATTGGCTAAATATCAGTTTCTCTGTCACAGACACAGGTGCGATTTCTCAAGCCAGCTATTTCTGTGATATTTGTATGGTATAGGGACATTTTATCATTTTTATAGAAAAATATGAGAAGCAAAAGCTTTGGTGAAACTCCCCATATACTTTCCTTGTGTTCTCATAGGTGTCTAGGAGAAACAGATGAAAAATAAAGAGATGTCTTTTTTATTTCAGATGTGGTCTCTTTCTTCCTCTTTGTCACATCTGACAGCTCTGTCACTTAAATATGGGACCATCAGGGTTATTCTAAAATGTCTTTGGTGTGTTTGGATATTTTCATGATGTGCCTTGAGTGGTTTTGAATGCTGAGAGCTGAGTGCTTGAGAACAGGGTATGATCTCAGTGAGCAGATTGCCGTCCAGATTGCGTCTTTAATTTGCATGTTTATAAATAGGCGACTCTATGTGACACAGCTTACATTTGCATGACCATTTGATATGTTTGCCTGAACTAAGCACAGCACTTCTTAAAATGTATCTGATTTGTATCTTTGAGTTTGTGTCAGTTGTTTGATAGTGTGATCAAAGAAATACACAAACTTTCATGTGCAACCTGCAGTTTTCCTTACTTGAGAAATTGATAATTTTAGGAAAGGTAATTTTGATTATGTATTGTGTTGCAATTTTGCTAATTAAAACATTTTAAATATAAAGAAGTTAACAGCACTATTTGATACATCTGCAATCATGTGATGTATTACTCTGAAAAAGCAGTTTTATACATTGCATGGGTCGCCCCCCCTCATGGGTGTTGACATCACATGACCGGTTGGTTGTGTCATAAGTTTTTAATAACAGTACTAATAATATTTACTTCAATGTTCACTTTAGATATGGCTTCAGCCAGTGCGCAAGCCTTTTTATCAAAACATAAACATAAATATACATCTAAAGAACGTGAAACTGTGAACCTGTGAACCCATGAATTCCAGATTTTGATAGAATAGATCATGTATGCGATTCAGTGGTCCCGAAAGAATGAGTTTGAGCGGAAAAATAGATGTCCAGTCAAGCAATCGCTGCTGGAGTAATAAAATGAACTGCGTCTGCGATGACCTGCAGTTCCCACACCACAGACCAAGGACAAAACACAAAAACTACACAGCACAAACAAAAGATGGCCAATGTGATATCCATTTTATTATGTGCAGAGACTGAGGAAAACATAGATGATAAAGTAAAAGTATGGAGCGAATTTTGTGCCAATATTCATCAAACAAATCCAGTGATTTGCAAATAAACACAATCTGCTTTGGATAGAAAAACTTGACTTTCAAACAAACACAAAGTGATTTGCAAATACAAAACTTTTTTGAGAGAAAATGCAGAGGTATGGACAAATATATGTATTGTGTGTTACAACTGTGAGACTCATTTGCCTTTTTATGAGGAAACTTGGCTTGATTTTCTCACACGCGTACGGGCAGATTTTCTCACACGTGCAATTGAGCAACTTTTTTTCCAAAAACAGTAGATGGCGCTGTCGGTCAATTTATGCTAGTCTTCCGAGACCCGAAACACCTCTTTACCTTTTCAGACCAATATGAGTGGGGAACAGGTGAGTTTCTGTCTTATTATCTCTATAATTAACCATTTAGATGTTTTCACAAAGTGACCCTACTACAGTGTCAGTGAAATTCACAACAAGTGCTGTAAAGTTGTTAACATGATTGATTAGTTCAAAAATCAGTATTGACATGGCTAAACATTTAACTAGGCAGTCTTTCCCTATAAAAACTGATCCATTCTCTGAACCTCTTATCCTCTGTTGGATCGCGGGATATAGAATATACATATATATTGATACAATTGTTCAACATTCAAAACAATGCAGGAGTATAACAAAATATCGTGTCACAATATATTGTAATACTAAAATGCAAATGTATAATGGATAGCAACAATATTGTGTACCAAAAATGAAAGCTTAGACAATTTAATTTAGTATCAGATATAGTAATATCACCCAAGAGGTCATTAATTATTAATAAAAAAAATGAAAACAAATCACATTATTTAGTACAATATCTAAAACTTTTTTTTTTAAATGATGTAAAACTGTGCAACTGTGTCATTTGTCTAAAATAATTACATATTTTTTAGCTAAGCAAAATGATGAATATTTCTCTTCTGGTGTCACTCTTGTCCTGTGAATTGGGGAGAAGGATCAAGTTCACACTGATGTAATACTAAATTCAGCATTTTGCTAAACAGTGGTTTAATAAACAGTGTGCTACACGGGTGAAGACACACTCTGGACAGCGAGGACTCTTCTAGGAGTGACTCAGATGATGAACGTTTGCATTTTAAAGAGCCACTAATATAATTACTGACGGTAGCCTTTTATTCTAAACTTCATGAGTTAAAATGTTGCTCGGAAAATCTGCCTGCACACGTGTGAGAAAATCTGCCCGCATGCGTGTGAGAAAATCTGCCCACACGCATGTAAGAAAATCAAGCCAAGTTTCCTCATAAAAAGGCAAATGAGTCTCACAGTTGTAACACAATACATATATTTGTCCATACCTCTGCATTTTCTCTCAAATAGAGTTTTGTATTTGCAAATCACTTTGCGTTTGTTTGAAAGTCGAGTTTTTCTTTGCAAAGCAGATTGTTTATTTGCAAAACACTGGATTTGTTTGATGAATGTTGGCACAAAATTCGCTCCATACAAAAGATAAACAAGCAGCCTTGTAGTGAAGTTGCAGCAGTTAATATGCAAACTTAATGCATCCAGGCCAGTAGGTGTCAGTATAAAGTATAAAATGACTGGAATGAATTTAAGCCAGCAGAATATAAACAAACCATGGCTGCATTTGAAATAGCATGCTCTCTGATTACTTCTTTTGAACATGTAGTTACCATAATGAATGCTGCTTTTGAGAGTTCTCCTGCCCCGCCACCGTAGGGCTGAGTATTAGCCAGGTTACACTCTGAACTACATTTCCCACAACCCCATACATGGACTGATCACATCCTCACCTGCTATCAATTCCTTAGACTATTTAAATAGATAGTTCACCCAAAAATAAAAATTCTGTCATTACTTACTCAACAAAATTTATTGTTTTGTTTGCACACAAAAAGTATTCTTGTAGCTTCATAAAATTAAAGTTGAACCACTGATGTAACATGGACTATTTTAGCAATGTCTTTACTAACTTTCTTAACTATGGTAGTTACATTGCTGTCTATGGAGGGTCAGAAAGCTCTTGGATTTCATCAAAAATATCTTAATTTGTCTTCCAAAGATGAACGAAAATCTTACAGGTTTGGAACGACATGAGGGTGAGTAATTAATGACAGAATTTTCATTTTTGGCTGACCTATCCCTTTATGTACTGAGCATACGTGGCTCAGTGTGATATCTTGTTTTCCCTTGGCTGACGTTTCTGAGTGTTCTTTGTGTTACCTTTGCCTATGTATTTTGACTTTCCAATTGTTTACCTCGTTTATGATTCCTTGCTGCCTGCTTAGAGACCCCTGGTCTGTATTGTCCTGACTTAGATCTTAACTGTTTGCTGCCTGCCTCGAACCTGTGCCTGATTACGCGCTGTGATTTCTTATCTGCTCCTGGTTGTATGTATTGCTTTCTTGTTAACAACCCACACCTGTTTGACTAGTCTTTGTTCTGTTAATAAAGCTGCATCTGTATCTTAACATTAATTCCTCTGAGTCTTCGTTACACTTACTTTGCGACTGTTACAAAAAATATGTTCTATATGGTATGAATTAGGGGTGCGCCGAGCCAATATTCAGTATCGGTATCGCTCCGATACTGGCATTTTCTGCCGGATCAGGGTATCGGTCAGACGAGACCGATCCAAATCCGATATTCTGCGTATAGTTACTATTGTGTTATTGTTAAGACCCACGAAAGCCACAAAAACCATTATAAAGCACAAAGTTTTCGTGCACTAAATTTCAAGTGTTCTGAAGCCGTTCCATAGTTTAATGTGAGGTACAGATGAATATTTAAGTCAAGTTCTCCTAAACACTTTTCTCCACTGCAGCCGTCTGTCATCCTCCATTCAGCATTCAAACTGCGTTCAGTTACGACAGTCAAGACGACAAATCTCTCTCCGCTGTTCCTATCATACTTGATCTGTAAATGAAGTTCAATGGTTTTGCATAAAAGGATTTTATCTTGCTAGAGTTTTGTGCTGTTTCTAAATCGTGTTACTTTCTACCGGGTGTCTGTTAGATTACAACACTGTTGTAGAGAATACTATAAATGGTCCTTCACGAGCACAGTAACTGAAATTTGAAAAGGTTAAAAGAAAAGGCTCAATAAACTGTCGCACAGATTTAATACACTACGCATTAATATCTCTTTCCTTTGTGCTTTGAACTTCTCTATGCGCACTCCGGAACGCTGTGCCTGCGCACTGTGACTCTGTGTTGCTTCAAGTGCATCATTCTGCGCACGGGATGCGCATAAGTGCTTTGTGTCGCTCTGTATTGGAGCCTTTTGTACTGTCTGTGTCTGTTAGATCACAACACTGTTGTAGAGAGCACTATGAATGGTCCTTCACGAGCACAGTAACTGAAATTTAAAAAGCTCCGGAGCGCTGTTTCTGCTCACTGTGACTCTGTGTTGCTTTGTGCTTTGTGCCGCTCTGTATTGGAGCCTTTTGTATTATAATATTTTTGCACAATGAAAGATTATTAATAGCCTTTCTTGTTCGTCTCATCTGTCATATGGTGCTGCCTCATTACTGTGCAGTACTTTAAAAGAAATGTCTTTTAATTTTACAGTATATATATATATTTTTTTATAAATATATTACTTGTTTTCCATGAATGTATTTTACAACAATACAAAGAGCAATATATAATTTTTTAACAAATTTAGTCCTACCCTTATTCACTTTTCTTTGTTCCCCAATAAATGTTTTTTTTTCACTAATTTTAGATTTTATAAAATTATTGTGCACTCATGATTTTTCTAGAGTAACTTTTGCTACTGAATTATCCACTAACCTAGTTTATAATAGTATTTTTGTCATAGATTATAATTACATATTCATTCATTTGTTGTTTTTATTTAAAGTAAAGTTGTCTATATTTAGTAGATTGTGTGTAAAACACAAAAGAGTATTGAGCAGGTCAACACACACTGAGGTACAGAAATTCTACACTGATTTAAAAAAAAACTGCGCTGGTATCAGATCGATATCGATATCGGCAGATACTCAGAATTTTTGGTATCGGATCGGTATCGGTTCTGTAAAAGTGGTATCGAGCCAGCCCTAGAATGAATGTGTGTAATGTGAATTATATGGACATATTCATCATCTTATCATTGTCATGTGACTTACCAGTTGTGTCGCTGCCATTTAAAACTCCTCTCCCATGGCCTCATGGGATATCAAAATGTTCATTGGATGTGCACTTCAGAATCTTGCCAGAAGTAGTAGGTTACCTTGGGACTTTTTGTGTACTGTTTTATCAATTTTGTGAATTCGCACACACTACTTTTTTTACATACTGTTTTTCAACTACTAAAATACATAGAGAAATATGCATATTCAGATTCAGCCCTTGTGTCTGAATATAAATGCTTCCTTATGATATTGTATGAATCTGGGTCAAAGGATAAAGCTCAAAAAGGTGGTGGATAGTGTGTCCAGAAATGCATCCATACTGCATAGGAAAAGAACGCATTTTATCAATGGTCAAGAATTTTTTTTCTTTAAATACAGTACTTTATTTCAGTGTTACCAAAAAGCTTTTTTTTTTTGTTTTTTTTTTTACTTTTTTACTTTAATTTCTGTCATAGGTGCCATTTTCTTTCAGTGTGTGTTGTACATAATGAAATTTATTTCAGCAACATTAAGCTGAAAAATGGTTGGGCAGTGGTTAAAATAAAATATTTGCATAATAATGAAGGAATCTGAGAGGTGTTGTGATAAGATGATGTTGAAACATAATGCTAATTGCTCCACATGGCATGCTCCACAATAGAGAGAATAAATAAGAGTCTGGTACTATCACTAGCTAAATTCCTGCTCATGGTATCATGGGATTTGTTTACTTTTATCTCTGCATAATAATAATTAGTGGGAATGTTTTATTTTAAAAATAAAATTAGCTTTTTGATCATTTTTATTTTTGGAATTAAGTCTGTTTCTTTTTCCCCCTCCTTTTATCAAGGCTACATACTGTATGCCCTCATTTGGGAGCTTCAAAGGCTTGCTTGAAATGCTTAGTTTGATTACACTATGAGACTTTAATAATATTTAATAATGATATAATGGCAGTATTTGAGATTTGGCTGACTGTATACCATCAATAGAGTAAGACCTGCCTCCCACATATGATATCAGTGTTTTACTGAAGAAAATGTGAGTAGTCTGTGGGTGGTTGTTAAGGTGTTCTAAGTGGTTTTTAGTAGGGCTGGCTCGATTCCACTTTTTCAGAACCGATACTGATCCATTAGCAAAAATTCTGAGTATCTGCCGATACCAATATTGATCCGATACCAGCGCAGTTTTTTTTTAAAATCAGTGTAGAATTTCTATACCTCAGTGTGTGTTGACCTGCTCAATACTCTTTTGTGTTTTACACACAATCTACTAAATATAGACAACTTTACTTTAAATAAAAACAACAAATGAATGAATATGTAATTATAATCTATGACAAAAATACTATTATAAACTAGGTTAGTGGATAATTCAGTAGCAAAAGTTACTCTAGAAAAATCATGAGTGCACAATAATTTTATAAAATCTAAAATTAGTGAAAAAAAAAACATTTTTCGGGGAACAAAGAAAAGTGAATAAGGGTAGGACTAAATCTGGTAAAAATTATATATTGCTCTTTGTATTGTTGTAAACTACATTCATGGAAAACAAGTAATATATTTATATATATATATATATATATATATATATATATATATATATATATATATATATATACTGTAAAATTGAAAGCCATTTCTTTTAAAGTACTACACAGTAATGAGGTAGCACCATATGACAGATGAGACGAACAAGAAAAGCTATTAATAATCTTTCATTGTGCAAAAATATTATAATACAAAAGGCTCCAATACAGAGCGGCACAAAGCACAAAGCAACACAGAGTCACAGTGAGCAGAAACAGCGCTCCGGAGCTTTTTAAATTTCAGTTACTGTGCTCGTGAAGGACCATTCATAGTGCTCTCTACAACAGTGTTGTGATCTAACAGACACCCGATAGAAAGTAACACGATTTAGAAACAGCACGAAACTCTAGCAAGATAAAATCCTTTTATGCAAAACCAATGAACTTTATTTACAGATCAAGTATGATAGGAACAGTGGAGAGAGATTTGTCGTCTTGACTGTCGTAACTGAACGCAGTTTGAACGATGAATGGAGGATGACAGACAGCTGCGGCGGAGAGAAGAGTTTACTTGAACTTGACTTAAATATTCATCTGTACCTCACATTAAACTATGGAACGGCTTCAGAACACTTGAAATATAGTGCACAAAAACTTTATTGTGCTTTATAATGTTTTTTTGTGGCTTTCGTGGGTCTTAACAATAACACAATAGTAGCTATACGCAGAATATCGGATTTGGATCGGTCTCGTCTGACCGATACCCTGATCCGGCAGAAAATGCCAGTATCGGAGCGATACCGATACTGAATATCGGATCGGCGCACCCCTAGTTTTTAGCATGTTGATTTGCAGTTGCTAGGGTGTTTTGCTTGGTTGACGATGCCTTCGTTGGTTGGCACAGTCTAATTTGCTGGGGTAAAGATTGAAACCAGGCTGGGATACTGACATTTGACTCTCAGAGTGATATTTTATAGAGTATGTGGAAAATTATGTGAAAAATCAAAGCTGGAATGTTTTTCAACATTACATGTGCGCAACTGTTTTTGTGATATATTAGGTGTCTGTAACATTAAAGATGTGCTTGCAAATACCATTTGAGTAGCTGTTTGTGTGAATATGGTCAACACATCTCTTTGCAACACTGAATTGAACTGAATAATGAATAAAGAGATGATTAATTATTTTTCTGTTTATTACTGTGAAGCTGCTTCGAAATAATCTGTGTTGTATAAAGTGCTATAGAAATAAATGTGACTTCACTAATGAACAGTAAACAGACATGGCGATGTTCATCAGGTAACTGTGTTAAAATATGTTGATACTAGTGAACATATATATGAATGATACACATTTATTGTAGTTACTTCTGTAATGACTTGATTATATGCAGAGAACAGTATGTACCAGACTGTATTTAACATTTCAGAGGAGGAATTCAGCTTTTTGGGTTACTATGAAATGTGCAGTGTTGTGCACTTTTATATAGTAAAAGGAAAGTGTAGTCTGGTGTACAGACTTTAAACCCAAAAAGAAATTTTTTTATTTTTTTTTTTTGTGTGTGCCTGTACATCTCAGTAGGGGAATGTCAGCATCATGTGGGAACAGCGGTTAAAAGCCACTTTCCTGCAGCGTGGTCAGTCATGCGAAATGTGTTTAGTTTTTAATTGTGTGATGAATTCATTCTTTAGCTCAGCAGACGTGCATGGATTTGTTGTCGGACTCAGATACCGATACTTAGTCTTTGCATGTATTCATTAAAGACCGCACTAGATGGCCGCCTGAGGTTTCCCGCATTGATGACTAGGAGTTTGAAAACCAAGCTGCTTTATTTATAAGTAGCACGAAGTTAAAGAAGCCCTGCAAACAGTTATCATAATCATAATAATCTACATATCAGATAGATATCAGATCATATTTTCCACAAAAATATTAGGCAGCACAACTGTTTTTTCTTTCTTCAAAACATAGATTGTGATAAGAAATGTGTCTTGAGCAGCAAATTAGCATATTAAAATGATTTCTGAAGAATGATGTGACACTGAAGACTGGAGTAATGGCTGCTAAAAATTAAACGTAGAATCACAGGTAGAAATTATATTTTAAAATATATTAAGATAAAAAAACAGCTATTTTAAATTATAATATTTAGTTTTTTCACAACACACTGTATTTTAATAAAAAAATGACAAAAATCATATTCTGACTCAATGACAAACTTGTAAGTTGTAGTGTAGATCTATAAATTGAGCTTAAATGAAGTTACTGAGAAATGTTTGAGTTTGTATTGTTATCTTTGACTTTTATTTAGTATTTTCTTGCATTTAACAGCAAGTCATTATTGCGAAAAATCTCCCTTTAATCTCATTGCTGTCTAAAAGAAACGCTTGACATCTTATTACGTTTTTTCTTGTGTGCCTACGTGAAGTCATACAATGTTTGATGGATATTAAAATATAAGATATGCTTGCTGGCAAACAGTTTCTTTATGAATTTTACTTTAAACACACAACACCTTTAAAATAAAGGAATTTGTTTTTGTTCTGTTTTCTGTTCTTCTGCCCACATTTTTTCATCAACACTGGCATTGCAATATGTTTCCTGTGGGTTTTGAAATTCAAAATGAACACAGACAGATGCTTGTTTATACATGACTTTGATAAATGGTTTCTCGCTCCACATAAAGAAGACAAACAACTTGCAGAGGAGGGTACCACTACTGCTGTGTTTAATTACTATATGGCACTTACAGTCACAGCAATAAACCTGTCCAGCGCTCCTGTTTAATGAAGGCAGATCAAAGTTAAAGCTGTCCAGCTATGCTTTCATCCCCTCTGCTAATGCAGCTCATCTGGGAGTCTTCAGAAATATTTATTGTGTGTCCATTGTCACTCACCGTAGCTGGACTGAGGCTTTCTCAAATAACCAATGGACATTTTTCATTGTCAAGTCATTTATTTGTATACCGCATTTCACAATACACATTGTTTCAAAGCAGCTTTACAGAAAATCATAGTGTTAATGTTTATAATGTTTTATGCATTATAGTCACATTTAGCAGATTAGAGCTGGGTGATAAATGCAAACGTAGTCTATATATATATATAGGTGCATCTCAATAAATTAGAATGTCGTGGAAAAGTTCATTTATTTCAGTAATTCAACTCAAATTGTGAAACTCGTATATTAAATAAATTCAATGCACACAGACTGAAGTAGTTTAAGTCTTTGGTTCTTTTAATTGTGATGATTTTGACTCACATTTAACAAAAACCCACCAATTCACTATCTCAACGAATTAAAATACTTCATAAGACCAATAAAAAAAAAAACATTCATTGCCAAAGAAGCTGGCTGTTCACAGAGTGCTGTATCCAAGCATGTTAACAGAAAGTTGAGTGGAAGGAAAAAGTGTGGAAGAAAAAGATGCACAACCAACCGAGAGAACCGCAGCCTTATGAGGATTGTCAAGCAAAATCGATTCAAGAATTTGGGTGAACTTCACAAGGAATTGACTGAGGCTGGGGTCAAGGCATCAAGAGCCACCACACACAGACGTGTCAAGGAATTTGGCCACAGTTGTTGTATTCCTCTTGTTAAGCCACTACTGAACCACAGACAACGTCAGAGGCATCTTACCTGGGCTAAAGAGAAGAAGAACTGGACTGTTGCCCAGTGGTCCAAAGTCCTCTTTTCAGATGAGAGCAAGTTTTGTATTTCATTTGGAAACCAAGGTCCTAGAGTCTGGAGGAAGGGTGGAGAAGCTCATAGTCCAAGTTGCTTGAAGTCCAGTGTTAAGTTTCCACAGTCTGTGATGATTTGGGGTGCAATGTCATCTGCTGGTGTTGGTCCATTGTGGTTTTTGAAAACCAAAGTCACTGCACCCGTTTACCAAGACATTTTGGAGCACTTCATGCTTCCTTCTGCTGACCAGCTTTTAAAGATGCTGATTTCATTTTCCAGCAGGATTTGGCACCTGCCCACACTACCAAAAGCACCAAAAGTTGGTTAAATGACCATGGTGTTGGTGTGCTTGACTGGCCAGCAAACTCACCAAACCTGAACCCCATAGAGAATCTATGGGGTATTGTCAAGAGGAAAATAAGAAACAAGAGACCAAAAAATGCAGATGAGCTGAAGGCCACTGTCAAAGAAACCTGGGTTTCCATATCACCTCAGCAGTGCCACAAACTGATCACCTCCATGCCACACCGAATTGAGGCAGTAATTAAAGCAAAAGGAGCCCCTACCAAGTATTGAGTACATATACAGTAAATGAACATACTTTCCAGAAGGCCAACAATTCACTAAAAATGTTTTTTTTTTTTTTTGTTTTTTTTTAATTGGTCTTATGAAGTATTCTAATTTGTTGAGATAGTGGTGGGTAGATTGGTAGGTTTTTGTTAAATGTGAGCCAAAATCATCACAATTAAAAGAACCAAAGACTTAAACTACTTCAGTCTGTGTGCACTGAATTTATTTAATACACGAGTTTCACAATTTGAGTTGAATTACTGAAATAAATGAACTTTTCCACGACATTCTAATTTATTGAGATGCACCTGTATGTCATGTAATGAAAATGCCTAATATGCTCTTCTCGAATCTTTTTTTTTTTCAGTTTGCTTAATAAGCTATGGACATTGAATGGCTTTCCTGAGGTAAATGTAACATTTCGTGACATATAGTTTACAAACTTTTATTGACGTCTTTTTGTGGTTGAAACACTGACTGAGCAATTATGTGAGACATGATACATTTTAGTAAGTGGTACTGTTCTTTTAACATAAATTCTGATCTTTTTTAACTAGGGGTGCGCCGAACCGATATTCAGTATCAGTATCGCTCCGATACTGGCATTTTCTGCCAGATCGGGGTATCGGTCAGACGAGACAGATCCAAATCCGATATTGTGTCATTGTTAAGACCCACAAAAGCCACAAAAACCATTATAAAGCACAATAAAGTTTTCGTGCACTATATTTCAAGTGTTCTGAAGCCGTTCCATAGTTTAATGTGAGGTACAGATGAATATTTAAGTCAAGTTCAAGTAAACTCTTCTCTCCGCCGCAGCTGTCTGTTATCCTACATTCAGCGTCCAAACTGCGTTCAGTTACGACAGTCAAGACGACAAATCTCTCTCCACTGTTCCTATCATACTTGATCTGTAAATAAAGTTCAATGGTTTTACATAAAAGGATTTTATCTTGCTAGAGTTTCGTGCTGTTTCTAAATCGTGTTACTTTCTACCGGGTGTCTGTTAGATTACAACACTGTTGTAGAGAGCACTATGAATGGTTCTTCACGAGCACAGAAATTAAACTGAAATTTAAAAAAGTTAAAAGAAAAGGCTCAATAAACTGTCGCACAGATTTAATACACTACGCATTAATATCTCTTTCCTTTGTGCTTTAACTTCTCTATGCGCACTGTGACTCTGTGTTGCTTCAAGTGCATCATTCTGCGCACGGGATGCGCATAAGTGCTTTGTGCTGCTCTGTATTGGAGCCTTTCGTATTATAATATTTTTGCGCAATGAAAGATTATTAATAGCCTTTCTTGTTCGTCTCATCTATCATATGGTGCTGCCTCATTACTGTGCAGTACTTTAAAAGAAATGTCTTTTAATTTTACAGTATATATATATATATATATATATATATATTTATTTATAAATATATTACTTGTTTTCCATGAATGTATTTTACAACAATACAAAGAGCAATATATCATTTTCACCAGATTTAGTCTTACCCTTATTCACTTTTCTTTGTTCCCCAATAAATGTTTTTTTTTCACTAATTTTAGATTTTATAAATTTATTGTGCACTCATGATTTTTCTAGAGTAACGTTTGCTACTGCATTATCCAGTAACTTAGTTTATAATAGTATTTTTGTATAGATTATAATTACATATTCATTAATTTGTTGTTTTTCTTTAAAGTAAAGTTGTCTATATTTAGTAGATTGTGTGTAAAACACAAAAGAGTGATGAGCAGGTCAACACACACTGAGGTATAGAAATTCTACACTGATTTAAAAAAAACTGCGCTGATATCGGATCGATATCGGTATCGGCAGATACTCAGAATTTTTGGTATCGGATTGGTATCGGTTCTGAAAAAGTGGTATCGAGCTAGCCCTATTTTTAACTAATGTTGCTTTTGAAACTAATGACATGTCACACTGAAGAGTGCCAAAATGACATTTATTGTTTGAATTTCATGATCGAATTGGTCAAATTAACCATGCTACCCATCCCAAAAATGGTTCTCTGTCCAAAAACAGTGGTACCTTTAGGTTAGCACTGATATGTGAAAAATTGCAGCACTGGTGTAGCAGCACACATTTGGAGTTGTTGTGCACTGAGTTGTTGTGTGAAGGGCAACGCTGAGTTCAAGTCCTGGCGAGAGCGACTTGATGAGACAGAGGGAAAAAAAATCAATACTCTCAGTGTGGATGGTTTGTAACAGGGCCTACCTGAGTGGTGTCTGTCACACTGTGCTCTCAGAGGAAGTGCTGACCAAGACGTGTCAGACCACAGCAGGCAAAGATAGCACTAGAAGATACAAAGACAGCACTAGATTCTTCAGGACCACAGACAGGGATGTTTGAACTTGATTTAGATGCATTTTCTTTGGAAATACAGCTCTTGATGTCCCAGTAAAGGAATTTAAAGTAATTATGTTCAGATTATACACTGGCAGCTAGAAAATTAGGTTACATCTTATTGGATGCATATTCAGATACATTCCAAAATTTCATCTCCCGCTTGTTTGGCCTAAAGCTAAGCAGGATTCATTTGTACTCCTTAGTTTTATCACAGTCTTGGTATTACAGCTCCAACCAAGAGCTGCCGCCAATAATGAAGCCACCAATATGGATGATTCCATCACGCTTGATTAAGTGTCGTGTCATGCTCAGAGTAATTGCCGTAATTAGCTATTGAGCAGTTTTCAGGGTTAATGGGACAACAGGTTGGTAGCGAATGTAATGTAGTGCTGGAAGCTAATGATTTTACTTTCATCTTCTCTGAAATGATTTGATTAACAGTAGAGAGAAACAGATCCCCCTTGTTTGTTATTACAGAATCAATTTCATGGCTGGATGAGCTTTCTCTTGACATTTTTTATTTTTATTTTTTGGCCAAGAACAGACCACCAGGCCACCAGAAAATTCTGTAAATCTGGCTTGCTCTTAAAACCGACTTCAGTGGTTTTCTTTCTTAGTTGGGAATAGTTTTTATCCCTCTGCTGGTTTTTTCCATTAAAACTTTTGTAGAATGTTCTCTCAGGTGCATAGAGCAGCTTTTTGGTGAAATATTTGAGGAGTAGGACACTGAGGATAATTATAGAGAATATGCTGCCAAGGACCAGTAAAGGCAAATTAATGGACTTTTACTAAAGTAATGTTACAATTTATATATATATGTGTTTCCCATGATCAAATGCATGTGTTTTATGCTACTGGAATATATTTACATCACACCTGGCATCTTGTTGTTTCTTTGTAATGTCTGTTAAGATCATTAGTATCTCAGTAGAAACCTTTTTGATTTTTCAGAAGTCATCATGACAAACTCTACTGTCACTCTAGTGCATCACAAGAAGTCTTTCCTCTCCACTTGAGTGTTTGATGAAGTTTTAATGACTTCTGTGACCGCAGCCTCTCCATAAACACCTTATTTTCAAGCTCATATGTCTGTCTATTCTCTTCTACATTAATATTAAGAATTGGCCTTCACAGGCACTGAAAATGCAATTTCCTCTTTAATCTTGTGTACGGAGGGGAAAACGATTATAAAACAATTGAAATTGAAAATATATGAGTAACAAATAATAGCATAAATAAATAGATTCAACATAATTAAAGCCTTTCATAATACAGCGAGTGTGAATACTGTATATCTGTCCAATGTTAGAGATGAAAATTGGATGGTGATAATTGTTGGAAGATGAAAATTGTATTGCATCTTGAGTGTTTGAATTGAATTGAGGCTCTTGGGGCGTCTCCCCCCACCTCACTTTTTTCCAAAAAAGAACCGCACTTGTTAAGTTTGCTTTAATGTAATATATCAAGAAAATATTCAAAATTAAAATTTGATTAACACCCAGCCCTGCTTAGCTAATATGAAAAATTATAAACTTACAGAGCTCACATTTACTAAATTGTTAGCATCCACTTGAAATATGCAGTGTCTGATTGGGCCAGAGGTAATAGCACCGCAAGTTAAATTGCAGTGAATATTAGGAGTGCACTCTCATTTGGGTTAATTTAAGTCCATTCTAGTTAGGAACTTGATCAACTTGACGTCAGAGCAGTAATGAACTTTAAATTTCCAGGGACACCTCTTTGAACCAAATCGTGCACTTGAACTTTAAAAGGAGTAGTTATTGCATGACTCAGTTCATGTTACTTAAAAAGAAAAAAAGGGTGAATGAAAGCTGATATTATGTCAGGGCAATGATTAGAATCATTTTGTTTATATACACACTATACAGATATTTAAGTATTTAAATATATTTAAAAATGCAATTTATGTGATGGCAAAGCTGAATTGTCATTACTTCAGTCTTCAGTGTCACATGATCTTTGAGAAATCATTATAATATGCTGATTTGGTGCTCAAGAAACATATTTTCATTGTAAAAGTTAAAATCAGTTTTTTTTTCTGCTTAATATTTTTGTGGAAACTATGTATATGCACTTTTATTTATCTTTTGTTTTTATAGAGGTCTTAAAAAGTATGATATGGCCATGTTAAAGCATTAGATATAATTAACTCATCTGTAGAATGTCATACTGAAGCTTCTCTTCACAACTTATGATCAATATCCTGCAGTGATGAGAATAGTAATTATGACAGTTCCTCTGAGCGCATTTATCCTGCAATTAAGCCTGGAAGGGCCTGTATATATCCATATATAATATACCACTTTTGATTACTTAATTGCAGGCAGTTATGTGTGTTTAAACATATAACCCAGCACAAAAAGAAACATCCTCTCACATTCAACGTGTAAATATCTGTATTAAATTTTTATTAACATGAATTCAGCATATTTCATCTGGTGTTTTTCAGTCAGCTCTCTGTCCTAAGTTATTATAACTCTAACCTTAATTGCCTACTGCCTGTAAACCGTAAGTGTCTTAAGGACAGTTCCTCAGGTGCTCTATGTACGGGATGAGTGATGCTAAATTTTGAGATATATATATATATATATATATATATATATATATATATATATATATATATATATATATAGTGACGGGAGGAGCCAACGACAGACACAGTGGGTGTGGCGTCAGGCCTCGGAGAGGCTTTTATTTAACACAAATAATAAAATAACGTGTCCAAAGGGGAAAATAGTGTCCAAAATAAACAGGGGATCTGGTGTCCTCGTCGTGCTGCGAGGTTCGTGAAGGAGGGGCAGTGTTCTGGAAGGAAGGGCCCAGGTAAGGGGCGGAGTCCGGCGGCCGCACGCGCTCCCCTCTAAGGACCGGGGCGCGAGGGGCGGCGGCTTCTCCAGCGGCTTCTTCCTCCTTCTTGGCCCACGGCGCTTGACGGGATTGAACGGCCCGGCATCCTGGCCCGACGGCCGTATTACGGGTGCGGTTACGCTCGGACCGCGGGTCCGGCGGCTCACGTCTCTGGCGGCGCGGGAATCCCTCTACGCACCCTTCCTGGACCCACGAGGACACCAGCGTGCATGCACGGGGAAGAGACCGGTCTCTCGAGGAGAGGCGCGCTCGGCATTTAACAGCGGCGGTGATGAGGCTCCATTCCCTTCAGGTGTGCCTCATCACACGCCGCCAGACCTGGTTGTTTCAGCGCCCCTCCTCTCTCACACACCCACTCCCGTCGGGAGCCTGGTGAAGGGCGGCGATTAAGGGACGGGGTGCTGCTGATAATAAGGGGGGAGGCAGCTGACTCGTCACAATATATATATATATATATATCTTAACAAAATTTTGTGTCACTCATCACTATGGTGGCTGGTTAGGATAAAAAAACTTAGCATAGAACAGAAGCTTTTGTCATGTCTTACCTACAATAAATGAAATCTGGTTTGATAAGTGGAATAGACGAGGAGCGATGATTCATTCTCTCCCCTTATGAACTCCTGAGTGTATGAAATCATTTCCTGATTATTAAACGCTACAGCAAAGGATATTAACTAGCAGTAGCTCATCAGTTTTTACAATAGTGATGCCTGGAGTGATGCTCCGCTTCAGCAGGTTGTTCTGCTCTTCAGATACTTACGTTTTCACATCTGATAGGTGTAGCACAGCTAGACAAGCAGGGACTCGTAGGTAAGTTCACTTTTATGTTTTACTATGAGAGAAGTGCTGTTGCTCCTGTCTGCGCTTCTGACAGCTTGAGAAAATGAACACAAAACCCGCTGTTAAGTCCTAGGAACAGGCATGTGGAGGGTTGTCCAGTTTTTCCAATTTTATGGCACGTCATCTGCCTATGTACGTCAGATCTGTCATCTCTGGCCAAACAAGCGGTCTAAATCTGGGTTCTGGATACATGAGTGACGAGTGTGAGTAATGAACGACCTCAGTGTGACGTTTCGTCTGAAGCTCAATTGAGCAGATGCACCAAACGCTGCAGGATCCGTCTGTGTCCATCTGGTGTGATGGTTTACACTTGGCAGGTTAATTTGGCTCAGAAAGAAAACTTTAAAATTTAATGATTAAGAACACACAAAGCTAAAACTCAACTTGTGGAGACACAAGAACCAGCATTATGCAAAACTACATTTTTGTTTATTTAACTAGCTTGTATCTATATTAGGTTTATTGAGCACTTGTACTTTTACAGGAATCAGATTATGTTCCAAATGCTTACCATCTGTTTATCACAATGGTCGAATATGTGTTGCTAAAACTGTTTTGTAAATTTTAAGGCCACCACATTTGTGTGCATATATTTTATCATAAATACACTTGTTCACTGAACAACTACAGTCCAGTTTAACCATGCTGTGGCGTATTTAAAGGAGACCTATTATCCCCCTTTTTACAATATGTAATATAAGTCTCAGGTGTCCCCAGAATGTGTCTGTGAAGTTTCAGCCCAAAATACACCAGATCATTTACACCGATCATTTATTCTATCATTTTGAAAATGCCCATTTTGACTGGAAGCAGAAACATGCTGTTTTCGTGCATGTCTCTTTAAATGTAAAAGAGCTGCTGCTGCCCGCCCCCTTTTCCAGAATACTGCTGTGCCTTTACAGCTGGTACCTCAGGACACTCTGCAGGATACTTTGAAGAAAAATAGGTGCACAGTGCAATATGGTAATTAACAAAAAAAAAAAAAAAAAAATGATGAGAACACGCATCCTTTCTGTAAGCAATACAAAACCTTTGCCTACATCTTCCATTCTATTTTATCTGCCTGTCTATTGAAAAAAATGTGCATAAACCAAGGTTACATTAAATTTCTTTGGTCTGTGCTTTGGAAGTGATTGATTCATTCTGCTGAACTTTAATTACATAAAATAAAGCTTATACTGAAACTAAACTATATAAAACTAAATAGAAATGTGTTATCAAAATAAAAACTAAACTAAAACTAACAAAATTATTCATGAAACTAATAAAAACGAAACTGAATTTCATAGCAAATTTGAAAACGATATTAAAATAAAACAAATTTAAAAATGCAAAACTATAATAAACTTGATCACACGGCATGTGAACACTAAGTTGATAGCACTTTATTTTACAGTCCTGTTCCTCATGTACATACTATGTACTTATTATAGTAATTACAATAACTAGGTAATAACTAGGTACTAACCCTGAACCTACCCCTAAACCTAACAATACCCATGTAGTTACCTTATATTACCAGAACTTTCTTAGGTAGGTACACTGTAAGTAGGGGAGACCGGGGAGTGTTGTAACACGGGGTTAGTTGTATCACTGTCAGTTTGACAAGTCGGAAAGGAGCTGTGGTGATGTCATCAATATCATACACTCCATTCACATTTTTAATGTTACAGGATAAGTGGCATGTGAATGTGAGCAACATTGTAGATTTTATGACCAAAAAACAGATTTTCAGGACAGAAAGTAATTTTTTCATTAAGATTATTTTTTTTTGCCTAGCAATCATTGTGTTGTAGATACAATTATTTGACTTAACCTAAAGTAGCTGTTTCTCTAGTTTAATTTGATACTTTGCATTCATGCTAACTTTAAACCCACTTGCTAAAACAGTTAGCTATGTTATGGCTGTTTGGGGTGGGGATAGTTGTAACAGTTCATTAAAAATGTTACAACCAACTCCTTATGATGATTCCAGTTATCCAATCACATCCTCTATTAAGGCAAAGTCATGTGAGGTTTTTATTGCACATCAAGGGATTTATGTAAAATGTGTTTCCATCATAGTTTAAATTTTCTTATTGGATAAAAACATTATCCGCCTCAAATGAGCACATACGTTTTTTTGTGCACGTTTAGTATTTATGCGCATCTTAACATTTCCATCCAGCATTTTTTTATGTGATATTCCAAAATTCACATAAAAATAGGTAGATGGCAACACAGCTAGTGACTGAATACAGCACACACACACACTCACACAAACACGCACAGCAATTGTTTTTGTGCTAAATTTAAAGTCCTAAAAGGAATACAATATAATGTTTTTGTCACTTTAAATGGTTCACTTTATTCAAAACTGATTATTCTTTGTTCTTCAAAAAAGTTTTTACATAAATTGGAAGTGTGGGTCTTATTTCAACAAATTACTTCACACTGTTACATCTATCCCCAGCCTGTGTTACAACTCACCCCAGTAGTGGGGTAGCTTGTAACAACAGAACTCTTTGTATTTGACATTAACTCACATAATCTGTGATTATGCAGTACGCGTCAAAGTGAGTTTTATTTGTAGTAGACAAGTGTGGCTACCATATATCAAAGTTTGTATATTATGTTAGATCTGTGTGGCAGCAGCGTAATATATAGCAATAAATCAATAAATCCACTGCTCTCTTGTCTCCTTCGAGGCTGAGACTCTAAATAGTTTTCTGTGCTCATCAGTGCTGCCAAAGACAGAACAGTTAGCATGCTTTGCTCAAACTTTTGCCATGGCGTTGCAACTGGTAAACCTTTGTTGCTTGCGAAAACACTATGGCAGTTCCATGGGTGGAAATGTGCAGATTAAGGGGTGGTAATATTATAATAAGATCCCCTTTCTATGTCACAGGGGGAGCAAAATCTGAGCAGCTCGTATTTTCACATGCCTGAAGAGAAAGGCTTAACAAAAATAAAATTACTGGGTTGTTCTTTTTCACGTTTTCTAGGTTGGTATCTGCACCGGGGATCCGATTATAGGACTTAAACATGGAAAAAGTTAGATTTTCATGATATGTCTTCTTTAAATGAAGTAACTGTCATATGATATGTATCATAAGCTTATCATGGAATGCGCCTCATTTGTAAAACTCTTCCTAATACACTCTTCCAATACCTGATTGAGTAGTAATAATGGGTCACTCATAAACAATTAGCTCATTTTGAACAATTCTTTCATAAAACTCACTTTGGAGTGACGGATTGAGTGATTCATTCATTGTTTTTGTGAACACACATGCACAACATCCTTTCTTTCGTGATTGAAATGAGGGTGAACTAATTAAATGATTAGTTCATTAGTAGGAAGCATATGTTATAAGGGTGGCTGTGATATTTTACTGTGACTACGATATTTTAGGTCTGGAAGATAAGTTTGTGTTGAGGAAAACAACCTTCTGAACTAGAGAGGTCAACTGTAATCATTTCTTTGTACTTATTAGAGCCTGTTCGGCTGTCACATATCAAGAGAACGAATGACTTGGACTGGAGTAGCGATCTGAGAGGTGAACTGCTTCTTGCAAAAAACCTATGCAAAAAATTAACAACTGGACAGTTGAGATGCAGTTGAGTGGTGAATTAATCATTAATCGGTCATCATAATTTGTCTTTGGCTGAAATTATCATGACTTCCTTGGAATATGATGATGAATTTAAAGGATTCACTTCCAGAGTAAAAAATTCCTGACAATTTACTCACCCCCATGTGATCCAAGATCATATCTTTCTTTCTTCAGTCGCAAAGAAATTAAGGTGTTTGAGGAAAACATTCCAGAATTTTCTCCATATAGGGGACTTCAATGGGGGCCAATGGGTTGAAGGTTCAAATTGCAGTTTCAATGCAGCGTCAAAGGGCTCTACATGATCCCAGACGAGGAATAAGTGTCTTATCTAATGAAATGATCTGTTATTTTCTTAAAACAATACAAATTTATATACTTTTAAACCACAAATTATCAGTAAATTCTTATTCTGGAAGTGAATTTATCCTTTAAGTTGGTGTACACATGTGCTGGGGGAGTTTGGCTGTTGAAAATTTAAAGAATTGAAAATAAAGATTTGTTCATTTTGCTGTACAAGACTCAAAGATTAAAATAAAAAAAAAATTGAATGATCTTCTCATTGCTATAACAGTGACCACGATTCATTTTTCTGAATCTTCCCAGAGGGCTGTTTCTAAAATGATCAAGTGGGACACTTAGTGAGACACTCCATCAGCTTTTTTGACTTCTGAACTATGTTGATTAACTAAATCAAAAATCAGCCAAACCCAGGTGCCAGTCAGTAATTAGCATTTTGCAGGGCATTTCTTCAGTTTCTATGGTTACAGTTTCTTATTGCATCCATCCAGTCATGTTTGCCCTGAGGAGAAGATAAAGGTTTTTCATAATCATGATCAGGACCACTGGCGAATTGTTTGTCCGATATTGCAGTTATTGCAATTTCATTTTATGCGCCTTGATAATGTAATTAGGTGTATTGATTGATTAACAAACTGGCTGATTGAAGCAGTTGATTGTTCTGGTTCATGTTCACCTGCGTTCATTTTAGCGGTTCGGAACCGTTATGTGGTATAACCTCTAATGCAACTGGAGGA
This sequence comes from Spinibarbus caldwelli, assembly GCA_039654775.1. Lineage (NCBI taxonomy): Eukaryota > Metazoa > Chordata > Actinopteri > Cypriniformes > Cyprinidae > Spinibarbus > Spinibarbus caldwelli. Next base: position 20,884,757 of record CM077233.1, on the reverse strand, counting down.
CTATCGATTCCAGTCCTGCTCAAGATGTTTTATAGATTGTTGGATTAAATTCCTCTCTGGTATCGATTATGGTTTTTGAGGGCAGCACTGACACACAATTTCTGGAGGGCATCATCACAGGGACTGAGCATGGATCAATTCCATGTGAGATATTATGTTTCAAATCAATTACCGGAACATTTGAGGGAAGTAAGCAGATTAAACTATTAATATCAGAGAGAGATTGCTCGTTTTAGGTTACATTTGTGGAAAAGAGCAATTTCGGGCCACATATTTTCTGTAATTACACACAAATCACAATCATACCAGGCAGGAGCTGGAGAGAAAATGTCATTGAAGCTATAAAATGAAAATAAATATATATATGAAGGAACCAGAGATGCAGGGTAGAGCTGAAAATAGGAGAATATATCAGTGGTGGTATTGTCCTGTTGACTGTTAGCTGAGATGTTTTTTGTGTAATGAGGTAAGGAGGAACCATCACTGTTGGCTCTCGGCTTCCCACACACACACAAATCTCTCATGAGAATCATGCTGTGGCACCTCATGTGGTGGCAATGGCAGATGCACAGACAGCGGTGTTATATTCCCGTTCATATGGCGAGTATTTTACCCTGACGTCGTGATCTGTAAAGAATTGTGTGCATGTTGGAACATTTTTGTTTCTTTGTTCATATTTGATTTATTTGTGTGAGCGTGCACGTGAAACACGGTGTATAGTATACACATACACAGAGTTTGTCTGTGTATTTTTGACATTCTTGATGATGGTGTGTTTGTGTGTGAGTTTGTGTTCGGGCTGCGGTCCAGCTCTGCAGGGCTGTGGAATCATCCAGGTCTCCAGCATGCATCAGGATTATCTCCCGCTCGCAGGAGAGGGGATCGGCGTCACAGCGCTCTGCACTGCCCAAGGCCATCAAACCTTACTAGCATGCAGCACACCATCCTCTGTCATCACTGTACACAAATACAGAGATGAGCTGCAAATTATGTATATTTATGCATACTGCGTTCACACTTTTGCATTTAAACAGATCGGTTGAGCGGCAAAACTGAGCTGTTAAATAAAAACTAAAAAGTGAATGTTCAGAGTTTGATGCAATGTTGGAGCTTTCTCAAAACAAGGTGATTTTTGTTTCGGAATGATGATGAGAATCAGATTTTATGTGCATGATCTGACACAGAGTATGATTTTTAATACATTTATATAATAATGAAATTATTATATTAATGAATTAAATAAACATTGTTACATTTACCCCCGGTTTCATATACAAGGCTTAAGCCTAGTCCCAGACTAAAATGCATTGTAAAAATTGTAAGTACGTAATATATAAGGGAAACAAGTCAATTTAGCTCAAAGGGAATCATTTATGATTTTATAGGGAATTTGAACAGAATCACTGTTTTACGGCTGATCACTGAGTTGGCAGCGGTTCAGTGAACGAGCCATATAACATCAACTCTGCACTGGATATTAAAATCCAAAATATAGTGAAAACACTATTAATAAGCACAGTAACAAGATCGGCAGATTAAGACATTAACTTGTAAGCACAAAACACAAGATACTTCTCTTTTCAATATAAATAAGACTTTATTTATATAAACCTAAGACATGTAAACTAATCTAATCTAACACATGAACACACGCATTCACACATTCACACGTTGCAGAAAGAGAGAAAGTGAGGAAAGAATGAGTTTAGAGAATGAAAATGTGAAATCCCAAGTTTACAGCAATATGTAATTGCATAGACCTGAACAACCATCAATCATTTATTTAACCCTCGCATTGAGTTTCTCAATGAGGCTAAAATTTGTATTAAATGCACCAATTCAGTTAGAAGTCTGAAGGTTGTACTTGCTTATGTTGCCTTTGTGTTAAGGGATTCCTTTTGTTGTTGTCTTTGCAGAAAAGGGTTTTCCCAAGTTTGCTGATTTGGCTGAGTTCAGTGGTCTTTCGTAGTGAAGTCTTGGGCGTGGCTCTTGATGCTGAGTTGGTCTGGTTGAAGTTTGGGGCGGGTGCAGTCGGAGCTGGACTTTGCGGCAAACTTAACTTAACGAAACTCTCACGGAAAAGAAAAGAAATTAAAGTAAAAGAAAGAAAGCATGTGACGAGACTTTTTCTTGTGGTTTTTCTTCTCATTGTGGTAGCAGCTGGCACGTAGACCAGAGAGCAGCGTCAAAACGCGGTGGCAAAAGAGAAGAAGAAGCAAGAGAGGAACCAGGAGAGAGTTTGATGGTGTCCTGAGTATTTAAACTCGGCTTTCAGACACCTCCTAATGCTGGTCTTGATCAATTAGAAATGATCTTGGCTCGTGGTGTTGTATGTTTCTCCTCCCCATTCATAAATCTAAAATGTTATCTTATCAGCCACATGGTCAGAATTTTCCTGCTCTTGTAAAGTATAATTTTGGACATGATTTCTCTAACAAGACTATGGTAGATTTGACAAAGAATTGATTGGAAGAAACATTTAAAGGATGATTTTTCAAACTCATACATACCAAACGAGGATATGAACTCTTAAACTATTCCCTAGTTATTAAAATACATACATAATATGTGATTAAAACATGATCATCAATTGTGTGGGTTACATACATAATATGGAGTTCATTAGTTGCTCATAAGTCCTTTTAAGATGATTTTGGGTGCATATGGAAGCGACTCTGTGGACAAAGGAATTTCAGTCTGATCTTTCTTCTATGTGGAGACCCGCCCAAGAAAGTCTGTAGCTCTGATTTCGATCACAGATTTACATGTGACGGCCATATCTTTGACCATAAATCCTGATTACTTGCCCCAAATTTGATAGTCTCCTTCCTGAATTGGAATTATCAATAAGTGTTCTTTTGTTTGAATGTTGCAAGCTGTTCTGTGAAAGACGCTTGTTGGTTTGCTCCAGACTCAAGGCGCCAGGGTATCGTGGACAGATATATGACGTTGTCCTGTTTTCTTGGATGGGCCTCTTTCTGGAATTTGGCTCTTTTGGTGGTTCTAACACAAATCTGATCGAATCTTAACTGGTCTGATTCGCTCTGATATCCTACAGCATGTCTGGGCTATTTCAACTGAAAGAAACTTGCACTGAGTGATCTTAAAATATGTCAGATTGTTTTGCCAGAAGATGCACACCAGTAATGTTTTTATCTAAGGCATATTTATAAAAGCTACTTAAATGTCCTAATTGAACTATGGCCAAATCCTGGCTTAACCTAAGCCCTGTCTGTGAAACGTAATATTATATTTAAAATTTAATTAAACAAATAGTGCACCCAAAAATGAAATTTTGCTGAGAATTTACTCACTCTCAGGCCATTCAAGATAAGTTTGTTTTTTCATCAGAATTGGAGAAATTTCACATTATTTCATGCTCACCAATGTATCCTCAGCAGTGAATGGGTGCCGTCAAAATGAGAATCCAAACAGCCGATAAAACCATCACAATAATCCACAAGTAATCCACACTCCAGTCCATCAATTAACATCTCGTGAAGTGAAAAGCTGTGTGTTTGTAAGAAACAAATCCATCGTTAAGGCATATGACCTATAAACTGTTGCTTGGCCAAAATACTGTACAAGTCCATAATTCATAATAACGCTTCCTGCAATCCATCCCCTGGTCAAAATCAACTGACATATTTTTTTTAAAACTGTTTTCAGTTTTAACAGTGTTTGATCTGTGCATATTTCTCTCCTGATTCAGATGAGGTGACTTTTTCACTGGAGAAAGCAATAGGTATATAGGGTTCATTTAAAGCTAAAAACATCTTGATGCATTTGTTTTGTACAAACACGCAGCTTTTTGCTTCACAAAATGTTAATTGATGGACTGGAGTTGTGTGGATTACTTGTGGATTATTGTGATGTTTTTTAATCAGCTGTTTGAACTCTCATTCTGATGGTACCCATTCACTGCAGATGATCCATTGGTGAGCAAGTGATGTTATGCTAAATTTCTCTAAATCTGTTCAGATGAAGAAACAAACTCATTTACATTTTCATTTTTTTGGGTGAACTAATCCTTTAATCACACATGTTAGCTAAATTATTACATTTAATCATTTTATCCAATACATGCAAATACAAGAGTTTCATTTTGATGGGTGTGCGGTTAAATGCCACTACAGCAACTTTTCCCTTGTGAGATTCATCATTAAACAGAACAGAGTAATTAAAATGTGAGGTGACTAGAGTTTAGGATTCATACTTTGACAACCATTAAAGCTGATCTTTGAAATAGGAAGAGGACTGAAAATGGTGTTTGAGGTTCTAGAAGCATTTGTAGAAATTTACTAGGGGTGACCCCGAATAGTCGACGATTCGATGCTTCGATAGGAGGAGCCTGATTCGACTACCAATCTCACAGTGTATTCGCGGGGGTGTTATGATCATGCCATTTTGGCAATACGGGGGTGCTCAATGTCTGATTTCACATAGAACTACATGTTTTCTCCCAATAAGTTAATATACAGCCTATTAAGATAATGCTGTAAATAAGAATCTGAAAAGAAGGAAGCTTTAAATAAATATTTTAATGTGCGTGAATAAATCCAACCACCCCTATAGCTTTAAGTTTCACTTTCCACAATCCATGACCAACAGAGGAGCATCTTGGCGGCAGGGAATTAAATCTTTAACAAGAATCAAAATGACACAAGCAGAGTGAAAGACTGGATTTTTTCGATCAGGTAGGGTATAAGTGATTTCAAAACATTTCAGCCGGTTTATATTGTGTATATATTATTTATCTCGTATAAGATGCATTTGGTTGAGTTGTGCTGCAGCAAAGCGCTTCAGTTTAGTACTACGGTGATTATCTCTTCAGCGCGCAGCGCGAGCAGTGCAAACAACAATGCAGAATATTAATAACCATGACTGGGACTGTCATATACATAACATTATAATGAGAACATTATTATAATAAAACGCTGTGAATTTTTAGAGTTTAGTTGCCGTGTTTCTGCACGTTGTTGCGTGAAGAACGCGTCCACAAAAGGAGTTCATTCAGAGCCACGCAGCCGCAGACAGATTCATGCATTCGGGGCATTTTTTGCAGATAGCCTATAAGTCGTAATATAACGTTATGTTGTATAAATAATGAAGCGTAGGCTATTCTTCTGTCATATAGCTACATAACGTTATAATGAGAGCACTATTGTAAAAAAAATGTTGTGAATTCTTAAGGTTTCGCTGACGTTTAATGCTGTCTTTTAACCAAAACATAAAACATTATTTTTGTATCTGCGAGGCGTCCGTTACACATTTTCCCTGTGTGTAAATGTCAGTATTTATGACTGTCGAATGTGTGACTTGATTCTTGGTAATGTATTTTGTCCCGCCCCCAAACATATGATTTGACTATCAGTCGACTATCGGCAAGATTCGACTATGAAAATCCTTAGTCGGGGACACCCATAAAATTTACTATAAATCTCTACAGTAGTTCAGCAATCAGAGGACTGATTTTAATAGAAATATATCTGGCAGCTGAAATAGGCTAGTTTGTGTGGAATTAGGCATGTCAGTATCTTTTCCAGAACAGAAAATATTTCATGACACCCTCGTAAAATCCACAGCTCCAAAATCAATAAGACCATATGAGGAAGGTGTTTCATTATTCATAAGAAAACAGTGTCACTTATTATATCTGTGAAATGATGCTGAATATTCTAACACGATCCTAATTAGGATGTGGAAATGTTTTGGGAAGTGTTATTTGCTAGTTGGAAAATCCTATTCTTTTACACATGCACACTTTAGGTCTTTCTTTTTGCAGACTGGGAGAGTTCACGGCCGCAATAGGAAATCAAATATGAGTTCTAGATTTTGCCGGGGAAGGGGGGAGAATTGTAGAGAGGTAATCCATTTTTTGCGACAGAGAATGAAAACGATCGTTCAGCTTCAGTCCCGGTAATCCTCTGAAATAACAAGCTTATGTACCAAAGCTTCCATAATTTTATCTGGAATCTTTCATACAGTGGCATTAGACTGACATCAAAGCTGGACCAGTAATTCATGGCCAGCAAATCAATAGACAGATGAGCCATGCTAATTCTTAATACATGGCAGAGTGCAGCATGGGCTGAAGCTGGTGTCTGTGGCTCAAGTAGGGTTTTCCTGAGATAACCATTCTTGTCTGATGCTCATATCACTTTGCTTTGAGCATTATGTATAAAATACATAACTTTCAAAAGTTTGGGTTAGTAATTTTTATTATTATTATTTTTTTAAATTGAGCAATGAATGAAATGTGATCAAAAGTGACATTTACAGTGTTATGTACTATTGTACTGTTCTTTGAACTGTATATTTATCAAAGAATCCTGAAAAAAAATCACATTTTCCACAAAAATATTAAGCAGGAAAACTGTTTTTGATGTTGATAATAAGAAATGTTTCTTGAGCACAAAATCAACATAATAGAGTGATTTCTGAAGGATCACGTGACACTGAAGACTGGAGACTTTACAATGACAGGAAGAAATTATACTTTAAAATGTATTTAAATAGAAAACAGTTATTTTACATTGTAATAATATTTCTCAATATTAATGTTTTAATGTATTTTTGATCAAATAAATGCAGCTTAGGTGAGCATAAGAGACTTTTTTAATAAAATACTGCTGATTTGTATAAAGTTAAACTCTGTTCTGTTTATTTTACATCACTGTGAAGGCATTTTACAGTTTGTTTCTGCATTACGGATTTAACGACTGGCTCCCTGAATGAGCTGTTGACGGTGTACTGAAATTGTGTCAGCGACAATAAACTCATTTGGGGTTACAAGAATTGTAATTAGGTCTGCTGAAGCTCTGCAGTAATCCCTCTATTAATAAAGTTTTTAATTATACTTAACAGCTGAATTGGGTATATACATTGTTCCTGCTAGGATGTTTTGTTTACTGAATCACAAGATTTGTCTCCACAGCCTTCATTTAACAAAATAATTTCCTAAATAAAGGTGCACTCAGTAATGTTTTTCGCATTAAAAAAGTTTTATACATAAAAAAAAGCACTTTTGAGAAATCTTAGAATAATGTTTGCTTAGTTTAATTCTATGAGTGAGCCCCCAGTTATCATCTCAGAAATAAAAAAAAAGGTTATTGTAGATTTTTAAGATGTTTTAATGAGTCCTGAAAAAAGATGGTAAAAATCATAGTAGATATTAACTTCAGTTCACACTGGAAATGGTCAAGTTAAGTGCATTGTATCATACAGTATTCCTTGTAATGTATAAATAAATTAATATATAATTATAAATATTTTAGCAACCAACAGTTCATAAAACTGTTGGGATGATATTTATTATGAAGTTTATTAAAGTGTGTGGTATTAGGCGGTGAAATTACACTGGCTAAAAACAAAAGATCCTGTGTAAAAGTGGAAGCAATTAATAAGAAAACTTTTGAGTTCCTTTCACATAACATTCATTTGTGTTGCTCATTTGGTAGAGCGACCTTTTTGTGAGACAGTGGATTTGTACAGTGGTGACAAACAACGTTTAGCTCTCCTATAGGAACAGATTACAATAGCTTAGTCAAGACAAGAAATTAATACAAAAGCAAAACAGGCAAACAGCACTCAGAGTGCCACAGTATAGGAGAAAGACAGAGGAGAGAGGGGGTGGAGGAAGAGGGCAGTTAAAGAAGCGCTCTGCAGCATGGATGCTCTGAGGTAATTAGGCTCGGAGGAGTCAGATCCAGTCTGGCTCAAGGACACAGCCAAGCAGCACAGACATCATTTCCTCCTGCATGCTGCCACTAAAAGTTCTGCTCACTGAGGAGAGGACAGTGAGAAAGACACGTGTTCATTTTAGGAGCTTTGTGATGGCATGTGCCTGGCTTTGCAACAGAGTCAGAAAGGGAGACTGGGGGCAAAAAAAAAAAAAGCACTGAAAATGACAAAAGCTGTAATTGCCGAAATGACTAGCCTATGTGGTGAACACTTTAAAAATGTAGGATATCATTCTGGAATCATTCTACACATCGTTTTTTAAATAACAGAATATTAATTCTTAATCTTTTTTTTTTTTTTTTTTTTTAATGTTTAAAATTCCTTATTTCTGAACTTTGTACACGTTTATGTGAGATTTAAGATTTATTTGATTAAAAAACATTTCTTATTATTATTATCAATGAAAACAGTTGTGTTCTGCTGTTGTGTGAACATGGCCTATGAGGTTAAGTAAAAATACTAGTTTTTATTGCAATACTCTTTCTTTATTTTAAAAGTAAAATAAGATTCCACTTGTGTATTGTGTAATAAAATTGTCCTAGTGCATTGTGTAATATAATAAATAGATGGTAGTAGAGATGCACCGATCTAAATTTTTCATGGCTGATTCCAAATGCCATTTTTTAAATATGTTTTAGTTTTTTTTAAGCAAAAGACAAGAAAGAATGAAAATATGAGTACATGAAAAAGATGTTAATTTGCTCTATTACAGGCCATCTGTAGCCATAATAAAAATTAGAGGCAACCATGGTATTTTAATCACTATCCAAAGATGTTGCATACAGGTAGCATGAACAGTTTTTGATTTAAATTTGATCGTATAATTTCAAAATTTGAAGCAAAAACAAAATGATATGACTTTAGATTTGTTAAATTAGTAAGAAATAATTGACGATAGACCATTAAATTATTAGAATATAATGCACACCCGAGGGGGTGATGCGACCATGATGCAACACACTTGTGAGAAATGATGTAACTTTGAAGTTATTGAGCTATTTAACCAATAAAATCATGAAAGCAGCGCTGACAACACGTTTTTGTGTGTATGTATGTTTCCGTGTGTGAGTGTGTGTCTGAACTGTATGTGTGTGCATTTGTATAGGAAAGAGAGTGTGAGAAACAGAGTATGTGCTTTCCGTACATAATAAAACATAACTTTGTGTAAATAGTTGGTCATTTTTAAAATAATTTGTCATTTTTATCCTATTGTCCTATTGATTTGACTTGACTTGGCCTCTGTTAATGGCCGTTTACAGACCTTGTATATTTCCATACAAATGACATTTTGGTAAATGATTGCGATGCAGTTTGTGCAAGTTCGGAATGGCTGAAATCAAACTTGTTATCGTGTAATATACCACTATACACTGGCTGTAAGTTGTGACAAGAGATCAGCAGGGTGGCCATGGAAGTGCTCAGTCATTTAAAAAGCTGTTTCCTCATTTGAATTCAGAATAAAGATGCAGATCTTCATTCAGAGAGCATACAGCAAGGCACATCGGTGTGCACCAATGGGAATGTCAGCGAACACCTTGAAACCGCCTTCATTTGTCACAATCAGATTCTTGGCCCCACTCATGCTTTTTGTATTCTGTGCAGTTAGGGCTACAAACTCGCAGGGACAAATCGCTTATCCCTGATTCCCAACAGCTCCGCGCAACATCAATAACAGCAGTGTTTAACATAGCCTGTGCTCTCATTATCAATGACTTGTGTTGTGGGCCGCAGTCTAGACTCTTTATCTGTGAGAGAACGTTTCAGTTGTTTGAGGTATTTTGCAATTTACTCATGCAGGGACGGAGGCTTTGTTGTCAAAAACTTTGATCTTTTGGCGTATCCGAAACATTTGTTCACTTGTTTATAGTTGAATCACCAAAAACTTTTCTTAACAATTTCCAAATCCATTTGTCCTGTTGTCAGATGTATCCTCACATGGATATAATGAAACATTTACAGAATTTGAATTTGCTTTGGTTGTAAAAATCCTTTTTGGAGCATCTGTACTAGGTCAGTTTGACATAGTTGAATTGATTTTATTTATGATTATCTTATCACACATCAAATATTATAAAGTTATAGCGTTCATCTTGAATATTGTGCAGCCCTAGTGTGTACTGGAACATCAGTTTTCTCAGGTCGTCTCCAAGCGCATAGTTTGGACAACCACTTCTAAACATCTCTTTTTATAGCCCTGAAGTTATGTTCTGCTAATTAGTGTCCATTGAGAGAGGCTTTGCTGATGTTAATGTTTTGTGTCAGGTGCATTTTTTTTTTTTTTGTAATATAATTACCTTCAGTTTTGCTGGTCACATCACTCTGAGCTCAACCGTTTGTGTGGCACATTTTAGTAATGCAAGTAACTGCCTGTTTAATTCTAAGGGTCGGAGAGTATGATAGTCTAAGTTATGAATAGAGAAAGTTGGAATAAATCACCTTTGCTTGAGGGTTCCTTCTGGGAAGGGCTCAGAATTCAACTTTTTTTGGACTACATAAGTGAGTTTGTTGGAGAATATGAGCTGCTTATCATCTTAGAGATGTTTGCTGAAAGTTTGCATGTCAGAGAAGGGACACTTATGAATTATAAATATGTGGTTTACATATCATATCAGATGTAAAGAGTAATCAATAGTATCACCACTAGCACCAAAGGCTGTATGCAAAAAAATAAAGTGTATTAAAATGAAACTAGATTCAGGAATCGATCTGTTTGCTCATGAGAATACAGCCACATGTATTTCAGTTAGAATGATGTAACAGTAAATATTTGTATGTAATAGTGAGTGGATTTATATCTGGACATTTGTCAGACTTGTGTCCCCGTGTCTTGTGTTTCCACGTGCTCCCAGTGTTTCTATGTCCATATTTGTTTTTTCCTTTTCCTTTCCTCGTTTAGGCTCGTCATTAGTTTATTAGTCCCCAGCTGTGTTTAATTAATTATCTAGTTTTCCCCAGAGTTCTTAAGTCCTGTGTTTCCCTGTCTTTAGTGTCCGGTATTGTTCATCTAACCCCCATGCCACGTGTGTGTTCCTGCCTGTTCCGTGTTGATATTCTTTTGGATTTAATAAAGACTGTTATTGCTGTATCTCCTTCTTCTCCGCGCTCCTTCGTTTCCTCCACAGTTGCAGGATTGTGACAGAATACCGGACCAATATTGAAAAGTAAGCGGCACCCCTTCCCCCCATTTTGGTTTCCTCGTTTTGTGATAGTTATTTGTTTTCCTGTTTTTTCCCCCGCGGCCATGGAGGTCACCACAGAGTTCATTGCCCTAACCTGCAGAGATCTCCCCTTCGACGAATTCGCCTTGGAATTCTGCGGGCTCGCCGCGGAGAGGGCATTGGAGGACGCCACCATCAACTCTCTGTTCTGGATTGGGGCCAGTTACCATCACCCCGTGGACCTTCCAGACACCACGGGACTGAGCTGGAGGGAAGGGATCCTCCGGTGTCTGGAGAGCGTCTGGCCCCGATCCAGAACCAGCCCGCTATCGAGCCCGCCGCCCGATCCTCAGTCAAGTCTGCCGGCCGCTCCGCGATCAAGTCCGCCGGTTGCTCCGTGCTCAAACCCGTCAGCCGCTTTGAAGTCAAGCCTGCCGGCCGTTCCTCAGTCAAGCCTGCCGGCCGCTCCTCGAAAGCACCCTCCAGTGCCCACTCGTCCAGAGCTCGCTCCAGTGTCAGCTCCAGCCCCAAAGTTCGCTCCAGTATCAGCTCCAGCCCCTGACCAGAGTCCAGTGCAGGCTCCAGTCCCTGACCAGAGTCCAGTGCAGGCTCCAGCCCCTGATCAGAGTCACGTTAGAGCTCCAGATCCCCTGTCCAGCCCACGGAGGGCTCCTGTTCCCCAGTTAAGCCCAGTGAGGGCTCCTGTTCCCGAGTTTAGCCCACGGAGGGCTCCTGTTCCTGAGTTAAACCCTGGGGGGGCTCCTGATCCCCAGTTTAGCCCACGGAGGGCTCCTGATCGCCAGTTAAGCCCAGTGAGGGCTTCTGATCCCCAGTTAAGCCCAGGAAGGGCTCCTGATTCCCCGTGAAGCCCAGGGAGGGCTCCTGATTTCCCGTCAAGCCAAGGGAGGGCTCCTGATCCCTGGTTTAGCCCACGGAGGGCTCCAGATCCCCAGTTGAGCCCAGGGAGGGCTCCTGATTCCCCGTTAAGCCCAGGGAGGGCTCCTGATCCCCTGTGTAACCCAGGGAGGGCTCCTGATTCCCCGTTAAGCCCAGGGAGGGCGCCTGATCCCCTGTCTATCCAGGGAGGGCTGCTAATTCCCCGTTAAGCCCAGGGAGGGTTCCTGATCCACTGTCTAGCCCAGGAAGGTCTCCTGATCCCCCGTTAAGCCCACGGAGGGCTCCTGATTCCCCGTTAAGCCCAGAGGGGGGGGGAGGAAGTAGGGTAGTAGGGCTCCGATCGTAGATGCCGGGGCGGGGGCGGGGGCTGGGCATCTACGACCTCCCGAGTCCTCTGATCCGCCATGGCCTCCTGAGTTCACTGATCCACCTTGGCTCCCCGAGCTCCCTGCTCCGCCGTGGGTCTCCGAGCTTCCTGCTCCACCGTGGGTCCCCGAGCTTTCTGCTCCGCCGTGGCCGCCCTGGAGGCCTTCCGTCCTGGAACCCTGTCCCTAGAGGCCTCCAGAGCGCCCACCCCTTGTGTCCTTGTGTCAGATTTGTGTCCCCGTGTCTTGTGTTTCCACGTGCTCCCAGTGTTTCCATGTCCATATTTGGTTTTTCCTGTTCCTGTCCTCGTTTAGTTTCGTAATTAGTTTATTGGTCCCCAGCTGTGTTTAATTATCTAGTTTTCCCCAGAGTTCTTAAGTCCTGTGTTTCCCTGTCTTTAGTGTCCGGTATTGTTCTTCTAACCCCCATGCCCCGTGTGTGTTCCTGCCTGTTCCGTGTTGATATCCTTTTGTATTTAATAAAGACTGTTATTGCTGTATCTCCTTCGTCTCCACGCTCCTTCGTTTCCTCCACAGTGGCAGGATCGTGACAACAATTCTTAATAAAAGTAATCATTAATCAGTTGACTTACTGAGAATGTAAAGTCTAAGAATGTAAAGTAAATCAAAGTGACAGAATAAAACGTAAACAGGTAAACTTATACTAAATACAACAAAATATCTTAATTTACATGACTATGTTGAAAACATAGGACAGGGACTCAAATCAGGAAGTCCAAATAAACATTTAGTACTGAGAGATAGGACAACTTGGGATGAACGATGAATGAATCGTTGACCAAATCATATTTTATAATGTTTCGTTTAAAAAGCAGTCCATGTTCAACATTGAGAATAAATGCTATCAGATCAGAGGCTTAAAGATGTTTGTTCATGTTTTTTAGTGGCTTTACTCTGAAGGTTGGTGACTGTTTTTGTGACACTGGGTCCTTCTGAAATCCGTAGAGAGAGCTATCCTAGCCCTGTGATTTATCTCATGCACAAATGTCATATAATTCTTGTGCAAGTGCCAAAAACCCAATTGTGACAGCCAAAAAATCTGCAGGCAATATAAGAACACTGATTGAGTTCATTGAATTCATTAGATGTTACCATGCAACGCTATGAAAAGATATTGCTGTGTTTATCATGTCTCAAGACCACTAAATACAAAAAACAAATTGTGCTGGTTATGGATTGCTGGAGAGCATTAGGAAAATGTGATAGCATGCTTGCTTGCTACTAGCATGCTTGTAATTCTAAAATAATGGCTGGGTGGGTTTTCTGTGACCTGAAACTCTAGTAAAAAGTTGATCATGATATTGTTCCAGAATAACAGAATCAATCACAAACATGGTGGCTGAAACTAAAGAAATTGCTTATTTCAGAATGGCCATGTTAGAGTCCTGACCCCTCAGTCTTATTGAAACTCAGTGACGTGATGTGGGGTAAACCATTCAAGCAAGACATCCCGAAATACAGAAAGTAAAATAGATTATTTTGAGGGAAATTGGGCAAAAAGCATATAATTGCTGCACATATTTGATAAATATCTACGAAATGCTGATTAAATTAAATGGTGTTTTTTATGTTACATCAGTATGATTGTTTAATTTATTTATTTTTTGTTAAATAAGATTAAATATTTATTATTAGGACTATTTTACTATTTTATAATATGTTTTTAAACTACCCAGATATACAATAAATACAATATACTGTATTATGTAGTGAATTTTGCTTTCGCCAACCTAAGGGGGTGAAATAGTGTAGTGATGGGTACTCACATCACAGGTGACGTTATGATTTTTGGATCACATGTCACTTAAGGTGTGGTTAGGAGTACATCACATAAGAAAGATTGGTGGGATACCTAACTTGTAGAACCTTACTGCATTATCAACACAAGGAAGACACAAGTGTAATAAAATAAATTTTATTAATATTATTATCAACAACTTCTATATGAATATCATGAATGAAAAAGGAATAAAGTGCATAAGATGCATACAATGCAAGTGATTATGTTGGATGTTGCTATGTCAGAGCTACGTTATCTGGAAAGATAAACTGTCACTACTCTGAAACAAGTAAGGTGAAGAACCTTATTATGCATCAAACAAATACCTGAAAGATTATTTGTTATCAACTGCAATCAGCTATATAACATATAATGTCAATTAGAAAAATCATATACTGATAATACACAACAATTCCAAGGTCTCTGGAAGAGGTTTGGATAGGTGATAGTTACGTTCTCTGTGGTTGAGTGAGCAGTCCGGTGGCAGTGACTTCATCCACTGGTTGTGCTGGTAACAATGCAGTGGGGAAAGGAGCAGGAATCTGTTTCGACAACCTTGAACACGAAGTGCTGGAGGATGCTGATCTCCTGGAGCACCAAAGGGTCCTAAAATCTGGAACACGCAGATGTGACCCTGAAGTAGGTGCAGAAGGTCCTTAGCCTGGAACACGCAAGCAAAGGTACCTTGGAGTGAAGGTTTGCTTGCCGGAGCTTAACCTTGTTGCAAATGTCTGTGTGTCTTCTGCCTACATCTGTTGTTGTCTCGCTGGACGAAGACTCTGAATGAAGTCTGAACGTAGATTATCTCTTTCCTTGCAGGCTGGAGGCTCAGAACGTGTTCGTATCTCAGATCTGGTGTATCTGCTACTGTCTCTCTGGATGGGAGACTCAGAACGGGTTGTTTCTGTTGCTACCTTCCTGTAAACAGGCCGGAGACTCAGAACGGTGTATCTGTTAACGTCTTTTCCATTGCAGTACTCAGACTCAGAATGGATGTGTCTGTTACTGTCCCTTTCCTTACGGGCCGGAGACTCAGAACGGGTTTCGGATGCTCTGTTACTGTCCCTTTCCTTACGGGCCGGAGACTCAGAACGGGTTTATCTGTTAAGGTCTTTCCCTTTCGGAACTCAGACTCAGAACAAGGAGTGTCTTTTGGGAAGGTACCTTTATCCCTTTCCGATGAGGAGGAGATTGCAATCTGGCGCTTCTCCATTTACAGGCTGTGATTGGCTATTTCCATCAGAGTGGGGGGACATGGTGTGGCCCACCCTTCTTTCCTCCTGTGGAACTTATTTGCATAGTCCAAACACACATTTAGAAAAGTGTCACTAAAGTTTTACCAATGCATCATTCACTTACCAAACCACAACCAGAATACCTTTGGCAATGTTACAAACACATTAAGTCCAAACATGATGGAAGAAGATTGAACTGTCATGCATGCATTCATTTGTCCATTAACAGCTGAGTTTCTGTAAGATGTTGCACTACACATCACTGTCACTGAGAATACTTATTTCTCTGAATAAGTATGAGATGTGTGTGTTGTAGTTTGCATCAGACAAAGGTTTGAGAACATAGTTATGAATGGATTTGGATGGAACTCTGTGATCTCTCTTTGTTTCACCCACTGCTGCTGTGTCCAGAGGTCCTAAGGAATTTTTATGGCAGTCACAGGCCAAAACCTGAGGAATCAGTCTGTTGGTGGGTGAAGGGCAAAAACTGCATTTTGACCAATAGGAAGTCCCGTCCTTCCTGGGCTTTGTACCAAAGGTCTTCTTCTTGCCCTCTAAGAGGTGTCTGGCCGTTGTCCTGGCATCTTTATCTGATGGCGTTGGACAGTTTGCTTATGTTAGTCCACCAAGATCCAATCAAAATGTAGCAAACCTTTGTCCACTATTGTGGTCAGAGAGGGGCCCCGCCATAAACTGGGCCCTGGAATGTGCTGTCCACTACAATTACATATGTTTCAACAAATTCTCATGAAAATTTGTAAATATTGTCTGTTTGGGTGAATTGGTGATGAATTTGCATGAATTTTTGGTAACACTTTATTTTAGGGTCTCTTAACTAGTTGCTTATTAGCATGCTTATTACTATAATATTAGCCATTTATTAGTAGTAATTAAGCACATATTAATGCCTTATTCTACATGACCTTATTCTACATCCCTAATCCTACCCAATACCTAAATTTAACAACTACCTTACTAACTATTAATAAGCAGCAAATTAGAAGTTTATTGAGAGAAAACTCATAGTTAATAGTAAATAAGTGTTCCCTATTCTAAAGTGTTACCAAATTTTTAATAATCTCTTATGTATGTTTTCGTACAATCTGCATATACTCCAATGTCGGTTAGGTTTAGGGATGGGGTTTGGTAGACCTGCATTCTTGCTTTTTTCCCCTAAAAACTGTAAATTTTCATAAGAATCAAATCATACAAATTTGTCCCCAATTTGGAAACATTTTTACACTTTACGTTGAGGTTGGGTTGTATATTTAATTATATATGGGTTGTATATTCAATTAAATAAATGTTTCATGGACACATATATGCATTCATTTTCACATACATTTACTTTTTCTTTTTAAATTTAAAGATATCCCCAGATAGAAGTTTTGTCAGATTTCTCCAACTTCTGAGGAATCCCAAACTGTAGCTAAGTAAATCCGCACACACAAACACACCCCTCCCATGGTGGGGTGGAGATTAGCCTCTTCCAAACCCTCTGCTGTTCCACAGATTTGCCAGGAAACAGAGACACGAGGCTGAGCCGCAGATCTCAGATTAAACCTCTTTTATCCTTCTATTCTCTCTCTGTGTGTACCAGTCTGGACTGCTGGTTTGATAACACAAAATAGGCAGTAAGCAAAGATATTGATTCTCACGCTGACTGAGTGCTTCTAATACAGTGCATGCAAATACTTGGCTTTGTGGTGATGCTGCATGAAGCTAAACTCAATCAGAGGAAGTGCCCGCTGCTCTGTGAAATATGCCACATTCATTTTCCTGCCTTGACCTCAATGGGCATAAATGACCAGTGAGGTAATTACATTCATGTTTCAGCACAACAAATTATGGCTTTGAGACATCATTAAAAGACCCAGTGAAATTATAATTGGAGTTCCGTGGCTGTTAGTCCATGTCTGTTAGCTTTGAGGCCATCTATATGCATGTGTTCTCTTTAATTAATTAGTGTAAAATTGTAATTTATTTATTTATTTTTTTGATAAACACATTTAAAATGTCCTCTTTTCTGGTAAAATGTGCAAATATTAGCTGTGATTTAACGCAGTAAACATGACTTGAACATTGGGTAAGACAAAAAACATATTTAATTTGGGGGGTGATGGGATTCAGGAATTGAAGTATTATAATGGAACAAAGGAAAAAGTCAAATAGTAAAGAATGTAAAATAATGCATTTCAGCTATTTGCAATTAATATTTTTATTCACACAATCACTCTTGACCATATTGTGTAAAATGCCTAAAATGGCACTTTTAATGTTTCTCATCTCCTCACATTCAACAACGAAATACATTATATGAATTAGGAAAATGATGAAGACGAATCAATTCAAAATGGCAAAAAAGTTAAGTACATGGATATCACTGTTGTTTAATATTTCTATCATTAAAAGGTTGTCAGATATTAAATATTTAGCTACTTATTACCTTGCACTGTTTCATTAATAAAACCAACGCATCACGCTGTAATTCATGTTCTGATTCTGTGAACAGTAAAACCTGCCTCCTTTGATTTGATTGGCCATCTCAATCATTTTGACGTTGATGAGCGCTGTTAGACCTCTGAGGCAGACAAGCCTAAAAATGTAACACTTTAAACTTGCTGTCATCCTAATAGCACAGGCAGCAGAGCGTAATGGAGTGTAGCAGAGTAGCATCAAGAATATCAATTATTTGGCGGACAATCATTAAATAATAATGTATCATGAAATCTGACATTTTGGATAAATTTGTTTAACTTAAAACTTAAAAAAAAATGTACAACATATTGTCAAAAATGCCAGGTTTTACATTCATGGTGGATATAAGTAGGATTTGGATTTGTTGGCCTATATTATAAAAACTGATTCATTTACAGTTCCTGTGAAAATTTTGAGATGATTTGAGTCTCTAAAAACAGATTGGTGGTGTGCAGGTGTTGAGAGCCTACAGAACTAACAGTATGTCATCACCATGTACTGAGTGCTTTTCTGTGTTTCACACAAAAGCAGACTTATCATTTTCTCTCAAAGGGAGCACAATACTGTATGTATATAACATGTATCTGTTCTCCTCAGATTTGGAGTATGCTATTACAATCTTTACCTATTGACAAACATGCAGCTGCTTTAAAAGGGATTTAAAGAGATAGTTCACCCAAAATAAAAATTCTGTTATCATTTATCCATACTCATGTCACCCCATCAAAATGTTTCAACTGTTTTTGTCCATACAAAGAACATCAGTGGGGTATAGACAAGAAAAACACATTATTTCATAATATCTACTTTTGTGTTTCACAGAAGAAATGTTTAAGGTGACATGAGAGTAAGCATTGACAAAATTGTGTTTTTGGGTGAACTATTCCTTTATGAATTGCTTAATGCTGAATGAGTCAAAGAACATAGACTTTCAGCCTTGCTGAAAAAAAGAATACAAAAAAACTTAAACCAGACCACTCTGATGCTCTAACTCCCAGCCTGGTCTGGTGTTCAGCTGCACCAGAACAGACCAGCTAAGAATAGCAAGCTTAGATTGATTTTGGTGTTTTTTTCAGCTGGTAAAGAGCACCCGATTCAACTTTCTGTGTTCTGAACAGTGATGCAGTTGTCGTGGTGCACCTGGGTCGTAGGGTAGGCTTTCTTGCTGCATTGTAACTGCCAGCGAGTGCCATTTTCAGTATGCACACCATGTCAACTACCCCTAATGCCAGCTTCCTGACAAGTAAATGAAGGGCTGCTCGTTCCTCTTGTTTCTTCCCAGGTGACATGCCGTCCCCATTCCGTCACTATCAAAGATACAGAAGGAGATTCAGAGAGTCTGGAAAACGGTCCATTATGGTCTGCCAGAGGGAGTACAGGCACCATTAGGGAATGATATCCGTTACAAATAATGCATGTTTCCAGGCTCTCGCTCCATTCTGTCAAGGGCGACAACGGGAGAAGATTGCAGAGCAGCAGAAGTGAGCACATTACTGTTTTAGTGTAAGACTACAGAAAAGAAAGCAATGAGCTTATGTTGAGTACATTTATATCCACAATTCAGTCGATCATGTCGCTTGTGTCAAGATTAAAGCAGATGCAGAGATCATGTGGCATTCTACTTAAAAATACCCTGATTAAATATTTAGTAAGCTTAAATGATACAGATGTGTTTAAGGTATTCAACTTATAATCACATTAAACAATGTGCTTGTTTATGTAAGCAGTGAAACTTTAAAGATCGAGTAGATCCACCATTATATGTGACTCTGGACCACAAAAGCAGTCATAAGGCTCAATTTTTTGAAATTGGGATTTATGCACATCTGAAAGCTGAATAAATAAGTTTTTCATTGATGTACAGTTTGTTAGGATAGAACAATATTTGGCCGAGATACAACTATTTGAAAATCTGGAATCTGAGAGTGCAAAAAAAGTAAAATATTACTTATGATCTTTACTTAATATCCTAATGATTTTTGGCATAAAAGAAAAATTGATAATTTTGACCCATACAATGTATTGTTGGCTACTGCTACAAATATACCGGTACTCTTGCGACTTAAGACTGGTTTTGTGGTCCAAGGTCACATATTGCAGATGGGCACAGATTCTATATTTTCTCATGGTTTTTGTCATTTGCCAGATGGCTCATTTGATTCATGATGCCATTTTAAACTGCTATAAAGAGGATAAGTATGAGTAGGAAATAAAACACCTTCAGTGAGTTTGGAGTTTAATAGCAAAATGTAAGGTTATTAAATATAATTTAGTTTTAAGACATTTATGAGAATTTAATGGAAGTGCTAAATTGCTTTGGAAATGGTGTAATAAACAATTTCCTGATAACTGGGGAAAGTAGAAGGCAGCCTGATAAAATAACATTTTAAATAAACAAAAAATATTTATGCTTAATTTTCGCATATGAGACTGTGATTCATTTCTTTTAGGATTCTTTGATGAATAGAAAGTTCAAAAGAACAGAATTTATTTAAACAGAAACTTTTATAACATCTTTACTGTCACTTTTGATCATTCTTTGCCAAATGAAAGTATTATTTTCTTTCAAAAAAGAAACTGGTCTAAAACTTGACAGAAGCTCTCAGCGCTAACCGACTATAACGGTATGCTAATTCAAATGCACTAAAGAAGAATTGTTGTGTCAGGATTTCTGATCAACGTTCATCTGAAACTGTTAATTGGAGCTTTTAGGCGACATTACAATATATACAAACTTTAATGTGTAGGGGGAAAAATGCTGTCAGTTTTCTTTTTTTATATGGTTCCCTTTGTATTTGTGTTACAAAAAGAGCACTAATGATATTGAGACTGAGGATCGTGAATGTCATTTCTGCTGTTAGGGCAGCATGTCTATTATAATGTCAGTGCAGAATGAGAAAGTGCAATGACTTATTTAATATGCATGACTTGTGCCTTTCGCCTTGTATCCATCATCCTTAAAAGTCTAAAAATCATTTTCAGGTCTAGATTTTAAGTTATGATAAAAATGTCTTTTGGAATCTTTCATAAAAATATATATTAAAATATATCTTAAAAGATACCTCTTAAAAGATGTTCCTTTTCGGCTGATATCATCAATCCCCTTTAATCATCTGTTATATAACTTTTCATGATGCAGTTTTTGTTGTTATTGTATACATCTTGTTTCACTTGGAAATATGTCACTTTATGAAATTCTAATGTGATGCAATTTCCATGTCATGTCGACTATACCTTGTCTGCTCTCATTTGCCTCATGCTGTGTTATCTTCAGCATTTGAACTTCAGTATAGAGTATAGTTGGTAATGCAGTTTCTGGCCTGAGGGGTGGAGTGCTAGGAAACTGTATTGGGATTACAGCTGCCGTTTGGCCTGAGGATCTGCTAGAGGCAAGCTCAGATTTACAGAATAAAAAACTTTTGACTGCTTAACACAACATTTAGAAGAACAATGAAAACCCAACAGCCCTTAACCATTTGACCAAGACAAAACACAGATTTGTTACAGACAAACTGGAATGGATGTTGGAGTTGTGAAATCTGTTTGGTTTTCTGGGAAATTCTTCAGTCAGATGTCTGCAGCTTTGCTGGTGTGAAGATGCCAGCTAGGGCTTTAATTAGATTTTTAACTAAAACCATTTGAAGAGATTTATATGCAATATAATTTACAGAGAAAGGAGTTTTCCCATTTCCCTATTCAGTTTGTTATGTTTTTGGCCTATTTTATCGGTAATGAAATTGGAAAGATAACAGAAAACAATTTTTTTTTGTGCCTGTTTTTTCGCCTTTTTTATTTGATAGAGAAAAAAGTGTGAATTCTGAGGGTACACTATAAAAATATTTTTTTTCAAGTTTGTAAACAAAAAGTTATTTTAATGTGTTACTTGCTGATTCTTTGTAATTATTTATGAAATTTACTAGCTGTAAATTTAAGATGAAAACAAACCATTAAATAAAAAGACATATTAAAATATAAAATATATAGTGCTGTCAAACGATTAATTGCGATTAATCATATCCAAAATAAAAGTTTTTGTTTACATAATATATGTGTGTACTGTGTATATTTATTGTGTACAGTATATATAAATGCAAACACATGCATTTATTTAAGAAAATGTTATGTTTATATATTAAATATATTTATATATAATATAAAACATAAGAATATAAATATATAAATGTATATACATGTAAAAATGTTCAAAATATAGCCACCTTATTTTTCCCGTAAGAGCGGTCGCAACAATTTGTAAATTTAATGTGTCTGGCTTCCGGTCTCATCTGCGTCCAGCTATTTTTAGCTGTGCAAAACAGCTCATTTTGCTGCTTGATATTGCAAATTGGTGTGTCTTATTATTTTAATGTTTAATTATTTTAATGTATTATTGTATTATGAACACACTGGCTTGTAGTGCAAACAGTTTTACCGTTTACTGCGCTTTGGTATTCTTTGCAGGTGTTTTGAGTTGATTAGCTGATTGGCATGTCACCATATTCTAATTTGTTGAGATAGTGAATTGGTGGGTTTTTGTTAAACCTGAGCCAAAATTATCACAGTTAAAAGAACCAAAGACTTAAACTACTTCAGTCTGTGTGCACTGAATTTATTTAATACATGAGTTTCACAATTTGAGTTGAATTACTGAAATAAATTAACTTTTCCACGACATTCTAATTTATTGAGATGCACCTGTATATACACAGTACACACACATATTATTTAAACAAAACTTTTATTTTGGATGCAATTAATCATGATTAAACATTTGACAGCACTAAAAATAAATTAAATTATTTCTTCTGTTAAACACAAAAGTAGAGGTTGTGGAGAAGGCATTGACTTCCATAGTATTTTTTTCCATACTATGGAAGTCAATGTCTACCAGCAGCTGTTTGGAATAACATGACGATGAGTAAATGGTGATAGAATTTTCATTTTTGGGTCAACTGTCCCTTTAAGGGACAGGTATGTGTAGAACTTTGTGAATGGCAGGTGCTCCAATTTTGAAATAATATGCTAAACTTTATGCAGGTTGAGTTTCCATACTGACCTGCAAAATTAATACATTGTTCAGTCTCTGATGTCTACTAGTACAACACAATGAATACTGAATACTACAGAAAATGAATGAATACTATGGAGCGTTTTAAAAAAGTGTATGACTTTTCCAGGTTCTTTTGAAGTAGATCAGGGCCTTTCAACCTGAATGGGGGACAAAATGGAGAGACACATTTTATGTCTCATAACAACAAAACATCTTTTTTAGCTACTGTGTCTTCATGTGCAACTCTTTAATTACTGATAAAAATCTTTTTTTTTTTTTCCCCATTGGAAATCACTTTTAGTTAAATTTTTGTTATTAGCCTCTGTTCTTCTCCTCAGACAGCACTGAAAGATCATCCTTATCCGCAGGTTTATCTCCCAGTGTGACTTTGGTCCAATGTAATTTCACAAAAAATATCCCTGTACTGAGACAAAATGTCATATCTGATACCAATAATTAAGACGAAAGAACAGGAGACGGGGACAGTGACGAAATATGTGATAGACGGCTGCCGAGTGGAGGGAAAGAGATAGAGGGGGGGGGGGGGAGGGGGGGGGGGGGGTTCAGATTTGTGTGAAATACAACCGAATCTGAGGCGTGATTAATCTAGCAACCTTTAGAGGAAAGGTCTGAGGTCCCGCGGGAGAACTGATGGCTGTGAGACACAGGAAGAAAACTGAATGAGGAAAGGGCAGAAGTCAATAGAGGTGCTGAGTGCATTCTCAGCCTCAATCATAACTGTGAACTGTAAGTACATCAGCTTCCCTGGGTGACCGAAGAGACACATCGCCCTAACCAAGAATCTTTACTTAAGTCATAATTGCAATGGATGTGTCAGATGCCTTTGTCCACAGAAAATGGACTGAAACATCTTTGGACGCTATAGGTTTTGACTGAAAATTGTGAATATAAAAAATATTGTGAATATTTGTTGTAAATACATATTTCCAAAGCTGAAAAATATTTTTTATATAAATTTTAAATTTAGAATATACAAAATTTAAAATTTACAAAATCAAAATGCACTTCTGATGCAATAAAATTAGCTTTACAAAGGTCAAGAGTGATTAGCAGGGAAGTTGCTTTCTGACAAATCTGACAAATTAGTAGATGTAAAGTATAAGTGACAATGACAGCAATTCCAACTAAAATGTATTTTTTCCCCCTATATTTTGCACTGTTATACATTAAGTTTTAGTTTTTTTTTTCTATATCCTATTTCTTTTTTTTATTATATTGCTGTATATTATCAGGACAATTTTACAATTTCTAAAGGTTTCCAAAGGTAATAAACAGTTATCCATCTGTTGTACATTAATGTCTGATTTTAATACATAAAACTCAGTAACACTTTAGTATAGGAACCAACACTAATATTCTAACTAGTTGCTTATTAGCATGCCTATTAGTAACATATTGACTGTTTATTAGAACTTACTGTATAAAGCACATATTCTTCATGACCATATTCTATATCCATAATTAATACCTAAACTTATCTACCTAAACACCTAAATGCCATCTAAACTTTAATACCTAAACGCCATCTTTTTGGCGCCGCACATGGCAGCCATGGTGCTTGGCTCTCTAGTTGTTTTAATGTCTTTGTGTCACGCTCTACTGGGAGCAAGGAGTGAGGAGTAGAACAAAAACACAGTCTTTTAATAACACTATCATCAAGGAATGCAACATAGGAACACTGGAAGACATATAACAGCAGACCAAGAACCAATGGAGAACATAGGACTTATAAAGACAGGGAAATCAAGGAGCAAATGAGATGATTGATAAAACTCAAGTGAACAGACTGAACGATAATTAACTAATGACAGGAAACGAACCAAATAAGGGCAAACAGGAACTAAACGGAAAGCAACATGTGACAGATCGCCCCCCCTCCCGGTAGGCGCGTCCCAGTTCTACCGGGGAGGGGGGGCAGGCGCCCTGGAGGCTGGTGCAGGGCAGGATACTGGAGAGGCCTCCAGGGCGGAACAGGAGACCCGGGGGGCCATGACGGATCAGGGGTTTCAGGGGCCATGGCGGATCAGGAGTCTCAGGCGGCCATGGCGGATCAGGGGTTTCAGGCGGCCATGGCAGGTCAGCGGACTCAGAAGGCCATGGCAGATCAGGGGTTTCAGGCGGCCATGGTGGATCAGGGGTTTCAGGTGGCCATGGCAAGTCAGGGGACTCCGGCAGCCATCGCGGGTCAGGGGACTCCGGTGGCCATGGCCTATACCCTCCCCCACCCCCCCAAAATTTTCCAGGGGGAAACTATGGAGTCTGGTGGGCGCTCAGGAGGAGTGGGCACTTGAGGGCGCTCTGGAGGAGCGGGCACTGGAGGCACGGGCCCTGGAGAAGTGGGCACTGGAGGCACGGGCTCTGGAGGGCGCTTGCGAGGAGTGGGCTCTGGAGGGCGCTTGCAAGGAGTGGGCTCTGGAGGGAGCTTGCGAGAAGCGGGCTCTGGAGGGCTTGTGTTGCCCGTGAACGGCGATGGGCTTGCATTGGCTGGACACTCTCCAGACACCGGAGGATCCCTTCCCTCCAGCTCAGTCCTGTGGTGTCTGGGAGGTCCACAGGGCAATGGTAATTGGCCCGATCCAGAACAGGGAGTTGAGTGTGGTGTCATCCAACATGCATACTCCCCAAATGGGAGATCTCTGTGTGCCAGGGTGGCAAATCGTGTGGCAACCTCCATTGCCGCGGAGGGAAAAAAAAAACAGGAAAACAAAAAACTTTTAAAAAAAATGGAAAAGAAACACAGGGAAAGGGAGCGCCGCTTACTTTTGCTGGTCTGCTGTTCTGTCACGCTCTACTGGGAGCAAGGAGCGAGGAGATGAGGAGTAGAACAAAAACACAGTCTTTTAATAACACTATCATCAAGGAATGCAACATAGGAACACAGGAAGACATATAACAGCAGACCAAGAACCAATGGAGAACACAGGACTTATAAAGACAGGGAAATCAAGGAGCAAACGGGATGATTAATAAAACTCAAGTGAACAGACTGAACAATAATTAACTAATGACAGGAAACGAACCAAATAAGGGCAAACAGGAACTAAATGGAAACCAACATGTGACACTTTGTTAGTTTTTCATTTTTTTTGTTTCTCAAACACGATCAGTTTTACCAGGGATGAACTGCTGAACATTCGGCAGAACACACCACAAAATTTTCTATCGGTTTTCTATTATTTGGACGTTTTTCTGAACATTGTAGTTGGCGGAGCAGTGGCGCTGATCAAATGCTTACGGTGGGTTTCCACTACAGCGTCAAATCTGTGCTCAGTGCCGCTGGCAACGCTATAACGCCACTGCTTTGGGGCGTGTCAAATTTAGGGCAGAGCACACCTCTAAAAACAATGTTTACTGTTTGTATTTCATCTTCCTCTTTTCACAGCGATTGGTTGTCGCCCGGCATTTTTTGCTCGATATTTGCATAAAGTTGAGGAATGCCCAAACTTTTTGATGCTCTCGGCTGCTCTCAACGCTTTCTCTGCACTGCTTTCAATCCCATAATGCACCACGCAAGCGTTTAAGCTAAACTTCCATAGGAATGAATTGAAAACGCTCACTCTGCTGCGCTCGCTACATGCCAGTGAAAATGTACCGTTAGGACGCGCAGACGGGGGAAGCGAGCCGGTGCGCTCATGAAGCTTAGACAGCACGGATTTCGAACGGCGCTGCCTAGTATCCATCTGGCGAATCTCCGCTCTCTACCCAACAAAACGTATGAACTCCTTTTGCTCTCCCAGACAAATAAGGATTTTTCAAACTCTTTCAAATGCCATTCCGGACAGCGCGCTCCATCTGCTGGGCTTTCAGCTGTTTAGAGCGGACTGCGATGCAGAATCTACAGGGAAATCGCGTGGTGGGGGGACATGCTTCTACAGCAATGAAAGATGGTGTACAGACGTAACAGCATTAAAGAATATGTGCTGTCCCAAACTGGAAGAGCTTTTCATTAACTGTAAGCCATTCTATTCACCGCAGGAGATTTGTTCGTTCATTCTTGTGAGTGTTTACATTCCTCCGCAAGTGCACGTGAGCTTGGCTTTGCAAAAACTTGCTGATCAAATCACAGAGACAGAACAACAACACCCGGGCTCTGTTATAATCATTCTTGGGGACTTTAATAAAGCAAATCTTTCCCGTGAACTGCCAAAATACAGACAGCATATTACAGGTCCCACCAGAGACAGTAATATGTTGGACCATTGTTACACCACAATAAAGAATGCATATCGCTCCATCCCCAGAGCAGCTTTGGGGCTCTTTGATCACTGTTTAGTTCATTTTATACCAACCTACAGGCAGAAACTGAAATCAGCTAAACCTGTATTAAGGGCTGTAAAAAGATGGACTAACGAAGCAGAGCGGTTTACAAGCCTGTTTCGACCTCACTGATTGGAGTGTTTTTGAAGCTGCTGCCACCGATCTGGACGAGCTCACAGAGACTGTAACATCCTATATCAGTTTCTGTGAAGATATGTGCATTCCTACCAGGACCTATTTAACATACAACAGTGACAAACCATGGTTCACTGCAAAACAGCTCCGTCAGGCCAAAGAAGATGCTTACAGGAATGGGAACAGAGTCTTGTATAAACAGGCCAAATACACACTGGAAAAGGAGATCAGAGTGGCAAAGAGGAATTATTCTGAAAAGTTAAGGAACCACTTCTCTTCCAGTGACTCTGCATCAGTGTGGAAAGGTCTGAAAGACATCACCAACTACAAGACACCATCCCCCAGCACTGTGGAGAATCAACAACTGGCAGACAATCTGAATGAGTTCTATTGCAGGTTTGAAATAACACAGTTAACACCTCCAGTAACCCCCCTTTCCCCGACTCCTGCACTTCAGATCAGTGACGATGATGTGCGTCAGGTCTTCAGAAAGAACAAGAGAAGAAAAGCACCAGGCCCAGACGGTGTCACACCAGTCTGTCTGAAAACCTGTGCTGACCAGCTGGCCTCCATCTTCTCACAGATCTTCTACAGATTACTGGAGCTGTGTGAAGTCCCTTCCTGCTTCAAACGCTCCACCATCATCCCCATCCCAAAGAAACCCAAAATTACTGGACTTAATTACTACAGACCTGTAGCTCTAAAATCTGTGGCCATGAAGTCATTTGAAAAACTGATGCTGGCTTATCTGAAAGACATCACTGGACCCTTACTGGACCCCCTGCAGTTTGCCTACCGAGCAAACAGGTCTGTGGATGATGCAGTCAACATGGGATTGCACTACATCCTGCAGCATCTGGACAGACCAGGGACTTATGTGAGGATCCTGTTTGTGGACTTCAGCTCGGCTTTTAACACTATCATTACAAAACTCTTCCTGCCCTCTGTCTGTCAGTGGATCAACAGCTTCCTGACAGACAGGCAGCAGCTAGTGAGGCTGGGTAAACTCACATCCAGCACCCGTATGATCAGCACTGGAGCTCCTCAGGGATGTGTTCTCTCCCCACTGCTCTTCTCCCTCTACACCAATGACTACACATCTACAGACCCCACTGTCAATCTCTTAAAGTTTGCAGATAACACCACACTTATCGGCCTCATTCAGGATGGTGACGAGTCTGCTTACAGACAGGAGGTTAAAGAGCTGGCTGTCTGGTGCAGTCTTAACAACCTGGAGCTCAACACGCTCAAAAGAGTGGAGATGATAGTTGACTTCAGAAGAAACCCCCCTGCTCTCCCCCACTCACCATCATGGACAGCACTATAACAACAGTGGAGTCATTCAGGTTCCTGGGCAACACCATCCCCCAGGACCTGAAGTGGGACACTCACATTGACTCCATTGTTAAAAAGGCCCAGCAGAGGTTATACTTCCTTCACCAACTGAGGAAGTTCAACCTGCCACAGGAGCTGCTGAAAGAGTTCTACTCTGCCATCATTGAATCCGTCCTCTGCACTTCAATAACTGTCTGGTTCAGCTCAGCTACCAAATCTGACCTCAGAAGACTACGTTGGATAGTCCGGACTGCTGAGCGAATCATTGGTACAACTCTCCCCACGCTCCAAGAACTGTACTTATCCAGAATGAGCAAAAGGGCTAGCAAAATCACTCTGGACCCCTCACATCCAGCACACTCCCTCTTTGAACTGTTGTCATCTGATCAACGCTACAGAGCACTGAGCACCAGAACAGCCAGACACAGGAACAGTTTCTTCCCTCAGGAATCCATCTCATGAACACTTAGGGTTAGGGTTAGGGTTAGGACAATAAACGTGGAATACACTATTATACATTTATTTATAAAAAACACTATTATACATTTATTTATTTAACACACATACTTATTTACATTTAAAATTTGCACCTAACATACTTGTACAGTATGTATACTAAATTGTCTATTTTGTATATTGTGTTTTTGCTATTTTGCACATTGTCTATTTTGTATATTTGTATATTAATTTTTTTATTACCTGTCTTGTCTTGTCACGGTCATTCTGTCGCACTATGGAGCTTCTGTCACTAAAACAAAGTTTTAGTGTTTGGGGGGGTTATGGATGAATGAAACGCCTTTGTCCGTGTTCTCTGTCTGTTTCTCATCGCGCTCACAGGAAGCACTTGAGAAGCACTCTTCCGTGGCTCATTTTTTTTTTTGTTGTTGTTGTTGTCTCGAGCAAGAGACTGTACGACATTCACGTTACATGATTTGCCTGATTTTTACATAGAAAGGGCGACAGCGCACCGCATTAAAAGAAATGAATATTCATGTTTTCATAACCGCTGGCCAAATTCAAAAACTAAACTAAAATTAAATCATCTTTGAGAGCAAGGGGGCCCCACGCAGCTTGCGTACTTTGCGTATAGGGAGGATCGGCTCTGTCCACAAGTATTCCACACAACTCCAGTCCATCAATTAACGTCTTGTGAAATGAAAAGCTGTGTATTTGTAAGAAACTAATCCATCAAGATGTGTTTTTTTAAACTGATGTATTTATCAGCTGTTTGGACACTGCGTTGGTGTGTAAGTATAATGCTAAATTTCTCAAAATCTCAAAAAAAATTCTACATCTCGGTCGAATGGCCTGAGGTTGAGTAAATTTTCAGCAAATTTCCATTTTTGGGTGAACTATTCCTTTAATCTCCATACTATATGAGAAAAGATATTAAAGATTTTTCCACATTACACAAGGGTCTACTACAGTTTGAACATAATGTGTCTAGTATAAGCAGATCCTTAGAGGAGTCTAAGAATCACTCATTAATGCGCTGTGACATTTCATTTCTTCGGTCTCACCTGTTTTCACACTTCCTGTAGTTACTGCACTCTGTGAAATCTGACGTGCTGAGCTGTGTTTGGCGTATCGCCTCTAGTCGTTGACAGCTGAGTGTTATTGAGACACATTGTTCCACTCCATGATCGCTCTCCCTGGGTTTGAAGAGCTTCACTGGGCTTCCGATTTCAGACGTTTGGTAAACCTCAAGTAATCTCTAAACACATTTGCCTCGGTCTACTTTAGATGAACGGCTGGGCTATTTTTGCTTGTTTGCAGCAAACTTTCCTTAAAGAAATAGTTCAGTCAAAACTGAACAACCTCTTCGTACAGATTTGGAAGTCCTTTGAATACTTGGAAGGTGACTAATGATAACTGAATTTAACCTTCTTCTTTGTGTGGTTAATTTGATAAAATATAGCAGTGTGTTGGTACTGGAATAATTTAAGATTTTTTTCCCCTCTTCTGTATGTGTATAATTTTTATAGATGTTTGTATGTGTTTTTGTGTAGGTACACAAGTAAGAATGATGTATGTTTATGGAGGTGTATATGTATTTAATTGTACTGTGTGTGTGTGTGTGTGTGTGTGTATGTATGTATATATATATATATATATATGTTAATACTTTTATTCAGCAAGGATGCATGAAACTGATGAATGGTGACAGTAAAGACATTTATAATGTTACAGATTTCTGTTTCAAATAAATACTGAACTTTGTATTTATCAAAGAATCCTGAAAAAAGTCTATCAAACAAAAATGCTCAACCATCTTCGTTTTGGATAGTAGTGTAAAGGATTTAGTGTCCATATGCATCAAAAATCTATACATTAATGAGATATTTCATACAATATTTCTATAATCAATTTATTTGACTTTAATATAATGACAACATAAGAGTCAAAGTGTAAGCAGCTTTTCTGCTTTTTCTGCACTCTAAATATCTCTCTTTATGTTTTAGAAAGACAGTCCATCAAAATTGGATCCTAGACTTGAAAAAATTTGAAAATCCCTGAATTAATTTCTTCCTGTTACCATTAGCCAAGAGAGACAGGCAGTATATTCAAAGACATTTCCCAGTTATTCAGTAACATTTTGTGGGCAGAAATGGGTGCTTCGTGGAACAGTTGTGGGCTATGACTCAAATACATATCATCAAGCAGAAAGAAATGAGCACAGCTCACCACATTTGCAACTGGGTTGTTCTTGGCTGAGGTAAAGGGCCGAGCTGGAGCCGTTTGAGGCTAATATACTGTGACACTGATGGTGCTCACCATGACCTTTTTGCAGTCGGCTTGTTCTGACACCACTTCCTGCATGTGTTTGTGTCCCTGGGACAGGCTAATGAGAGAGTGTCTGCACTCCACCCACTCTGAAAGACGAGCTGGATACAGCTGCTGCCGGCAGGGTTCTAATCACACCCTACAGCCTGACACCCCTCTATATGTGTGTGTGCGCTAAACCCTGACACGTCTCCCCTCCCACACAACATCATCATCGTGTAACGCTAGCTACTGGTTTTCCACTGACACATTTACAAATATGAGCGTCTCTTTTCTATTTATACTTCCTCTTCGTAGTTTCATTTATTCCCAATTTAAATGTAATGCGTGTGTGTGTGTGTATATATATATATATATATATATATATATATATACATACAGTGCTGCTTGAAAGTTTGTGAACCCCTTGCAGAATCTGTGAAAATGTGAGTAATTTTAACAAAATAAGAGAGATCATACGAAATGCATGTTATTTTTTATTTAGTACTGTCCTGAGTAAGATATTTTACATAAAAGATGTTACATTTAGTCCACAAGACTAAACATGCATTTTGTATGATCTCTCTTATTTTGTTAAAATTACTCACATTTTCACAGATTCTGCAAGGGTTTCACAAACTTTCAAGCAGCACATGTAAAAAAAAATACGTTTCACCTTTAAAGTATAGGAAAAGTAAAAAAAAAAAAAAAAAAAAAAAGAAGAAAAAAAAAGATTTTTAAAATTGCTTTCATCAGTAGCGCATCTTACTTGTCTCATGGTGAACACTTAATCTGTGCAAGTTAATCCACAGAAAAAAAAAAAAAAACTTAGTGACTTAGTGACTTAGTTTCATGTCAAAATCTGAATATTTGCTTCCCCGGTCATTCACAACCTTGATGAAATTGGTCACAACCACAACCACACAGACTTAAACTCTTCGAATGGGCTAAATCAGTGTTGTTATTGTTAACTAAAACTATTACAAATATTTTTTTTTTTTTTAAATTTAAATAAAGCAGAAATAAAACTTGATTAAAAAATTTAAAATGAATAAAACTTAAAAATTAGAAATTGCCTTGAAGGACTAAAATTACTACAACTAAAACTAAGATAAAAATTCATTTAGGGTAAATAGAAATAAAATTAAAATAAAATAAAATATAATATAAAATATAGTAAAATATAAATATATAAATGAAATGTCTAAACTGGAAACTGAAAATATAGCAATAATAGTACATTCAAATAATATCAATTAATAAATACTATAAAAGAATAAAAAATAATACTAAAATAACACTGGGCTAAACTTTCAAACTATTACTCCAATACAAATTATATATGGTATTAAAGCTACATTTTTAAAAATAAATAAATAAATGTTATTAAAGAGAGAGTTGCAAAAAGAGTACATCTTCCAAACCGCATCTTTACTCTATCCAGATACACTCTAAGTGTATAAAAATTATTTCTCTTTTAGAGTGGTCGGCATGCATTTTTGCAAGAAACTGCATACATCATTTACCAATGCAGGTCATGTCAAATCATAAATCCGTAAACAGAAAAAGATCAGAGATAGACTACCATTGGAGAAAGCATAACAGCCAGCTTGGATCACGTGTGCCCTAGTAATCACATTACAGCCTTGACGTCATTGAGTTGTGCGACAGCCAAGTCATTGTTTGCAGATACTATTGAAATGAATGAGAAGTGCTGTAAAATGAATCCGACCAGTCACAAAATTTCAGTTTGTATTTGTACCTAAAAGGTAGATTTTAGTACCTTTTGAAAAGCTTTTGCCCCAGTGACAGCTTTTGTACCTTTTTTTTGTGAGTGTGTTGAAGATTTGCCGATAGGCTGTTGAGTGATTAAATGGTAAGCTGTTTTCCCACAAAATTTTAGCGTATTGAAGCCTCTTGACTTTGATATTGATTAAAAAGAATGGTCTCAGGTCTCCTTCCCTGTGCACTGCAGTATTCAACAGGAAAAATATTTCATTGTATTGATACGTAGCCATGAGTTCGTATTATAATATTTGAGCTTAACAGACCAGCAATCGTTATGTCAAATGTTAATGACTTGTAAACTTTTGTTACGTCATTATGCAACAGCTTAATATATCGATTTTAAACTGCAACTGGTCCAAAAATTACATAGTGTATCTTTAAATCAGTCCCCAATTACTTGAAAACTGTCTTGTCAGAGGTAGAAAACAGTCAAAGCCCTTGAAAGCTTCAGGAGTCGGAGAAGGTGAGAGAGAGGCTGTATTCTCTAACCCAGGCGTCTGTCCTCTCAGGGGGAACATCAGAACTGCCTCATTCACAATTCTTCCAGCACAGAGGCGGTCGCCACCTGCCTCAGTCCTGTTCTCTATCAGACCATGACTGTGCCTGGTTCCTCTCTCTTCATTAACGCATCGGCCTGCTGCTAATAACACTGTGGTGGCATCTGTTCCCTCACGTGTTTTCAAACGTAAGCGCAATTGATGAGTTGTGATTAATGTACAATGGCTGACAATCAAATTGACTGTGAATGTAGATCTATGGCTGTATCTTCGACTGTTCTTTACAGCATCATTACAGCTGTAACTTCTGTTAATACACTCTTAAAAATAAAGGTGCTTCAAGATGCCATAGAAGAACCTTTTTTTTTTTGTCTAAATGGTTCCATAAAGAACCTTTCTGTTTCACAAAAGAAGGTTCTTCAAATTATAAAAAGGTAAGAAAGAGAGGTTCTTTAAAGAACCTTTGACTGAATGGTTCTTTGTGGAACCAAAAATGGTTCTTCTATGGCATCACTGTGAAGAACCTTTTAAGTACCTTTATTTTTAAGAGTGTAGATACTGTTACAGTTAGAAAAAGTGAACAAAATGGACCCTTTTGTTTTCTTAATGCACTTTCCTGTCATTCAGTGAGTCATTCCAAAGTTTGTCTTTATAATCTTTAATCAGAATCCATATGGGCTATTGGATTATATCAACTGATAGCCAAATACTGTAGCTATTTCGGCATCATTTTAGTAAATTTTGATTTTCACTGGCTCCCTTCTGGTGTGTACTGTAACATGATTCCCAAAATGCATTTTATTCTGTTTCACCTGGAAATACACTGTTACACTAGAATATATGTCAAGCCCTGCACATGACATGCAGGGGAAAAAATTATATTGTGGCCACAAGTTAAAAATGTGTTTCCACGACTTCTTATTTGTGGTCATAATCTATTAATTTGTTCCATTGTTTTAGTTAAATTGTGGCCTCATCAATTTGTTCCCTCGTTTTATGTAAACAATGGCCACGTTGTACTAATTAGTTCCCTTATTTTAGTTACATTGTGGCTGTAATATAAATAAATATAAATAAAGAAACAATTTTGAACAACGTAGCTAATATTTACTTAAAACAAGGGAACAATTCAATGTCAAATTAATTTTTCCTTCGCATGTCAAGTGCAAGTCTCTGTAAAAATGGGTAGGAAACAATAAATTCTGTTTTAGCAAATAAAAAGATTTCTCAGCCATTACGTGATATGCTATGTAAGTATACTCTATTAGAAAAACAAAAATGAACAATCTTTAGCTTCCATAAAATTTTGGCTTAAGTTACACACTAAAAAAGACACACACACACACACACATGGTTTTCGTTCTTCAATTTTTAGTAATTTTTTCAGCATGTCACCATTTAACCTACAAATGTCCTCCATGGTGCACTGCTGAGGATGGATGAAATGAAACGTATCAGTTTTTCACTCTTCTGTGTCTGTCCTCCAGCTTACAAGGATTGAGAAGATGGTCTTTCTCTGTAAGAGATGCAGTGGTGTGTGTAAAAAGAATATGTTCTGTTTTGCAGCCGCTCTGTGCTGAAAGTGCTGGTGTACAGTATTACATTGAATAACTGAAATTTTGAAGCTAGATGACAGGTTGATAAGTTCATCACAGTTATAACAGATTGATTTATTTATTTTTTTGAGAAAGAATAATACATAAAGCTCTGCAGAATATAGAGCTGCTCAGTCATTATGCTAATTCGCTCACCAGAAAGGCTAATTATCCATGGGTTCCGTCTAGAATTTCCCACGTGTTTTTAAGCGTAGTTTTTTTACTTGAAAAAATCCTTTGTTTTAAAACATATTCAAGGACTTTAAACACAACAACGATGTGAGTTTACATGCTTGATGAATTGTGTTTAGCAACATATTAGCAAATAATGCTACATTTGCATTACATCGAGTCATTTAACAGGCAAATGTATCATGTTTACCTTCACTCTGCAGATATTCAGTCACAATCTTTACTCATAAAAACTGTTTTAATTTCTGAGTAAAGTAGGACCTGTTGTTAACGTGAGAAGAGACTTTGACGTTTTGTTCTGTAACATAAATTAGCAGCTAAATTGCTAACAAGTTGCTATGACTTCAAACACCACAAGTATGTTTACATTCTTGATGAGTTGTAGTTTAGAAAAGTATTAGCAAAGTGTTATTATTACGTTACGTTTAGTTTAGCAGACACATTTTACCATGTTTAACTCCATTCTGCAGATTTTCGCTCATAATAGACTCACATTTTGTTCAATAATGTAAATTACTAATTAAAATGATAACAGGTTGCTATATAAGGGCTTCAAACACCGCGAGGATGTGAGTTTACATGCTTGACAAATTATACTTTAGCAATGTATTAGGAAAGTGTATATATTTAATTTTGTTTTTACTGCGTTTA
The DNA here is from genome assembly GCA_039654775.1 of Spinibarbus caldwelli. NCBI lineage: Eukaryota > Metazoa > Chordata > Actinopteri > Cypriniformes > Cyprinidae > Spinibarbus > Spinibarbus caldwelli. The sequence continues at coordinate 20,848,799 of CM077233.1, read as the reverse complement.
CAATGTTTACCTTTAGAAATTCTGCAGATTTCACTCACAGTCTTTACTCATAAAACGGTTTTATGAGTAAGCTTAGGCCTTTCATGTTTTGTTCTACAACATGACTTACAAACTAAATTGCTAAAGAGAAAGTAAAAAGATTTTTTTTTTTTCAAGTAGCTTTGTGATTTTCATTTCAGGAACTTCTACTACATCACCATGCTGCGAGACCCTGTGTCACGTTACCTGAGCGAATGGAAGCACGTGCAGCGTGGTGCCACCTGGAAGACTTCCCTTCACATGTGTGACGGCCGGTCGCCCACACAGGACGAGCTGCCCACCTGCTATAACGGAGACGACTGGTCGGGGGTCACGCTGCACGAGTTCATGGACTGCCCTTCAAACCTGGCCAACAACCGGCAGGTGCGCATGCTGGCCGATCTCAGCCTGGTGGGCTGCTACAACCTCTCCACCATGAACGAGAGCGAGCGCAACCCCATTCTCTTGGCCAGCGCCAAGAGTAACCTGAAGAACATGGCCTTCTACGGCCTGACGGAGTTCCAACGCAAGACGCAGTACCTGTTCGAGCGCACTTTCCGTCTGCGGTTCATTTCCGCCTTCATGCAGATCAACAGCACGCGGGCTGCCAATGTGGAGCTGCGTGACGACATGCGCAGACGCATTGAGCAACTGAATTTCCTGGATATGCAGTTGTACGAGTTCGCTAAGGAACTTTTCCTGCAGAGATACCAGTTCATCCGCCAGCGTGAGCGGCAGGAGGAGAGATTGAAGAGGCGAGAAGAGAGACGCTGGCTCAGGGAGCGCAGAGTCAACCAGAACAAACAGCCCAGTGTGGAAAACCAACCTCAGGTCACCACAACTGAGGACTACGCCAGCCAAGTGGTCCATTGGTGATACCTCTTGGAAACACGCACTAGGACACAGAGAACCTAATGGCTCACTTGAGGAAAAGTAGGTCACATTTTGGGCTCTGTCTTTCAGTTTATCACTCTGATTTTTTATTTATTTTTTTGGTCATGAAGCCTGTTACACTGCAAAAAAATCATTGTCTTGAACAGTATTTTTTTTTACTTATTTTCCAGGAATTTTTTTTTTAATTACATAAGAAGCTAAATTTTAATTCATTTAGACTTATTTTCAAAAAACATATTTTGAATTACATTTATTTTTCTTACCATTCTTTTTTAGTTTTAAACATTAAACAATAGTTTTACGGCTTAAATCAACACACACACAATTAAACTTGAGAATTAACATCGAAGGTGAGAAAAACAGACTTGTAGAAGATACAACAACTGTTCAAAACTTTGGATTGGTACTTTTTTTTTATGTTTTTTAAAGGCTGTCATCAATCAATTTGTTCAAAACTACAGTAAAAGCAGTAATTTTGTGAAATAACATTGCAATTTAAAATAACTGTTTTCTATTTATATATATTCCTGTAAAAGCTGAATTTCAACAGTCATTACTCCATTCTAATAGGCTGATATGGTGCTTAAGAAACATTTCGTATTATTATCAATGTTGAAAACAATTGTGCTGCTTAATATTTTTGTGTAAACTGTGATATGTTTTTCAGAATTCTTTGATTAAGTTAAAAAGAACAGCATTTATTTGAAATGGACATTTTTGTAACATTATTAATGTCTTGTCACTTTTGATTCATTTATTGGGTCAATGCTGAATAAAAGTATTAATTTCTTAAAACTTGCTGACCCCAAACATTTGAACAGTGGTGAATATTCTCTGAGAAGTGTTAATATTTTGCTTTGCACAAAACTTAGTAGATTAGATTCAGCTTTGTCATTGTGCACAGTGCAAGTACAGATCCAGCTTTTCAGTAATTAACATTTTTACATTACAATTGCTCCTTTAGCACTCAGATTTAGTTTTTCAATATTTTTACTGTAAAACATGGCAAAAATACTGATTAAGAAAATGATTTTTGCAGTGTGTTTTATTCAAGATTTCTGCTGATTCCTTTGCGATGAAATAAAGGCTGCGATGTATATAGACTGAAAAAGGAGGATCTGTGCTCATTCGCCAAGCAACCTCCAACATCTTTGTGAAGGATCAACAAACCCTACACCACAGAGTTATATAAAGGTACAGCCCTGGAAATGTGAAGTATGTCCACTCAAGATGTGTTCTTGTATTTAAAATCAGCTAGGCAGTGAATGGAGTAAAATGCTGACAAGTTTTTAATGCTCAGGCCTGTTGCCAGTAAAGATTCTCAGTAGACACTCTGAGCTCTCTCTCTCTCTCTTTTTTTTTTTTTTTTTTTTAAATAAGCAAGCTTGCAGCAAGGAGACAGTTTGTACTGAGAATCTCTAGTCTCTAGTAGTTTCTCAATGATACGTTGTACAATTCAGGGTTAGCAGATTCCATCACAACAAGAGCCTCATCTCTGACACAGTAGCAGAGAATTTTACAGTTGCTACTGTAAACACTATATGATATTTAAAATGTTTTTTCTTCGTTGTTTTTGTCAAGCATTATTTATTGGAGTATGAGTTGCACAAGATGAACATTTAAAAAATGAAATAAAATGCAATGCAAATAACAGTTTAAACAAAACAGACAAACCAAACCCATACAGCTCACTAAGCCATAATTTAATAAGTTAAAACACAATGCTTATGACTTGAGATATTATGTATATAATAAAAAAAAAAAGAAGTTAAAAATAGCACAGTTGGAATGTGAAAACACTTCATGTTTGTACGCCCCATAAATGTGAAAGAAAATTCACAACACAAAAAAAAAAAAAAAACACAATAGAGAGACAAAAGATTGAACACAGTTGTTCAAAGTTCAATTGCTTGTCTCATTAGTTCACATTTGACCTGCAATGGAGCTGTATAAAGACTTTAGGAATATTTGTACACAGGATGAATCCAATATGAAATGCATTAAGCAGCAAGAGAAATATGTGTTTATTTCAGGAAGATTGAATGAATGGGTGAGTATTTTGTTTCTTCCCCAGAGCTGTAATTTCTGTAATCCATCCACATTAAAACTTTCTGAAGCCAGAGCTTCCAAGTGACGGGGAATGAAACACTTGTGGTATTTACTTCCTTGAACCATTGGCAGTTTTCTGGTCTGTGCTTTGTGGCACCTTTTAAAAACTAGATCCACAGATGCTGTGTGCAAATGAATAAAAGATATGAACCCTGCTGATGCAAATCACATCTGTAAAATAATGGGTGATTTTGATTTTTCTATCCCTAAAAGCAAATAAACTATCTGTATTGCTCATTGTGGTTATGGAGAACATGGGAATGCTACATTTAAAGATCAAAGTTTTGGAATGCAGTACCAGAAATGTAAGATTGCAGACCAAAAAAGACTATAGAAGTTTACTGTTTTGTTTTCTTTGTATGTTGTTTCAAATGTTTTAACTTGAATCTGTGCTGCTATTTTTTTTTTTTTAACTTGAGCCTTTTTTGAGGCCAGAAGGCCTGAGGTTATGTACCAATGCAAGTTTGTGTGTATCTGTGTGCGTGTGTGTGTTCTGAAATGAATATAAGTGTTGCAATGTGTTTTAATTGCTTTGTTCACTTAAGTGCAATATGATATTAAAAATAACCCCTTATGGGAAATACAGATGTTAAAAAGTCTGTACATTTTGCTGTTTTGGCTTTTTTGATAAATATTATTTTAATTTAGCCTTAATATTGTTAATATTATTCATACTTACATAAAGTAAAATAACAAATACCACAAGGACACGTTAATGAAAAAAGTGATGCTCAAATATCTAAAATTCTTAATTATATTGTCCACAGGCTGAAGCATCAAGCATTTGTTTATGCTGCATATTTCACGTTTCAATGAAGTTTTAGTTCTGCTCAGAGGTCTGGCATCACTTGTTTGCAGGTGCCATTTGGTGTGATATTTTGTATCTAATGTAACTGTATTTTTACAGAAAGTGTGGCTTAAATGTCCAGATGGGGAAAAATCTCAAAGGTTCCATAGTCTCTGTTTTTGTGATTCAACCACTAGAGGGCAGAGAAACTCCACCAATGTTTTACTGTTTCCCATTCTTTATACAGGGTTAAGAATACTGTAAGTGTGTGAACCCCTTGAAAATTGCATTGATTGCTCATAAAATGTGTTTTGATCTTAACACAAACAACTGCACGGTTCAGGTTTTTAACTAATTGACTAATTTTATTTAAATCATTTTACATTCCATTGAAGCATTTACAAAAAAATTATACAACTAAGCAATTATTTTCCTCGCATGTTTTAAATAATGTCCACTTACATGAGATGATGACTCCTAAAAAGAAAAGTTGTTTTATTCTATACAATGGTGGTCCCCACTACTGACCAGCCGAATACTCACTTTACCACTTTAGGCTATTATTGGTTGTAGAATATCTTAATCATGGGTAATGTGATTTTTGGGTATGTCTAAAATGGAGCTGGTAACTGAAAAACTCATAACTGAAAACCATTATTTAGCACACCTTTATAAGAAACAGTTGGAGAGAAAGGTAATCAGGAATCAACCTGCACTACAAAATTACATTCCACAATGACGCATTTCTGGTAATTGTAGCAGAATGAAAAGATATCATGTTATAAGACAATGACTGATTCATCCACCGGTTACCTGAAAACCATTTTCCATCTCATGGTCTGCAATGACATATCCTGATTATGTCCATAGTGACAGAAATTGTCCAGTTGTCAGAAATATAATTTTCAGAACACTTGAAATAGCTTTTTCACTGAAAGATTATGTTTTTGTTACTCAAGTCTTACAGAGAGAGAAAAAAAAGTAGAGTGAAAAAAGACACCTGCATTAGTGCCAAAGTATGGTTTTGGTGCAGAGATATATATATATATATATATATTTTTTTTTGTTACTGTGTGATAACAGGAAATAAAAATGATTTTATTGTTTGTTATGGCAACAACAATGTCAATAATTAACCTGCAGTATTAACAGATGAACTTTGTCATTATTACTTCTGTGCAAGTTAGATTTCCTTTAACCATTACCATATGCTCAGGAAAGCACAATAGAGCTGTTCAGTCACAACATCAATTTGCTAATTAGGCTATTTGCCATTGCTTAAGGAATATTTCTATGGCTTGTTATGGTTAAAGTCAGTGTTAAAGTCCACATTTCATTTTACAACATATATAGGAATTTTGAAACTATTGTGTGCTTTAAAAGAACATTGTTGCTAACAAGTTGCCAAATCCAAACTACACCAAGGAAATGGGTTTGTGCTTGACTGTTATCTTGTTAGCAACTTAAATTTAAATCACAATTTAAAACTTCCTGTTTGAGATATTTTTTTTATTTTTGTCATAAATGAAAAACAGTATACTACTATTTATCATCCATATGAATCTCTTCAAAGAATGCAATGAAATGGAATGCAAGTGATCTCTTTTGATCTCAGTGACTTGAATTTACATGTGAGTATAGATTACAAGAGTGTTCATTTGTGTAAATATGAATGAATAATTGAATCAACTCGACTGATATGATGAACTGAACAAACATCATTGGTCAACAGATGCTTGTGCACAAAGGATATGCTTTGTTCATTTCCACACCAGTTTTCTGTCTGTGCTCTGACGGTGTGTACTGTATTTGGTGTGGAAAAGTAGAGGATTTCTCCTAAATGAGCTCACTTACCTTGTTTGTGACAGTCCTCACAAACATTACAGTGAAGCAAAGAGCAATGTTCATTGTTGATTGCTGAAAACTGACTGAGCTGAAGGAATGTCAGGCCACTTATACTAATGCTTCCTTATTGTAATGTAATAGCCTATCTAATGTCTACTGTAGTACTCCTGGTATTGAAATAGCTGGAGAAAAAGATTTTCCAAGACTGGATGAAGTCTCATGGATGAGTGGAGAAACTTTTGAAATGAATACAAAAGCATCTGACCCATATGACCCAGAATAATTTCTAGATGAAATGTTTCAAATAAGTTTTTGGTAACTTTAAATTATTTTTTCTTGGGCCTATATATATATGTATGTATGTATGTATGTATATATATACACCTTAATAATTGTTTGACACTAATTCATTTAGACTTTTTTTTTATAATGTTCACAGTACAGAACAAAGCAGCAGTAATACAGAATACAGTAGTTAAAATGCTATTACTCACTATTTTACATTTTGTACAAGTCTGTAAAATGATAGCAGTATTAATATACATATATACACAACTGTTCAAAGTTTGGGGTCAGTAAGATTTTTCTTAAAAAAAAAAAAAAAGCCTTTTTTTCCCCAGCAAGGATGCATTAAATTGATTAAAAGTGACAGTAAAGTCATTTATAATGTTACAAACATCATTACATCATTATCGTTATAACATTTAGTTTTAAAATAAATGTTGTTCTTTAGGACTTTCTATTCATCATGTATGAAAAAATGTACTTGAAAAAAAAAATCTATCATTGTTTTCACACAAATACAAAGCAGAACATGTGTCTTCACCACTGGTAATTAGAATAAATGTTTCCAAATCAGCATATTAAAAGTATTATTAAAGCATCCTGTGACTGGAATTACATTTTAAAATATATTAAAACAAACAAACAAACAAAAAGTTTTAAAATCGCACAATATTCCCTTTTTTTTTTTACTATATTTTTTTTCAAATAAATGCAGCCTTGGTGAGCATGAGAGGCTTCATTCAAAATCCATTCAAAAAATCTTACCAACCCCAAACTTCTTTATAGTGTCTATAAACATATGCAGTATTCACACACTTTACATCAGATCCTCATGAGGTCTTTCTTTGGCATGTTGTTTGGAGAGTGGATTACAGATATAGTGCTGCTTGTGCTCTCCTTCCTGTGCACAAAGCTCCAGAAAGCCTGCTGAAACTTGTCTCCTGCCAGTGTATATAGTGCTAGGTTGAAGAAAGTGTTGAGGCCAGCCAGGGGTCGTGACAATATGTATGCTGCATGGATGCCTCTCCTCTGCATGCATGACATGCCAGGTCTGCGCAGGCTATCCACCCTCAGTAAACGCATGATATGGTATGGGAAGAAGCACAGCACAAACACGGCCAGAATCAGAATGGACAGCATGCGAACTCGGGAACGACTCGGCCTGTTTCTAGATATGCTGCTGCCCAGAGAGCCTGCAATGTGAGTGTAGCTCCAGCACACCACCAACAGTGGCAACACATATCCAAACACTGTGAGTATCCAACCGTACCACCACACCACCTGTGGATCATTACTGGCAAAGTCAAGGCATTTTGTCATGTTGTCCTTCTGCTGTACAGTAATCATCCCCAGCATCGGGCCGATCTCCACCAAGGAAATGGCCCAGACTGCCAGACAAGCCAGGATGGCCCATCTTTTCCTCCGGATCTCAGCAGCCTTCAGCGGGTGCACCACTGCGACGTAACGGAAGATGCTGAGGCAGGTTAGGAAGAGGATACTGCCGTAGAGGTTGTAGTAAAAGCAGAAGCGGATGAAACGGCACATTAACTCTCCCAGGGTCCAGTTTTTGGTAATGTAAAACTGGATCAGCACAGGTAAACTCAACGCATACAGCAGATCAGCTACTGCTAGGTTCACCACTATAATGCTGCTGCTCTTCCAAGGCCTGAGTTTTGCCAGGTAAATGATGATCACCAGGACGTTTCCCACAAGTCCAACTAAAGAAATGATGCAATACATCACTGGCAGATAATAAGTCTTTATGTAGTCATCAATTGGAAGACAGTCAGTTGAATTTGTTTCCAGACCCGCCATTGCTTTCTCTTTTTACACTGAAAATGTAAATTTATCTTGTTTATTTAATGAATAAAGGTAGCCTTATATCACAGTATATATAAGTATATAACTGAAAACTATAACAAACTTAAAAACACACTGTGCAGTTATCATGGTACACTGATGCATTGATGGTATCAGATAGTAATATAGTTTGATATATAATGTTTTGGATAATTAATGATTATTCACACTGCACTTCAAAAAAAAAAAAAAAAAAAGAAAAAGATTCAAAAAAAGAAAGCCGGCTAAAAATGCTGTTTAATGGCCACAAGTTACCTTTATTGGAATATGAATTTTGTAAAGACAGAAAAAAATACACATCAGTGAAAAATATGACACTAATAAAAAATATGAAGCAGTACTGTATAAGTGATGACGATTCTGCCTCTTACTGTACAATATTTGTTCTAAAATAGAGATTCGGTCATGGTTGAAATAGGCTATTTGCAGAAATTAGTGCAGAACAGAAAGACAAGATGATGTGCTATCAATAAACTCTGGCTGTATTTGGTACAAAAAAAAAAAATCATGATTTTTTTTTTTTTTTTTTTTATGATACCATAGTAAACGCCCAAATAAATATAGAACCATATTTAACCATGATATTATGGCACCATGTACAAATAAATCAGTGATATAACCTATGATGGTTATTTTTTTGTTATAAGTCTCAGTCATTAACATACACATTTCAATAGGTTTCAACATAAGATATTTTACATTGATTTTAACTCACCAAGTGTTGTTGATCGCTTACTTTCCCCTCAGGATAGTTTTCAGTCTTTAAGTGTGTATGGATGCAGTATCGTGGATCCACACAGTCATCACCAGCCATTCAGAGACGTGTGGTTGTCTTATCAAGTATCAACTGTGCTTTTGTATTGTCTGCCTTCACTCCCTAGAAACGTATGTGGAGTGAGTCAGCTTCTTCATCACAGAAGTGAGCTTTATGCCTTGAGTTACTATTTAACATTTCCTGTAACTTCCTAATATACTCACATTTCCTCAAACACTTCACGAGAAATTAGAGGTCTTTATAGCCCACACAGTACACTGGGAGTGGAAGGCACTCATAAAGATGCAGTTCTCAAAATTATTTCATGCAGACCCACCTTCATGACAAATATGTGCAATGCTTGTTAGGAAAAATGATTTAATCTGAATCAAAAGTCACCAGTTCAGATCAGAGATGACTGCAGCTAACAGTTTCAGTCTGCAGCTAACAGTATGTTTGTAAATAATCAGGTACACATGAGCAGATGCACTGTTAAAGCACCCATTCATTTATGTTTTATAGATTAAACCGGGAAGTTCTTAAACACACCCTAAGGTATGAGGAAACAGGAGGCCAAAAAAATAGCGAGAAGGTCTTAAACTTTACTGTTTATTGTGTGAAATCAATGTGCTCATCCAGGCAAAGATTCTCCCGCAGAGTCTCTTGTAAAATTAGTGCTTGCGTTTGAGTGCTCAGCATAAGTGCAAACTGTCATTCACCATTGTTTAAAAGTCTGGGGTTTGTAAGTTTTTGAAAATGTTTTTTTAAAGAAGTCTTCAATGCTCACTAAGGCTGCATTTCAAAAATAAATTGTGAAATGGTCAAAAATACAGTAAAATTAGTAGTATTTTGAAATATTCTATTGGAATATATTTTAAAATGTAATTCATTCCTGATGGCAAAGCTGAATTTTCAGCAGCTATACTCCAGTCTTGAGTGTCACATGAACCTCAGAAATCATTCTAATGCCAAGTCAATGTAAACCTCTGTACAAGCACTGTAACCTGAATAAGATCTCATGTCCTGTTGATCTTTCCATTAGGTGAATATACTAAACATGCACTGGTCAAAAATAAACAGACTGACAATAATACATTTGCAGTAATATTTGCTGTGCACCAGTCACTAATCATGTTTTACCACTAGATGGCGAGCAGCAATACGTTTTTAAAAATACCCTACCAGTATTTTCAAAACCCCATACTCACAATAAAACAAAGGGCAAAAAATATTCATATATATCCAATCAAATGCCATTTTATAAGTTCTGAACGAACCAGTGAAATAACTCCAGCAATCTAAAATCTGATTACTGAGAACATAGTGAACCCAACTTCCAGACAACTGTTATTCCCATCACATGATCAGTCATCTAGAACTACCTGATCTGACAGTACTTAGACAAATTGTTCCCAATACCTGGAGAAAAAATGGCAGAAGCATCCATTATTATAACTATAAGCAAACTATAAACAAAACTGTAAATATATATATATATATATATATATATATATATATATATATATATATATATAAAATAAAAAACCGTTTGAGTGTAAATGCTGACATGTTAATTTTTTTTTGTCAAATATATGATTTTTATTTAAAATAGAGATAATAATAGTAATCAAATAATAAATAAATGAAATGAAAACAACTGTATATCTGTTACAGTTAAAATAGTTACCAGCAAATAGATTTCCCCTTAATAAAATATAATAATGAGCAATATTATGTTCCACTGGTTGATTACAGGAGATGATTAAGAGGGTGTTGAGTGTTGATGCATTCAACAGTGTATAAGTATAAGCCAGATGGCCATCAGTCTCCATGCTTCATTTGGCAGCACAAAGGTTTTAGAATATATATAATACTGTACTGTCAGGGTTCTGTCACTTCGGTCTAGTTTATTCGTGGTTTTGTGACAGAGCTCTTGTCTTGTTTTCTGGTGAGCGCGCGGCTTCGAGTGTGCTCGAGCTGCGCGCTCTCTCGTCTGCGTGCTCTGTTTCATGTTGGAGCGTGGTGTTCGGATCCCGGCACTCCTGTCTTGTTCAGGCTCGGTTCTGGTTTTCGTGTCGGGGTTCAGACACTCACGCTCCAGGTTAGTCTTGCTGTGGGAGCGTGGGGTCTCGAGTTCGCTGTCCGTGTGTGTTGTGTTTTGTTCGACACGCGGTTCAGGTTCGGCCGCGTGATTTTTTCGTTGTCTTGTTTTGTTGCACTCAGCTCGTTTTTCGGCTGCGTGATTTCTCTTGTTTTGTCTTGTTCAGTGTTGCACGCAGCTTGTTTTTTTCACTGGCTGTGTGCTTTCATGTTTGTCATGTTTTGTGTGAACATGCAGCTTATGATTCTCCTCGTTAGCTGCCTGTTGGTGTCTAGTTCTGCACATGGCTAGTGATTTTGTTTTGCTGGCCATGTGCTTTTGTTTTGTGTGAGCACATGGCTTGTCTTGTTTTGTTCTATGTGCCATGTGCTCGCATGTCAATTGTCTTGACCCCACCCATCTTGTTACCTGATTATTGGTTAATTTACCCCACCTGTTTTTCCTCGTTACCCTCCTCATTTGCTCCCTTTATAATCTCCTTGTGCTCGCAGTCCCCTGCGAGTTCGTTGTTGGTGATCCTTGTGTCCAGCCTTGCCAGTCTGGTTTCCCCCATGGGGTAGTGTTTGTTTGTTTGTTTGTTTGTTTGTTTGTTTGTTTGTTTGTTTGTTTGTTTGTTTGTTTGTTTGTTTGTTTGTTTGTTTGTTTGTTTGTGTTAATAAAGCCTTTTCCTTCCAGCAATTGAGTCCTCGCCCTCCCTTCACATGCAACCCTGACACTGTACTACCTTCATTTTAAAACGATACATTTACATTTTTACGAACCGGTGCCATACTACTTTTTTACATGTGTTTGGATGCTCTTACAGTTTTTAAAAAATTCTTAGACACTAAAAGTGATATTTGAGGCCAACTTAGTGGAACCTCATTCACTCATATACCTAATCTTTTGACCAAGAATGCAAAACTATAAGCACATTACATGCTTTAAACTCAGTTTGATATTGTAAAACAAACTTTTTGCAAAACTCTAAAAATGCAGTTCTCTACATTACACACATTATTCGAAACTAACAGCTCTATTGTTTAATTTGGGAAACTGCCATTTTAATGCCACACTTATTTACTGATGACCTACACACAGAGATCATGCATGAAAACACTTTTTTTTTTTTTTTTTTTTTTTTTAGAAAGAAATTATTTTTAGCCCCTTACATTTCTGTTTACATTGTATCTATATTGTACAAAACGCTTTATAAATAAAGCTGACTTTCTGACTTGGCTTATATGCATATTCAGTGTGTGAATACACATACACACACACACAATATGCATCTGTGTTGTATGCATATTCAGTATATATATATGGTGCTGGTCATATAATTAGAATATCATCAAAAAGTTGATTTATTTCACTAATTCCATTCAAAAAGTGAAACTTGTATATTATATTCATTCATTACACACAGACTGATATATTTCAAATGTTTATTTCTTTTAATTTTGATGATTATAACTGACAACTAAGGAAAATCCCAAATTCGGTATCTCAGAAAATTAGAATATTGTGAAAAGGTTCAATATTGAAGACACCCGATGCCACACTCTAATCAGCTAATTAACTCAGAACACCTGCAAAGGCCTTTAAATGGTCTCTCAGTCTAGTTCTGTAGGCTACACAATCATGGGGAAGACTGCTGACTTGACAGTTGTCCAAAAGACGACCATTGACACGTTGCACAAGGAGGGCAAGACACAAAAGGTCATTGCAAAAGAGGCTGGCTGTTCACAGAGCTCTGTGTCCAAGCACATTAATAGAGAGGCGAAGGGAAGGAAAAGATGTGGTAGAAAAAAAGTGTACAAGCAATAGGGATAACCGCACCCTGGAGAGGATTGTGAAACAAAACCTATTCAAAAATGTGGGGGAGATTTTACAAAGAGTGGACTGCAGCTGGAGTCAGTGCTTCAAGAACCACTACGCACAGACGTATGCAAGACATGGGTTTCAGCTGTTGCATTCCTTGTCAAGCCACTCTTGAACAACAGACAGTGTCAGAAGCGTCTCGCCTGGGCTAAAGACAAAAAGGACTGGACTGCTGCTGAGTGGTCCAAAGTTATGTTCTCTGATGAAAGTAAATTTTTGCATTTCCTTTGGAAATCAGGGTCCCAGAGTCTGGAGGAAGAGAGGAGAGGCACACAATCCACGTTGCTTGAGGTCCAGTGTAAAGTTTCCACAGTCAGTGATGGTTTGGGGTGCCATGTCATCTGCTGGTGTTGGTCCACTGTGTTTTCTGAGGTCCAAGGTCAATGCAGCTGTATACCAGGAAGTTTTAGAGCACTTCATGCTTCCTGCTGCTGACCAACTTTATGGAGATGCAGATTTCATTTTCCAACAGGACTTGGCACCTGCACAAAGTGCCAAAGCAACCAGTATCTGGTTTAAGGACCATGGTATCCCTGTTCTTAATTGGCCAGCAAACTCGCCTGACCTTAACCCCATAGAAAATCTATGGGGTATTGTGACGAGGAAGATGTGATATGCCAGACCCAACAATGCAGAAGAGCTGAAGGCCACTATCAGAGCAACCTGGGCTCTCATAACACCTGAGCAGTGCCACAGACTGATCGACTCCATGCCACGCCGCATTGCTGCAGTAATTCAGGCAAAAGGAGCCCCAACTAAGTATTGAGTGCTGTACATGCTCATACTTTTCATGTTCATACTTTTCAGTTGGCCAAGATTTCTAAAAATCCTTTCTTTTTATTGGTCTTGAGTAATATTCTAATTTTCTGAGATACCAAATTTGGGATTTTCCTTAGTTGTCAGTTATAATCATCAAAATTAAAAGAAATAAACATTTGAAATATATCAGTCTGTGTGTAATGAATGAATTAAGTTTCACTTTTTGAATGGAATTAGTGAAATAAATCAACTTTTTGATGATATTCTAATTATATGACCAGAACCTCTGTGTGTGTGTGTGTGTGTATATATATATGAAGTTTATTTGCAAAAACATATAACTCCGTTTTTGTACATTTTCAAAAAAAATTTTATTATCTTGTTTTTATTGTGTTAGTTAGCTGTATTTTTAAATTATTTTTTTAACCTAATCAAAATAACCCAACTGCAGTTTGATTGAGATTAATTGGAATGCACACTGAAAAAACTTGATTTTTGAAAATTGTTAAAAACAGTGTTTTTGCAAATGAACTCTTCATTTATTTATATATATATATATATATATATATATATATCTGTCTGTCTGTCTATCTATATGAACATGCAAACAGTGAACAATGAACATGCAAACAAGCCAAGCCAGAAAGTCAACTTACTTTCTAAAGTGCTCTATACAATATAGATTGTTTCACAGCAGCTTCACAATAGTATCAAATTGACATTCTGCTGTAAAGCAGCTCTAACATGTCAATAGTGTCATTCTACAGCTCAAGTCAATTGATTATTGATTCAGTTCAGTTGCATAACTGTGTAAAATTCTTCAGTTATGCATACTGTATATACAGTGTATATGTGCTTGCATATATGTGCGAGTGCAATGACAAACTCCTGTTCTTCACTGCACTCTGAACAAGCAAAAGACACACGAGAGTGGTGTTTTACATTTTTCACATCTGTGTTTAGTTTGGTGTGTATGTGGCTAATTATTGTATGTTTGTGTGTAGAGTTACTATGCGAGGTTCTATCATACACCGTCTGGTGCTACTTGGACACATCATCAGTGAAGATCCTGAGGTCATCAGGTGTTTCGGGTCTTTAATCAGCAGACACCCTCGCCCGGGTGATCCTGCCGGGGGTGATCAGTCCCCGTCCTGTGTCCAAGTGGAATGTTACTCCACGGATCCCCCCTCTGGATCCACAGCCATCGTGAGGCTTTTTCAGCAGCCTCAGAGATGTTCTTTATGGCCCGTCTGCACAGTTGACCTTTAACTCCAAGGAGTTTGAGTGTTCGGAACAATGACTGTCCAGCAAAGCCCCGGCAGCCGACCTCCACTGGCACACTGCGTGCTTTCCAGCCGCCGCTCCTGTACTTCTCCACCAGCTCCGCATACTTGGCTCTCTTACGCTCATTTGCCTCCTCCAATCTGTCTTCCCAGGGGACAGTAAGCTCCACTATGACCACCTGCCTGGTCGACTCCGATGTTATCACCATGTCTGGGCGGAGTAAAGTGGCCGTGATGTGCTTTGGGCACTGTTTCTAGACCCTATAAGGTACTCCGCTGGGACCAGGAGCGGAACTTGATCTTGCTGCCATTACTGCGTCCTTCACCTCTTTCAAGGTGGGCCTGGAGATGTTAAACTGAGCCACTGGTTCTGGAGGTTCAATGAGCTTCTCGCAGGGGCCGAGGTCTTGTTCCCTTGCAGAGTCACTAAAAGTGATACTGAGGTGGTGGTTCATCTCCTCCACAGAGCACGTGAAGGAGTCTCTTAGTGAAGCCGAAGAGGTTGGAGATGAATGCCCTTGGCTCGCTCCTTGCCCTTCTTTCAGTGCCACTCAGCCCGCCTGAGTGTAATTAACCTCCTCCTTACAACCTCTCTGAGTTCAGCCAGGGCCATTTTCTCCTCCTCCTTTGCTGCCGTGTATTGATGTTTCAGGGATTGTAGATCTTGTCTCAGCTGGCTGATCTTGACCTCTCGCTGGTTTGGTAGTGATGGAGTAGTTGTGCCACGCTTTTCTGTGATGCCAAACCGTTCTGCGCCTATCCCCATTGTGAGGGTGCACATGATATGGAGTTTCTGTTCAACATTCCCCTTACATGTAGACTTCAGGATCTTATCGAGGTCCTCATCGAACTGGTGCCACTCCTTCTTGTTAGCGGCAGGTCACTTCACCCGATGCTGTTCTGGCTGTCTGCTTATAAAAGAGGCTGGTGCTGCTTGGAGGTATCCGGGCGCTGTGGCTCCTCCTCCGTCTGACCAGGTTCTGCAACCGGCACTCCAGAAACTGAGGTACTTGCTACTGCCCCTGTGCGTTGCTGCATTCGCTCACCCTTAAGGCAGGCCATCTTTGTCTGATGGATCTTCAGACCTGTCGGGTTTTTGCAAACCTTGCCACAGATACATACTGTGCTCACTGTCGATTGTCCGTTGTCTTGGGTCATAGCCTGAGAGTCTGTCCGATTGGGATTCTCATTCTCCCCCCCTCTCGGGAATCCCTGGGGGTATTTTTCAAAAGGGTTTTTTGTAGCTTACTTGGGTGCTCTTTCACAGGAGCTGCAGTTCGGGCTGCTAACCCTTACTGCCCCGGATGCCATCTTTCCGCGCTGTCAGCTGTCACTCCAGCCGTTGCCATACTATTCATGGGCGTCATCCGGTCTTTCCCAGAAGTTACTGGCTGAGCCAGAAGTGAAGGTTCTAACATACACCATCTGGTGCTACTTGGACACATCATCAGTGATGATCCCGAGCTCATTGGGTGTTTCGGGTCTTTAATCAGCAGACCCCTCGCCCGGGCGACCCTGCCGGGGGTGATCAGTCCCCGGCCTGTGTCCAAGTGGAATGCTACTCCACGGATCCCCCCTCCGTATCCACAGCCATCGTGAGGCTTTTTCAAGTCAAGTCAAGTCACCTTTATTTATATAGCGCTTTTAACAATACAGATTGTGTCAAAGCACTTAACAGTATCAAATTGGAAGATAGAGTGTCAGTAATGTATAATAATAAGATTAAACACTCAATTTTCAGTTAAAGGCATTTCATTATTGAATTCAGAGATGTCATTGTCTAGCTCAGTTTAGTTTAAATAGTATCTATGAAATCAAATTGACGATAATCGTTTGAAATTAAGTGTCCCCAACTGAGCAAGCCAGAGGCGACAGCGGCAAGGAACCAAAACTCCCTCTGTGACAGAATGGAGAAAAAAACCTTGGGAGAAACCAGGCTCAGTCAGGGGGCCAGTTCTCCTCTGGCCAGGATATTATTATTTATTTTTTTACTTATTGTTTTAATTAAATTTTAAATATATAAATGTATTATATTTCTATTTTTATATTGTTGCAATTTCTAAAAACAATAGTATTATGTAGTTAGGTATTTTATTATATTATAGTTATTTTGTTTAATTTTAAGTTTTATTGTATTTAAGTCGAGGTCTTCACTGGGGATATGTCCCCGGGGCTCATCCAGGTGTCCGGCCTCCGCCGACATCATCTCCCGGCGCCAATCCACCATCTGATCTGGACACGGACTGAGAAACAGAATAATAAAGAAACAGACAAATATTAGCGTAGATGCCATTCTTCTTACGATGTAATGAGTACATCGTGTGTTATGAGGAGTGTTCCCGGTTCCAGTTGATCTAATTAATGCAGCCTAACAATCCTTTAACGGATTTGAATAATAGAAGTGTATTAGTGTGTTATGTGTAAGTCAGGTTAAAGAAATGTGTCTTTAATCTAGATTTAAACTGACAGAGTGTGTGTGCCTCCCGAACAGTGTTAGGTAGATTGTTCCAGAGTTTGGGCGCTAAATAGGAAAAGGATCTGCCGCCCGCAGTCGATTTTGATATTCTAGGTATTATCAAATGGCCAGAGTTTTGAGAACGCAGCAGACATGGAGGACTATAATGTGATAAGAGCTCGCACAAGTACTGAGGAGCTAAGCCATTCAGGGCTTTATAAGTAATTAACAAGATTTTAAAATCTATCCGATGTTTGATAGGGAGCCAGTGCAGTGTTGACAGAACCGGGCTAATATGGTCATACTTCCTGGTTCTAGTAAGGACTCTAGCTGCTGCATTTTGGACCAACTGTAGTTTATTGATCAAGCGTGAAGAACAGCCACCCAGTAAAGCATTACAATAGTCTAACCTTGAGGTCATAAACGCATGAATTAGCATTTCTGCATTTGACGTTGAGAGCATAGGTCGCAATGTAGATATGTTTTTGAGATGGAAAAACGCAGTTTTACAGATACTAGAAACATGGCTTTCAAATGAAAGATTGCTATCAAACAGCACACCTAGGTTCCTAACTGATGAAGAAGAATTGACAGAGCAGCCGTCAAGTGTTAGATAGTGTTCTAGGTTATTACATGTGGGGTTTTTAGGTCCGATAAATAACACCTCTGTTTTTTCAGAATTTAGCAGTAAGAAGTTACTCGTCATCCAGTTTTTTATATCGACTATACATTCCGTTAGTTTCTCAATTTGGTGTGTTTCACTGGGCCGTGAAGAAATATAGAGTTGAGTATCATCAGCATAACAGTGAAAGCTAACACCATGTCTCCTGATAATATCTCCCAAGGGTAACATGTAAAGCGTGAAAAGTAACGGCTTTTGTGCTTTTTCAGCAGCCACAGAGATGTTCTTTATGGCTCGTCTGCACAGTTGACCTTTAACTCCAAGGAGTTTGAGTGTTCGGAGCAACGACTGTCCAGCAAAGCCCCGGCAGCCGACCTCCACTGGCACACTGTGTGCTTTCCAGCCACCGCTCCTGCACTCCTCCACCAGCTCCGCATGCTTGGCTCTCTTACGCTCATTTGCCGCCTCCAATCTGTCTTCCCAGGGGACAGTAAGCTCCACTATGACCACCTGCCTGGTCGACTCCGATGTTATCACCATGTCTGGGCGGAGTAAAGTGGCCGTGATGTGATTCGGGAACTTGAGTTGCCTTCCCAGATCCATTTGTAGGTGCCAGTCTCTTGCATTAGTGAGGAGCCCACCTGGGGAGCGTGGCCGCTGTTGTGCCTTCTCCCCAGCTCTAACAAAGGAGATGGTATGCTTGGAGGGATGCTGACTTTTACTACTCTGAATCGCTGCGGTGATTGTATCTGCCAAAGCCCTGAGGACCTGATCATGGCGCCAGCGATACCGCTCATCCCCCAAAGCCTTTGGACAACAGCTGAGGATATGCTCCAGTGTGCCACTCCTTTGGCACAGTTGGCATGCTGGTGAGTCTTCCAAGCCCCAGCGGTGTAGGTTGGATGGACTGGGTAGAAGGTCATACACCAAACTGATGAGGAACTTGATGCGCAGTGGTTCAGAGCTCCATAACTCTGCCCAGGTGATCTTGCACTGCTCGGCGTTCTCCCACCCAGTCCAGGCGCCTTGCTGTCACATATCAACCATCTTGGTCAGGCGATCTTCCTCCACCTCTGCCCGCACCTTGTTCTGCACCAGCTGACGCTTCTCCCTCCCTCTTACTTTATCATAGCGTGGTTTAGAAAAACTGCCCAGGCCAGCATGTCCCATCGCCATGTTGCCAACCAAGACACCATGCCTCAGTCGTGCCTCCGCTCTGTCCACCGCTTTCTGTGCCTGCCACTTCCTTCCCGTCTTAACGCAGATTCCAGCTGAGGAGACTTTGGCATCAGAGGAATCTCGGTACATCAAGACCTCCCGGGCACGTGTGACCTTGAACTCCTCGGACAAGCTGCTGATGGGAAGCTGCAGCTTGGTGGAATGACCATAATACTCTTTTTAGAAGAATTATAACAGTTTTCAAAGAAGTGTTTGCTTTTGCAAGATGTGTGTGACGTTTTGTATGCTGTGTGTGTGTTTTATGGTTTTGTGTGTAGAGTTTTGAGAAATGGAGTCATAGTTTCAAAAACTGTGTGTAAGCAATTTGAAAAAAAAAAAAAAAAACACTGTAAAGGGACTGCATTTAAAGTTCACATTTGATCAGTTCTTGCCTTCGTTAGGAATCAAACCCATGACAAATCTCTGACTGCACTCTGAATTTCTTTCCTACTTTTGATCACAGACAATTCTGAGTGCAGTTTGAAATAATATTTTATTTGTTTGTTCTTTGTCTCTTTGTTTAATCTCATAACTCTTGGAGAAATAATTTAAACATTAAAGGGATCTCATTTGTGATTTTTCTTTCTTATGGAAGTCATGCACTGTAAGATGAAAGAAAGAACCATTTCATTTCAGCCAATGGTGTTTTTTTTTTATTCCAGAACACACTAAGAAAAGAGATCATTCACTTTGATGTGTGGCATTGCAAGACTGGTTTCTATCTTGCAGGAAAATCTTGTAGCGAAGGATGTACTTCATTTTCAATGGCTAAATCAACTGGACTGGTGTCAGGTCTTTCTGAAAGGACAGACACTTCATTAGCGGGAGTTTCTGTGTGGTTGACATGATGACAGATTAGTGTGTTTTTCTGTTGAGCAACTCTGTGTCTGCTCTCTCCAGGCAAAAGCTGGAGTTCGTGAGCAAATTATCTGAAAAAGCTGAAGTGTGGTGTTCATGTGAAATTCTTATCAGAGCACTGAGACACACTCCACTGAGTCTTGACCAAGACTAGAATATAAATTAAGGATGCACTAAGTAGAAGCTAATTATTATTTTTTCTTCTGAACAACGTTGATTTCAACCTACATATTATCAAAATTTGTATTGTTTATGCTTAATTTATCTATCCTTATATTGAAATTCCCAGTGATTATTTTCTTTTAAGCTTTTGTTATGAGTGTTTGTACAGTACATCCTGAGTAAATTCGTGGCAGAAACTAAGCTGGTGTTTATTGCTTCGACATTTACTTTTATGAAAACTGAATGTCAAGGCATTTCATTTTTTGTTTGCTATTCATTTTTCCTATTTCTCTGCATGTGGATTTGTGAAGTAGGACTTTGGGAATATATGTGTTACATTAAACATTTGCACCTTCTCTTCACCTGGCCCCTGTGAACATGATGGAAGCTCACGCTATTCACATTAAATTTTCAAATAACCCACATGTGCATCATTAGCATCTGAGAGCCTGTCGTGAGCGTAGCTCTGAGATGATGTTTTAGAGCACAGCATCACCTGAACTGTCCAACTGCTAATGGCATGGTCATGCATTTTTAGGCCATTTGGATACAACAAATGGATAAGCAAATAAATAATTTTACAAAAATGTAACGGACAGAGATATTGCACATATAGAATACCCGAATGTTGAAGTACCAGAATGATCTATCCATTAATTATGACACATTTAGCTGAACAATTTTTCATTTTAGCAGATACACGCATTTAAAATGTACAGTCTTTCTCTTGGAGGAAAACAGATGGAAATATTGTACAGGTATATTATTCAGGTAAATTTCAGATGTTGTGCAGCTTAATTTCTTGGCAAAACCATCTTAAGTGCTGTGCCAAGTGTGCGACTGTGCCAAGTGACAGCTGACTTGATGTAAAGCCAATAGTTTTAAAGTTTAATGATGTTGTTCTTCTAAAACTTTAATATCTAAAAGTCATAGCTAATAGTGTGTGTCATGATGCTGTATTATTCTGCTTGTTAAAAATATATTATGCAGTAGAACGTTCAATTTCAGGAAAGGAATAAGGTTTTTTTTTTTTTAAATAATAATTACACACAAGTTGATATTGTGGCATTATATATGGTCAGACACTTGCATGTGTCATTATATTATTAACATTTTGCCAAAATCAAGCTCAAGTGGAGTTACAAGGTTATAAAGGTTCAACTAACAGTTTATAAAGTTTACTGGAACTATGTGGGCACTCTGTCATTTGGCCAAAATCTCATGTTATAAAAAATAAAGTGCTGTGCATAGGCTATCCACCTTTTTCTTCAATGCAGAAGTAAGCCTATGGGTGAGACTTCCGGTTCATAAGCCGTTATAGGTAAATAACGAGGAGAATAACAACATGCAGTAAACGGTAAAACTGTTTGCACTACAAACCAGTGTGTTCATAATTAAGATAATACATTAAAATAATAAGACACATCAATTTTCAATATCAAGCAGCAAAACGTTTTAGCTGTTTTGTACAGCTAAAAATAGCTGGACTTGGATGAAACTGGAAGCTAGACCCATAGAATTTACAAATGGCCACGCCCATTTTTACGGCAATAAAAAGGTGGATAGAATTATAAAATGGATAGTTCTGGTCCTCGATTCTGATTGGCTGAGCCATGTTCGAAGCTGTAAATTACTCTACAACATACACTTCTTTGTTTCTGCATGTTGCTTGGCAACCACTTTGTTGTTGCAATCATAACTGTTTCTGAAAAACTACATTGTTTGGCTGAAGAATAATGTTTTTATTAACATCATTACATTTTATTTGCTTTGTTTTATTTTGTGAAACCTTGCTACGTATGTGGAATAACCGTTTTATAAAAGCAATAAGCCCTGTGAAGCCATGGTTTACAGAGAATTTATAACAGCTAAGGGGCATTGTTGGGCACAGTGTGGACCCCCTTAGCTGTTATAAATCCTCTGTAAACCATAGCTTCTTGGGGGTTATTGCTTTAGGAGTAGGCTACTTGATATGACTTGGGGACAATTGCTTGAGAAAAGTTGCATCCCAAATGACGCACTAGACACTTACACACTATCAACTCAGATATTAGGCTACCTGAGAAATTCAAGTAAATACTAGAAATCCGTGCTCATTTAGGAGCGTACAGTTTTTTTAGGTCAAAAATGGATTTGCACCGTTACTTTGGTTAGATGCATGTGAAAGTTGCATTCTTTACTACAGTAAGGTTACAGCAGCACCACCACCCCCTAAATCTACAATTTAATTGTGGTGCTTAATTAAGTGATGAAAAGCAAATGCAAACTTTTACCTAATTATTTGTAACATCTAATTAATTTAACTAACACAGTAAAATTTTCCACAATATCCCCAATGTTAGGGCGCATGAGTTCCTGAAAATGATGACTGATGGAATAGGCTATGCTTACACCTTGGCTGCATCCGAAAACCTAGGCTACGGACTTTCTGTCTTGCTACCTTCTCAGGCAATGACTTTGCAGGCAGCATTTTTGTACAAAGGCACCTCAGGCTTCTGAGGCAGCATAACGGTTTAATGCTCTACAACAAAATAGAACGAGTTTTGGTGATAACTAAATGAATATTTAATTACTATAATACTGATTTCTCACTAGAAATAACATCAAACGTGCAAAAAGTTAGTCAGAAATATACATTTACACACAAACTGACCACCACATGCAACTTTCAGACGCCATCTTTATTTTTTACCTCAACCGTCACGGAATGGAACACAGAGGATTGTGGGATATCAAAGGCAGCGAAGGATAGGCTACATCTATGCTGCCTTCAAAATTCAATCAGAAGAAGATACCTCCAGAGACAGGAAGTAAAGCAGAATTTGGATTCGGACGTGCCTTGATGCCTTCCTGCCTTGGAATGAAAATTTTAGAGCTTTCGGACGCAGCCGTTATTTCACTACAGCGGCTAATGAACCGGAAGTCTCACACATTTACAGAAAACAGCTTACTTTCACGTTGAAAAAATAAGGTGGATAGGCTAAAATATATATATATATATATATATATATATATATTAGAAAGAAGCATCACAGATGCTAATCAGTGCTGAGCTGTGATGTCAGAGTCTTTTCCCCTCATGTTTTATGGTGCCATACTTAACTGATGCCCTTGCAGCAATGCTTAAAAAAGCATCTTAAACCAGCCTAAGATGGTTTACTGATCTTAAGTTAATCTTAAATCTGGCTATGGTGGTGTGAGGGCTGATTTTGGACTACTTTAATGTGGTCAGGCTAGGAGAAAGCTGCCTGTCCATCTAACAAAGTGCTTGGCAAGGGTGGTTAAATGTTTGTGTTCTTTCAGCTGAGTAGAAAGTAAAAAAAAAACAAACAAACAAACAAAAAAAACATTGTACTTATAATTTCATAGTGTCTTCAAACCTATAAACCTATCATGCTCCTCGATTCCATAGATTATTGAAAGATCTCTCATGTGATTAGAGCGTGTCTCACCTCAAGACATTTAAAATGGCCTGAGCAAATCCAGATACTGAAGAGCTTCTTGCGAAATGCGAAAAGGCTGCTTTGCAGTGCTTTAAAGCCTTTTGGGTGTTATAAGTTTCATAAGTTACTTTTTTTGTCTCACTTTTAAGATAAAATAAATGAGCCATGTCAAATAGGATTTCCTTTGGGAAAAATTCACACTAGGTGATTTAAAAGTTAGCATATATGTCTAGTTTGAAGTAAATGTATTTGGAGGAATGGTACTGACCTCAATTTTTGGCATCCTAAAAGCTTTCCTTCCAACAGAAAAACATTTTCA
Source organism: Spinibarbus caldwelli (assembly GCA_039654775.1). Taxonomy (NCBI): domain Eukaryota; kingdom Metazoa; phylum Chordata; class Actinopteri; order Cypriniformes; family Cyprinidae; genus Spinibarbus; species Spinibarbus caldwelli. Next base: position 20,825,167 of record CM077233.1, on the reverse strand, counting down.
TTAGTAGCTACTCAAAATAGAGCTATTAAACGACCACATATAAAAACTCTCAGTGACTGGACTACATTTTTCATTCTTTTTATTAAGACAGGAAGGTTGAAGGGCAGAAAGCATTTTTTTGGCCCCATTAGCTTAAAGAGCATAATAATAAGTATTGGATGCAGTGCCTACAAAAGAACACCTCCACACCCTTGTTCTAGATCTGAGGACCACAGATGATTATCATCATCACAGCTCTAAACAAAACAACAAGCACAAAAGAGAGGAGAGAGAGATATGGCAGCTCCTCCACCAACAAACAACTTCTTGCACATGTGATTAATGGAGTGTTGCTACAGCAACTGAGGTAATGCAGCATTGCTTGCAATTATCTTGCAGTCAGGAGGAAAGTTCGAAGCAAACTAGGTGTTTAAAGGATGGGACTTGTGTTATTGCTTAGAAAGCTGATGCATAATGAGGTTTAGAAGTTTTAAATTGCCTGTAGGAAGTTCTTTTGTGATGCTTCTGTCCGTTTCTTTGTTCTCAGTATGTTTACTATTCTAAGGGCTTCTGCTCTCGTGTCAGTATATTGGAAGTGTGCTGTTCTATTAATATTATATTATAGCCTTTTTTTTTCTCAGTCCATGTATAAACACATGGAGCTGATGCGTGTTAAATTACAGTACAGCCGAAGCTTCTGCACAGTGATTGAGCTGTCCATTGGTGACACTGACAGTAATTGCTGTGTAAATTTAACATTCCCCTGAGGTAATTGTTATAATTGCGATTATCATGTCATACAGATCTACGGTATACATTATCAAATGCATTTTTTAACATGAAAAAAAAAAAAAAAAAATCTCACCTCTGTTCAGTGGCTTGGAAAAAATGTAAAGTACCTAAATAGGATAAAAGTGTAAGTGACTATTCCAGCTCTTAAAAAGTTGCTATGGATGAATGGACAGAAAGTCTATATATATATATATATATATATATATATATATATATATATATATATATATATACATACATACATACATTGCTGTATGATTTTATGTAAACCATCAAAACATTTTTTACAGTGCATGATTCAACATGATATTTGTGCTGAAAAAAATACAGATCTACGGTATACATTATCAAATGCATTTTTTAACATGAAAAAAAAAAAAAGCTCACCTCTGTTCAGTGGCTTGGAAAAAATGTAAGGTACCTAAATAGGATAAAAGTGTAAGTGAATATTCCAGCTCTTAAAAAGTTGCTATGGATGAATGGACAGAAAGTTTAAATATATATATATATATATATATATATATATATATATATATATATATATATATATATATATATATATATATACATACATACAGACATTGCTGTATGATTTTATGTAAACCATCAAAACATTTTTTACAGTGCATGATTCAACATGATATTTGTGCTGAAAAAAATAATATCTTAATAATATGTATGTAATGTACTTTCTTTTATGCTGTGAAAAATTGAGTAGGTGCTCTTATTCAGTTCAGCAAATTAACATTACACATTGAAATAAAATTCAATAGGAAGAAAAATACTAAGGAAAGAGTAAGGATTTTAGAGTCTGATAATGTGTCTCAATTATAGTATTAATTAGATAGGATGATAAGCTGCCCACATACAATTTAGTAAAAGTCATGGTACCGTTTTCAAAAGGACACATGCAGTTAATACACAGGAGCTTATGTAACTTATTTTCCTTATTATACTGTCATTGTCAGTCTAAATGCACAGCATATAATTTCAGAGACTAGCTGTCAAGAATACAACATGTCTGTTAGGCCAAGTTGTGTATTCTAAACGTAGTAAAAGTTCTAATTGGTCCATGGTTACAAATTGGTCTAATTGGTCCATTGTTACACCCATCTGAAAAATATAGACTGAGCTTCAGGTTTAAAGATTCTTCAAACTAATGAAACTATGTTTATAATGAATTTTAACTAGTGGAACAAGCAAAAAAATTATGATGCTTTTCACTGAACTCAACAGACTGAATAAGACTCGATGCAAAGGTATTGGCTGAAATTAAATTATATTTAATCAACAGAATTCACTTTAATTGTACAATTGCTGACTAACTGATCTGCAAGGTGGTATGTTTTTGAAATTGTAGGTAACACTTTCTATGAAGCCCATATTTATAATACATTATAAGGGTATTCTTAATGAATGCATAATGCATTATCAAAAAACAAACTAAACAAACAAACAAAAACCCCTTGTAATATGTTGTATCATCTCATAAATATTCATAAGGACAGTTTTAATGTATTGTATTATTTTTTTTCTCAAACAGCCATAAGATCAGATATTAGATCAGATGAATGTGTAATATGACATATTTGCTTTGAACATTTTATTTTAATATCAGTTTGATTATTTTGATACCCTTTGGTACCCTTTAGACAGCTGTTGATAAGTAACTCTGCAACTACATGATAACTAGCAGTCATTAGAGTAGCCTATTAGTTAGTTGACATGTAGTTGCAAAGTTGACTAATAAACTAAGAGGACCATCAAAATAAAATGTAACACTCAGCACCTAACCACTCACAAGATGAAGTAAGATACAGTGTTGATCTTAAATAAACAATGTCAAGATATGGTATAGTCCATCATAAATGAAATAGATTTAATATGGTGTTCATTGTGTGTTATAAATAAACATACTCATAAGTTATAACCACAAAAACGTAAGTATGTATTTTAATGTTGTCATGATTATTTGTGAGATGATACTGTTAGGATTCTGGACTTTCTGTGTCGTGTTTTGCCCGTTTCTGTTCCTGTCTACTTTAGTTTAATTATTAGTTGATTCCCTGTACCTATCTGTCCCTCATTATCCTGTGTTTTTTTAGCCCCAGTCTGTTCAGTTAGTGTTGGTCGGGTCTACTCGTTATTTTCGTGTGTTTCCTGTCGTTTCCAGTGTGGATGTACCCTGTGTTTAGATTGTATTAAAGACTGTGTTTGCTATTCCTTGTTTCCATCGTTCCTCGCCGACACAGAGTGTGACAGATACAACATATAAGGTTTTTTATAATGCATTATGCATTCATTATAGTGCCTTAAGAATACCCTTATAATGTATTATAAATATGGATTTCATAGAAAGTGTTACCAAATTGTGTTTAACTGTAGTTCTGGTAATCAATCTCAAACTCAAGCTGTTAACGATAAGATCACAAATCAGATCTTGAATATCAAAAAACTCAAGTTCAGGTTCATAGTTTCGGCAGAAAATGAAATTTTATAAATGACCAAAATTTTTTTATTTATTTATTTTTTATTTATTTATTTATTTTTTTTTTTTTGCACAGACAAAATCTGCTGTTTGTGCATTTGTGGACATTTATGCAAAATGTTGTGTATGAGGCACTGTAATAAATATTTTGAAATATGTGCAAGATATATAATTAAACACAAGTTTCTGTAGGTGAAACAAAAATTTTCAAACAAAGATTATTAATATTGATTTATGAGAAAACCAAATATATTGATAACATGTTAAATTTAACTATTATAGTAGTATTTTTCATTATTATTATTATTATTATTATTATTTATTTATTTATTTATTTATTTGCATTCCATCCTGTTTAACTGTACTCCTTGAAATGTAAAATGTAACTATGTTACACTGTTGTTGACTGGTGCCTCAAATCAAATTCAGTAGTTGAATTGGAAATTTCTGAATACACTGAAAAAAAATGTGGAGTAAGATTTACTTGAAAAAAGATTGGAAACAATTCTCACTCAGAAAAGGTTAGTTAATTTACAAAAAAATTGCCAAGTAAAAGCCTAAACATAATTATTAGTAGCTTTAAATAGAATTTTTGAAGTTAAGTTTACTTAGGAATTCACAGTAAATTTTATTGACTCTTTGCTTGTAAATTTTACTTAAGTAATGCTTATCACTGTAAAAAATTGTGCTATTAAATAACAGTAATTTCATTGAAAAAAACAACACGTAAGGTTTACTTAATTTTTCTTTTATAAGTTTTTGCACACATATATTTTAAGAAAAATCTGCAATACTCAGGTACATTTCACTCTTTCACCGTTTATAAAATTTTTTCCAACAGTGTAGCACTGGGGAAAAAAAAAAAAAAAAAAAAAAAAAAAACATGCTACTAAAGCATGCGATTCACTTATAAACATGTAAGTAAGCAAGTACACAGCTTGTTCCCAATCTATCGGTCACTACGAGTTATGTCGTGACGACATAGGGGATTTACTTGGAAGCCCCAATCATCTCTGACTTTAAGAGAAAACGCCAATGAATATTGGCTAGTGGATTTTGCATACCTGAGCCACTCCCCGTGCACACGGGTATAAATAGGCGGCAGGTGCATCCACTCATTAGATTTTTGCTTCGGAGCCGAGTGGATGAACATGTTGATCTCCACAAAGCCTTTCATCATCTGTCTGGAAGCTGTTCTGGTTGGGTTACGGTGCGAACAGCGGTGTCCCTGTCTGCAGCGATTCCCCTGGGCACTTCAACTAAAAGAGCAGATTTCCTAAAAGAGCCTAAAGGATCCTCCGTCGACAGCCACGATCATTGTCTTCAGTGTCTGGGCATCCAGCATGCTGAAGCTGCGATCGGGGATGGTTTATGCGTTCGTTTTGAGCGTGTAACCATGGCAGCGTTGCGATCGCGCCTCTCTCTCCTCACAGGGATGGGAGGGGCTCCCTCTGTCACTACCCGCGCTAGCTTCTCTGCTACGAGCAGAGAACCATCGGCTAGTGCTCTGGGCGATCTGAGGGTTACAGTGAGAGCCTTTCCGCCGGGCCAGTCCCCACGGACCTTTCACTCCTCCCGCAGCAGCTGTTCTGTGCGGCTCCCCGGTGATTCTGCTGTGCCATCTTACGGCGTGCTCAGCATTTCATTCGGGGCACCGATAGAGGATCAGATGTCGATAGCAGCATCGGGGGATGGGCAATCGTCCTCTGAGGATGAAGATTCGGCGGGGCTGCACCCCTCGGGTGTTGCGGCCGCCGCCGAATCGGACCCAGAGTTGACGGCCGTGCTTTCCCGGGCCGTCGCTAGCATCGGGCTGGAGGCGTGCACACCTCTCAGTCCCAAGTCCTCGCGGCGAGATGATTGGCTCCTCGGCACGGGCCGTGGCTCGCGACCATGCCCTGCCCTGGTCCCTTTCTTCCCGGAAGTGCACGAGGAGCTGATGAAGTTGTGGATGGCCTCTTTTTACGGCCAGAAGCGGCTCGTTTGTCTCCCCCATCCTCGCTACCCTCGATGGCGGGGCGGCTAGGGGGTACGTTGACAATCCCCAGGTGGAGAGTGCGGTTGCGGTGCACCTGTGCCTGCAAAATGATGCCACTTGGCGTAATCGTCCTCGTCTCCCATCCAAAGCCTGTAAGCTGACGGCTGCTCTCGCAACCAAAGCTTACAGCGCTGCGGGCCAAGCTGCCTCGACTCAGCATGCCATGGCTATCCTGTGAGTACACCAAGCCAAGGCATTAAAATGCACGAGGGTAGTACCAACCCGAGGTTGAAGCAGGAACTGTGCTCGGCGACTGACCGTGCCCTACGGGCAACGGAAGTCACAGTGCAGTCCCTTGGGAAGGCGATGTCCACACTTGTGGTCCAAGAGCACCATCTATGGTTCAGACCTGCTGAGACGAGCAATGTCGACAAAGTGCGCTTTCTCGACACTCCCGTCTCCCAGGCTGGACTGTTCGGCGACACTGTCGAGGACTGGGCCCAGCAGTTCTCGGCAGTACAGAGGCAGACCGAGGCCATCCAACACATCTTGCCCCGGTGTGATGCATCATCTGCCACCGCTCCGCCGCAGGGCAAACCTCGGTCTGCTTGTCGCCATGGGCACCCTCCTGTGTCCCCCAGAGCCGCTCCGCCCCGTGCTGAGGTAACACCTAGGCCGGCGCGTTGAGCCTCTCGCAGGAGCGTAGCGCCCCCTGTGTCCCAGCCGGCCCCTAAATCGTCCAGGAAGGCGACAAAGCGGCCTTGATAAAGCCAACCCAGAGATGTAGGAAGCTGCTCTTTCTTGGGAGATGGCGAGGACAGCGCCGCTCCTTCCCCCGGAGGAGGGCTGGGCGGGGAATCTTCTGTTTCTGTACCCACATTGTTAAAGAAAGAGCAATTTCCTTTTCCTCCGGGTCCTCAGGCTCGCGGGTTGACAATGAGCGATGCGATGCCTCCTCACTCTCGCCCACGAGCCCCCCCTTTTTGCCAGTAGCCAAGAAGTTGCGGTTGGGAGACGCAATGCCTCTCCACGCATCTCTGCCCAGTCCCTCCGGGGATGTGGGGAGTTCTGCTGTGATCGGTCAGAACGCGATGCCTTCTGGGCTATCCAACACAACTCCCCTCCGCTGCACCACCGCGGGTATGTCGATTGTCCCTTTGGTGCCACTCGCACGGAGTTTGGGGGCGTGGCTTGCGCTGCCCAACCCATTCCGCTGGCTCATTCACACAATCTGACTCTGCTATGCGATTCAGCTTGCCAGGCAACCTCCCAAGTTCAGCGGCGTTCTCGAGACTTCGGTGGCAGACCGAGATGCACCTGTCTTGCGTGAGGGGATTGCTGTCGTCCTGGCAAAGGATGCAATCGTGCCGGTCCCTCCAGCCAAGATAAGGCAGGGGTTTTACAGCCCCTACCTCATCGTACCCAAGAAAGGCGGTGGCCTTTGGCCAATCCTGGATGCATCTAGCCCCAGGATTGGTTTGCAGCGGTCGACCTGAAGGACGCTTACTTTCATGTCTCGATATGCTCTCGACACAGGTCGTTTCTATGGTTTGCGCTCGAGGGTCAGGCAGGGAAGTACAGTGTTCTCCCCTTCTGGCTGTTCCTGTCCCCCCGTGTCTTTACGAGGGTCACGGAGGGCGCCCTTGCCCCGCTATGGGAAGTGGGCATCAGGATCCTCAACTATCTCGAGCATGGCCCGCGTGCGAGAAAAGTTGTGTGATGACAGGGACCCAGTGCTCCAGCACTTAGCCAGCTGGGGCATCAGGTCAACTGGGAAAAGAGCAAGCTCTCCCTCATGCAGAGAATCTCTTTTCTCGGTGTGGAGTTAGACTCGGTGAGTATGATGCCGCGTCTCACTAACGAGCGTGCCCAGTCCATGCTGAACTGCCTGAGTTCCTTCAGAGGCAGGATGGTGGTACCACTGAAACCCTTTTCAGAGGCTTCTGGGACATATGGCATCCATAGCCACAGTCTCGCCGCTCGGATTGCTTCATATGAGTCCACTTCAGCACTGGTTACACTCCCGAATCCCGAAATGGGCATGGCACCGTGGTACAGTTCGCGTGACCGTCACGCCAACGTGTTACTGCTCATGCAGCTCCTGGACGGACCTTGTCTTTCTACGGGTCGGGGTGCCCTTAGAACCAGTGTCGGCATGTCGTTGTCACGATGGATGCCTCCAGTGCGGGCTGGTGTGCTACATGCAACGGGCAGGCAGCCTCGGGGTTCTGGACAGGGCCTCGACTGCTTTGGCACATCAACTGCCTCGAGTTGCTGGCAGTGCTACTGGCCTTGCAGAGGTCTGGCTGCTGCTGCTTGGCTAGCACGTGTTGGTCCGCATGGTCAGCACTGCGACCGTTTCGTAGATCAACTGGCAGGGTTGTCTACGATCACGTCGCATGACGCAACTCGCCCGCCACCTCCTCCTCCTCTGGAGTCAGACGTGGTGCAAGTCACTGAGCGCCGTCCATATCCTGGGGCAGCTCAATCGTGCGGCCGAGGTGTTCTCACGACAGACCATGTTCCCCAGGGAATGGCGACTCCATCCCGAGATGATCCAGCTGTTCTGGAGTCGATTCGAGGGAGCTCAGGTAAGCCTGTTGTCTTCCTCGAGTCCTCCCGCGGCCAGTTGTATGACTCCCTGACCGAGGGCCCCTCGGCTTGGACACACTGGCGCACAGCTGGCCTTGATCTTCACGCAGGCATGCGTTCCCCAGTGAGCCTTCTCGCACGAACACTGTGCAAGGTCAGTGAGGACAAGGAACAGGTCCTGTCGGTTGCGCCTCTTTGGCCCACCCGGACCTGGCTTTCAGAACTCACGCTCCTCGCGACAGCCCCTCCTGGCGCATCCCTCTGAGGAAAGATCTCCTTTCTCATGGGCCCGGCACCATGCAGCACCCGCGTCCACTTCTTGGAGCCTCCATGTGTGGCTCCTGGACGAGACGTGGCAGACTCCCTCTACGAGGCAAGCCTACGCCCTGTATGAAGTCTGTTCGCAAACTGGTGTCCTTCTCGCTGAGAAGACCCCCGAACATGCACGATTGGAATAGTGCTTTCTGTCCTGCAAGCAGGGTTGGAGCGTAGGCTGTCACCCTCCACCTTGGAAGTGTATGTGGCTGCTATCGCAGCACATCACGATGTAGTGGACGGCCGGTCCCTGGGAAAGCACAATCTCATCGTGAGGTCTCTGAGGGGTGCCAGGGGGTTACATCCTCCTAGGCCACCCCCGGTGCCCTCCTGGGATCTCTCTGTTGTTCGGGCTGGACTACAGAGGGGTCCCTCTGAGCCACTGGGTTCAGTCGAGCTTAATTTCATGTCTGCTAGAAGACAGTGCTCCTGACCGTGCTCTCATCCATCAAGAGGGTCAGGGACATCCTAGCATTTTCGGTGAGCGAAGAGTGCCTTGTGTTCGGGCCGGCCTACTCTCACGTTGTCCTGAGACCCTGGCCTGGATACATGCCCAAGGTTCCCACCACGCTTTTTCGCGATCAGGTGGTGAACCTGCAAGCACTGCCCTCGGAGGAGGCAGAGCCAGCCTTGGCGTTGCTGTGTCCCGTAAGAGCATTGTGCATATACGTGGACTGCACCCCGGAGCTTCAGAAGCTCTGAGCAGCTCTCTGTCTGTTACGGAGGTCAGCAGAAAGGGTAGGCTGTCTCCAAGCAGAGGTTGGCCCACTGGACAATGGACGCCATTGCCTTGACGTACCAATCCCAAGACGAGCCGTGCCCCCTGGGGGTGAGGGCTCACTCCACACAGAGTGTTGCCTCCCACTATGCGCTGGTGCACGGCACCTCTCTGGCAGACATCTGTAGAGCTGCGGGCTGGGCGACACCGAACACCTTCGCGAGATTCTACAGTCTCCGCGCTGAGCCAATTTCTTCCCGTGTGTTGGGTAACAGGTAAGTGGCGGGAAGAGCTTGCCGGTGTCACGCTTGCTGCGCCATTCCCCCTCACCCGGGGATGAGAGCACCTTTTTCCTCCTCCAGTTCAGTTCCCTGGACGGTGAACCCTGGTGGAGTTCCTCCAGCACCCCCGGCAGTCAGACTGGGCAGAGCAGTCTGACGCCAGGCCCAGTACTGGTGTTAGCTCGCCCGGGTCTCCGGTCAGCCCCTGTACTGGGCTAGGTGTCCGTATGGCTTGATTCCCTTCGGGTAATCCCATTTGGGTATTCTTCCACGGTAAGGTTTCCCTCACGGTAAACCCGTGTCTTCCCTTGACAAAGCCTCTGTCAGGCCCTGCTGGCAGCTCTCCTCCCTACCCCTAGGTAGGATCTGCCCCAGGGTCCAGTCGTATGTAGTACTGCCCCAGGCCTGGGTCAGTTCATATCAGTGTCTCCAAATGTTATCTCCCTTCGGGCAGGATGTGGCCTCCGTAGCGCCCTTCTCTGGAAGGCTCGCTTCCCCGTCGTTACTGCCAAGCTGTAACAACAAATAGGAAAGACTTGAAGCAAATCTTTCATTGAAGGTCGAAATCCCTTCTGTTGAGAAGTTCTGTGGGGAAAGGAACAGCGGCTTGGCTATCTCCAGCAGCGATGTACTCACCTGTGGTCCCTGCGTGGTACCAAGGTCAGCGAATTTGCGCTAGGGCGGTGGGAAGGTTACGACCTTTGCATAGCATTTGTCTGACACGCGGTTGCTTGCCAACATTTGCTATGCTATGTGGTTGTGACGGGGTTCAGGTTGTGGCGCTTTCCATAGGACCCCTGTCTCGTCACGTCATAACTCGTAGTGACCGACAGATAGGGAATGTCTCGGTTACGTACGTAACCCTCGTTCCCTGATGGAGGGAACGGAGACGTTATGTCCCCATGCCACAATCGCTGGTTGCCAGGGACTCATTCTCGGCTCCTCAGTGTAAAACCTAATGAGTGGATGCACCTGCCGCCTATTTATACCCATGTGCACGGGGAGTGGCTCAGGTATGCAAAATCCACTAGCCAATATTCATTGGCGTTTTCTCTTAAAGTCAGAGATGATTGGGGCTTCCAAGTAAATCCCCTATGCCGTCACGACATAACGTCTCCGTTCCCTCCATCATTGAACGAGGGTTACGTACGTAACCGAGACGTTATCCTTTTAAGATAAAATGTTCACTCAATATAATTATTACCCAAATGAACACAGAGACCTCAATACTTGGTACACCATATACAATGACGGTAACGATCAGTAAATAGTGATTGAGTATGAATGGGTCATTTTGAGTAGAAAATGAGCTCCAGATGTCACAAAACAGTAAGTTACTAAACCTAACAACAAAAGCAACCATAAAACAGAATAAATACAACTCAAAAACAGTGAAAAATTTAGCCTTTTTAATTATTCATGCCCCAGTGCATGATGGAAAAAACAGGATCATAACTTTGATATTTACTTAAAGAATCCTTTTAAACATAACAAACAGTTCCAAGTAAAATATACTTATGTAAGTTCAAACTTTAATTTCTACAAGCTTAAATTGAGTACTAATATAGAATTTACTTTAATTTTTAAAAATTTGCCTGAACTAAATTATTTAATGTAGAAATTACATTTGTTTTTATGAAATATTTACTTCACCACAATTTTTTTTTTTTTTTTCAGTGTAGTGCCAACTCACACATAAACCAACTCATTCTTGACTCACATTTTCTCATTTAAAATGGTTGAATAACTAAAGGAAAGCTACAACAACTTTATTGGAGCAACAAACCACCATCATTTGTAGAGTGCAATGAAGCAAACTGTTTTGTTTTTAATGCATTCCTGTCCATTGTCCAGCCATGGGGAGAAATATTTTAGTTTTAATATAGCAAGATTTGTTTTTGTTCAATATATCTGTGTTATCATGAAAAGTATTGAAGTACCCTGAGAGAGACATTCACAGTTGATCACAGCAAAGATGAAAGGACTGTATAGGCAGAGTTCATGATCTCTTCAAAAGCCAGATCCTTATAGCATGCTTCCTTTGCCAAAGTCATATCTACAGGACAATTTCCTCGTTCCCCTCTCCTGCTTTTCACGTCTTTTTGTCCTTTCCTGGCCAGCTACGAAAATATGGATGTATGCTATGATCAGGCTTCTTTTTCAGTAGGTGTGTCGGGGATGGGAAAAGAATCTTGAAGTCTTTGAAAAGTTGAGATCAGTCAGATAAAAGGAAGATTTCTTTCATCATAGCTGCTTTGATTGACACTTACTTGCTTGGCTGATCTGAAAGTAGACTGTCACTGGTGAAAACACCGACTGCGTGAGAGAGGCAAAGATTTATTTTTGCACAGAATATTGGAACAATAAGCAAGAAGTAATAAACATTTCCATCAATGACCACTGCAATCCAAATTCATTGTAACATTTGATTGTATGTGTAAGTTTGGGTCAGATGTTGTCTCGCATAACCAAATGAAGTCTGGTCAAGATTTCATCTGATTCTGGCCAAAAACTTCAACATGGACAGTGATTTGATCATTGGAGATCACCCAGTCATTGCACTGTTAGTTGCTAGTAGGCATTCCAACTCCTTACAGAAGTCCTTAAATTATTGGTAGGTTGCCTAACTGGCTTTTGAAACCTGATTATAAATTGCCTGATTCAGGTTTGTAACTTTATAAAATTTGTCATATATTTAATTCCATATAAATTACAGCATATACACAAACAATCAATCAATCAATCAATCAATCAATAATAGTAAGGTTAATGATTATCAATGCATGACTCAAACTCACTCAGAATGCTTACAATTTTTTACGTTCTTCATGCATTTTTATTATATTTTTGTCTGTGGGCCGAGCCAAATCATATAGAACATGATCATATAGTCATGGCCTAATGATTAGAGAGTCGGACTTATAACCCAAATGTCACGGGTTCGAGTCTCAGGTCCGGCAGGGATTGTAGGTGGGGGGAGTGGATGTCCAGCACTCTCTCCACCCTCAATACCACAACTGAGGTGAGACCCTTGAGCAAGGCACTGAACCCCCAACATTGGCTACCCACTGCTCCGGGTGTGTGTTTGTTCACTTCTCACTTCTGTGTGTGTGTGCACTTGGATGGGTTAAATGTAGAGCACAAATTCCAAGTTTGGGACACCATACTTGGCCACAAGTCACATCCTTTCCTTTCCTAATTCCTGTGTTTCCCCTACAGTCTGCTCTTCCCATTGGTTGCTCATTTGCCAACTCTTCTTGAAACTGAATGACTTCTGGTTGCTTTGTCATTACAAATTGCTGAACATCACTTTAGACAGAAAGTTTCTGTCTGTCAAGTTATTTTGTTTGTATGTGAATTTTACTGACAGGTAAATGAGTAATGGTTGACATCACAATAATAAATTGGCATGAACTTACAATTATCACATCAACTTGCTACTAAAAGTATAATTGTCAATTGAAGTCTATTTTTTTTGTTTTGTTTTGTTTTTTTCTAAATTACTATTTGCATCAACCTTCCTCATGTACCTCCTCCATTATTGCTGCGGCATTGTTGTTAAATAAAAAGACAGACAGTATTATCTATCAGAGCAGAAGAAACATAAACATTGTCCTTTACGTACAGTACTTCACCGTAAGTCTTAATCAAATGTTAATGCTTCCACTCAGAGAAGCTTTGCGTTATTTTGAAGTTTCATTCTTTTTCTTTTGAATACAAATGAGCATAAATGTCAGAACAAATTATACAATGGGGCCTAATGCGCATAGGAACTCAAGTGTTTACAAGAACTGCTTGGTTTAATAGAAGCCACAAACTGTTTGGACAAAGTAGAACAGCGCTGACATTTGAGTGAGGCCAATTGTCTCACCAATTATTGAGCAGGAGTTTTCCAAAACTGCTTTTAATAAATCAAGGAGGAAGCAACCTGACTGCGTAATATATATTTAGAGGGCATATATAATTATACATAATTCAGTTTTACATTTGTGTTACAAATATCCAATGTCACCTTATAAAGAATTAAAGTTATTAAAAAATAACCATTATAAAAGTTATTAAAATGACCTGTTTTGGGTTTAAATGTATTTTGAAATTTAATTCCTCTTATGGCAAAGCTGAATTTCACTGTCTTCGGTCACATTCAAAAATCATTCTAATCTGCTGATTTGGTGCACAAAAAAAAAAAAAAAAAAAAGCAAAAACAAAAAACAAAAAAACAAAACAACATTTCTATTATTATGAGTGTTGAAAACAGTTTTTTTTAAATTTTTTGTAACATTACAAATCCCTTTACTGTCACTTCTGATCAGTTTAATGCATCCGTGCTGCTGAATAAAAGTATTAATTCCTTTAAAAAAATCTTTCTAACCTCAAAATTCTATTTGTTGCTTGTATTCTGTACATATAGTCTTAAAGTCATAGTGTTGCTCTCTCTGTAGTCCATCAGCGTAATAAGAGCTGAGTGCTCTAACTCTAAGAGAGGTGGTGACTTTTTTACTCTGCAAGACTAGGAACTTAGTTTTCTTTCTTGCCAAACTTTGCAGACTTTCTTCTTGCATCTGCTTTGCTTAATTCAGCCAATTATGCCTTCTTTATGTTTTTTTTTTTTTTTTTCCATCCAAGAATAATTTTCTTAGCTGGTGGCAAAAAGAATAATTTCATGGGACAAGTAAACAACAATGCCTTCTAAAAGACTATGTGAAAGAAAACAAATCCTACATAGGTTGCAGAAGTAGTGCAGGATAATGAAGAGCACAGGCTATTTATGATTAAAATAACTCTTAAAAAAAATATGTTGCAGAGTGTTGCTAAGAATGCTCCCAGCCATATTTTATGGGAGAATGTCAAAATAGAAAAAATAAAGCTTGGTTAAAAGTGCAAGAACATGGACTTGAATCTGATTTTGGAGTAAATTTTTGCTTTGAATAACATGAGGAATTGTTTTATGTGAACAGAAATGAAATGGTCTACTGTATGTCTAGGTAAGGTGCAAAACGACACAAAAGTGGTCATACACACTGTTCTGATCTGTTCTGGAATGAGAAAGCAAATGCAAATACATCACATAAGCAGAGAGCAGCAAAACTATCAAGGAACAGAAGTTATCTTACAGTATCTAAGCATCTGTCATGAGAACATATTCACAAACATGACAGTGTGTAACCACAGAAGCTATATTAGTTTTTCGCCATAGACAAATCATATAGTGCCATAGGCTGCAGAAAGAATTTTAATTGGTTTAGGTCAAGAATGATGACACTAAATAATAATGACTCCCTTCCCCCATCTTAGTTTTAGCAAATTGTAAGCCACCACAATTTTCCAACCTATTCTAACTGCCAAGGTGTCAAAAAGTGAAGCATGGTTAAACAACTTTGTAGCAAATTAGCTCAAAAAGGGAATTGTATATAAATAATTACAATTAATTATGATTAATTACAATTATTTATATCGGCTGACAGTAATAACTGTCGCAGAGTTAAATTGCCATAAGCTGATCTGTTCGTCCAGTGAACATTCAGTGTAAATTCATATCAACTCTAAGAAAGGATATTTCCGTGGCCACAGAAAATATCTTCCTATTAATGCATTAGAGCATGTAGCAAGGGTCAAAATCGTAAAGGGACATTAATACGCAAGGCAGAATCAGAAACTCATGTAATTTGTGCACAAGAGTTTTATTAACTAAACGCTAACACACATAACTAATCTAAACAAACAATGAATAACATACACTCACGCATACATACAAAGTGGAGCCATTAGAGAAAACAGAGAATGCAGTTATGGAAAGAGTCAGTTAACCACCTGAGTAAAACCATCAGCGCCGTTTATAACGGGGTCTATAACTTATACTAAACCTCTGTTTCGTTTAGTTAAATGTACTATACTTGCACTTCCTTTGTCGTGACGGAATGCGGTCTCGGATGAAAAGTCTTGATGGTTTCAAGGGTTTTGGACTCACGATCACGTTCTTCCGGGTTGAAGAGTGATGAATTCCAAAGATGTTCTGAGGTAGAAATGTTCTTCCAGGTAGGGAGTGGAAAAAGAGTTAAGAAAGAGATCTGCTGAGGTCCGAGGAGCTTTTATTGAATGGAAAGACAAGGCCATAAGGCCTGGCACAAAAACTTAATGGTCCAGAAAAGTTCTAGCTCACATCTTACTCATCCTCTTAGGATCTAACAGAACCGCAGACTGGGTCTTTGTGGTCAAGAGTCATCCCCAGGCTGGGGAGATCACCCACGGCTCTATGTTCGGGCTCTCCGTCAGAAGATAGCAGAAGAGCTTTTCCTTGCAACAGAAGTTTTTGCAGAAGAGGTGTTTTTAGAAGAGAGGTTTTTTAGAAGAGAGGTGCCGGGCCTGTGAATGAGACCTTTATCTGGTATAGAGGTCACACCTCTGGGGAGTCAAAGAACCAATGGGCTCCCTTCTCTTTGGAGGGAAGGTTTTACGACTCTTTGTCTCTGAGCATGGCAATTTGCATGGGGTTGCTATTAAAGAACTATTAAAGATTCTTAGAACACTAATATGTTGCATAGGTATCAACATGTAATATACACTGTCATTTAGATCATCCGAAGACGAATTGATAGAGATCAAACATGATATAAGTGAGGTAATATTAACTAGTAATCTATCATAAACATGCATAAAACCGGATACAGTACAAAAAGACAATATACACGAACAGTAACAAAATACACAATGACCTGAGGATATGTGTGTTCATTCAAAGAAAGGTTTTTCAATTAATTAATTAGAGAAGAGTCCATTGTTATGTGCATTACATGTCTCTTTCCTAAGGGAACATGAGGTCTGCCCACATTCCTTTGACCAATAAAACTAGTGTTATCAGATAGGTTGCCATGGCACCGGGGGGGCCTGGAGTCATCACAGACATATCGGCACTCAGAATGTGTGTGGGGTGAGGGGTCTGTTGTTAGTTGTTAATCTGATAACTAATTTGATTTGTTAAATCTGATGAACAAATGCGTGTCTGATTGGTCCAAATGCTACATAATTCAGATGGTGGAGAACGGTGGCAATCGTTTAAACATTATTTGCAAGCAGACTCAGTATCAAACTTGTGTGTTTGTCTCATAAATTTTATTAACGTCCTACACATGCAGTTTCTGATAAAATCAGATAGACTATAGCTTGAATGCACCTTACTATGAGCAGTAGAAGTTTATCAATGCTATAATACTTGTGTAAATCGTACAATAAGCAACTAACCTGATATTAGTGAAGAAGTCCTAATTTCTGTTGTTAGTAGAGCATAAGACTTCTCTGATGAAAAATCCCAGATTAGCAGCCCGTATAGATGGTACAAGAATGAATTAATCTGGTTTTGGGCGAAAAAAAACAAAAAACCCTATTTCAGCTTTAAATGTGTAAGTCTTCTCTGACGAAGAAAACTCAGATTAGCGGCATAAATTAATCTGTGTGGGGAAGAAAACCCTACAGGATATTTAGTTAATTGGTGATATGAGCGATGTTCCTCATCTCCCCGAGTTAAGGCCTTCTTGTAACCTTCGCGTATCATTGTAGTCATTGAAGTGATGCAATTGAATAGTGAATTAATGGTGTAATTCTAGCCTAGCTAACTAGTAATTCGCCATGGTCTGTGAAGTGAATGTGCTGTTTTGATTTGTGAATGAAGTTGTATGCGACACGTCATAACTGACTGTTATGCACAGCGTGAGCTCCCATGCATGTTTACAGCAGCGCAAGTTCTGCTCCACTTGCGCTTGTTGTAGACTCGCATCGGTCTCTTAGCAACGTCTGACCCCGGAAGTGGAGAGCAGCCTCTTCTGGTTCAATCTGATAACAGCACACACATCACAGACCCCTGTGTAAACAAACAACTAGTATAGCCTTGTGTAGCCTAAAGCTAACTCTCTTAGCTGCCGCACAGGCATTTAAGCTAAGCACTTTACCTCAACTGTTAACTGTTAGCATCCGACTAACACTTAAGATACTTGTGAGGGTAAAGTGTAGCCACTCCTCTCTCTCTCTCTCTCCCCCTCACTCTTGGTTTCACTTCCTGTTGGTGCTATCACTTTCTGTTTAGGTTGGCCCCTCCTCACATACGTTGGTTCTAGTTGTATTTTTATTTTGACTTTATTCTACCTCTCTTTGATTTCATTTCATTCATTTACTTTTAGCTTGAATGTACAGATTCAGCTAAATTGATTTTACTTAAATCTGAGATTTAACTAAATCAGTTTGTTTGTTTTTATTCCTTTTAGTGTCCTAAAGCTATTAGGACATTTTCATTTTGCCTTTACCTCATTTTAGTTATTTGACCATCACCATCTTCCCTCTCGGTATAGGATTAGAGCAGTTCTAGCAACTGTTGTCCCCTTAATGAACTGTACAGGTTATTAGTAGCCTAATTCCTGTCTCTTCTATTACCCTCCTTACACCAGGCCTCTGAAAAACTTCCTATTGTTTCTATTTATTTACCTTGAGGTGTTTGATGTTCCCTGCTAGCGTAGCTAACAGCCTCCCTAGGTTTTATGACCCTGCTACATTCCTTTGAACAAGTGATGACTGCTTAGTCATATCTCCTAGCTGAAACTAAATAAGGAAAGCCCTTCCTTCTCTCTATCTCTTCCTGATTTTATTTCAGTTTTGTTTATTTGATACTTTCATAGTGACCAAACCTGTGAACCATCAGTGCTTTGAGTAATAGTCTGACCACACGTATAGCCCGGTCATTAGCTGACCACTGCTTACAGCTCCGTCAACAGAGTTACTCAAACCCTCTCCTGTGTGCTTAGCACCCTATCTCACTAGCTGCCCCTCATCAGCTATTCACACCTTACACGGCCTAGCCTTTCCCCATACAGATAGTCTAACACCTCTGTACATACTTGCACTTGCCTTCTGCCTTTCTCTCTCTGGTGTTCCCCCAAGCGTGCCAGTGTGTCTCAGACATTCCACAGACATCCAGCCCTGCCAGCTCACCAGGACCAGCTGAAAAACCCAGCAGAGCACAGTGATGGACATCCTTCAGCCCAAAGCAGCCAGCGACCTGCAATGGCAGAGAAAGGAACAGCGAGACTGTGACACAAGTAGACACCTGACACCCAGCCTGAACCACCAGGAGCTGACTAGCATCATCTTCTCCTTGGCCTACACCCTCAAGGGCCTCAGACAGGAGGTAAATGAACTGAACCTGCAAGTCACAGAGTTCTACAGGGAACTGACACCCGCTCAGCGAGAGAAGGCACAGAACGGATGCAAAGAACCTTACAGAATGGCACAACGGAAGGAAATCACCAGTCTTCAAGAGGCTCTACCAGCTGCTGGACACCAAGCGCAGCTGGAAAAAGCCATCAGACAGGACTTGGAAAGAGAACTGTTTCACACAAAGTCACTGTTAAAAACAGCGTATGTGGAACTTAATGAGAGCAACACCAGAGCTAAGGCCTTAGAAGGCCATCTGCATGCAGCCAGAGCTGAAGTCCACACCCTGACTCAGAAATTCTGCAACATTAAAGAGGAGCTTGACACGGTTCAGAGAGAACTGAAACAGTCTTACAAACTGTGCACGGACTCAAGTAACAGGCACTCTGCTGCACGTCACACGGCCAGCAGTGCAAGCCCCCTTACTCCCGTACACAGATATGAAGGGGGGAGCCAAAGCTCTCTGATTGACACTTCACTAGTCAGCTTCCTGAAAACCTCTGCAGCTCTAGAAAGAAAGGCAAGCCTTGAAACAGGACATGGAGTGACACCAAAGACCTCAACCGAATGGCCAGAAACATCCCTGCATTCACACCAGAACTTGCAGGAGAGAATGATGTTCACGCTTACTTAAGAGAGATTGACTTTCACCTGCAGTCTTGGACCAGTGTGATACACCAAGATAGACTCTATCTGCTCTGGATCACCCCTAGCACAGAAGTGCGACGCTTCCTGGCGCGACATCCAGAACACATCCAATCGGACTACCATCAGCTTAAACAAGCTATCATAAAAGAATTCTCAGACCCAGAATTTGAACACGGACTGATCGCTGCCCTAGCCATCAAACAGGGCCGTCATGAAACTCCCCGTGATTACTACCACAGACTTCGACGAGCTTACTACGGAGCTCGCAGTGAACCTGGGATGGAGGAGGACCACCACTTTAAGAGCCTTTTCCTCCGAAACCTCCAACCCATTGTAAGTCACCATCTCGGCATTATGGCCTGCCACACAATGCCTATTCAACAACTGCGTGACCTGACACAGAAGGCCTTTAACAAGCACAAGGCCTCTACCAAAGGTGTTTGTAAGACCCCACTGATTCTGAACTGCACAACCCAGAATCCAAAGCAGACCCCAGAAGGCACCCAGCATTGCCACAATGTAAGGCCCTTCGACAGGAAGCCACTAGCCAGCGGAGGACAGAGCCGTCACTGTGGCAACAGACCTAGGCCCCAGGCCAAACACTGGCAGAGACCATGGAAAAGGCCATCCTCATCCTGCAAACACCACGGCATGTCCAACGACAGTCCACCACAACATCCTCCTTCACACCTTTCACACAGGTGCCAAACGGATGCTGCACAAGGACAGCTGGACACGCCTACTTCTGAGTTACAGGAGCTGCTGACAC
Source organism: Spinibarbus caldwelli (assembly GCA_039654775.1). NCBI lineage: Eukaryota > Metazoa > Chordata > Actinopteri > Cypriniformes > Cyprinidae > Spinibarbus > Spinibarbus caldwelli. The sequence goes on along the minus strand of CM077233.1, from coordinate 20,805,409 downwards.
TAGCAAAAGAGCTCCTTGAACAAAACTCAACTGAGGAGTACTGGGAAAGACAAACTTCTGACTCCTTGCCTGACGCAACACAGCAACGAGACAACTCTAAGCACCAATCGGGTACAGTCAAACGAGGCCAAGGTGAACTCAATGTCACAAATGAACTGAAATATGCTTGCAGACCACAAGATGAATAGACAGGGGAAACACAACACAGAATTTCCCCTGACAAGCAGGCCCAGGCCCCCTTAGCCAAGAGTCCAAACCTGCGAGGGGGGGGGCGAGAGCCCACTGTTCACACTTCAACAGCCAGCAACTACAGGGGGTGGGCCAGGGACCCTACCAGAGGATCACTGCAGGCGCACACACCGTGTGGCCCCACAGACCCCAACAAGCTGGCCAGAGACAATACAACTGTCAACCTAAATACTGCAGAGGGCCACAACACTTGCCTACCTGCAAAACATGAACTTTTGTGCTTGAACTCTGCCCAATGTGACCACACGAGACAGACTATCTCAGGATCACCTCCAGCCTTGAAACACAACATCCTGTACCAGCAGTCTGAACCTGTCAAAGCGGATTACAAAACTACAAGAAGCCTGCTACAGCCAGCTCTGAATCTACAGCAGATGACAGAACAGGCCACAAGGGAGGAAGGCTTCAACTCCAGAACCTTCTCTCTTCCTGGAATCCGCATCACATTATGAGTGACCACCCAAGCGCCATGGCCTTCCCCCGCACAATGACCACCTGACATCTGCGGAACTCAGCCGATATGGCCTACAGAGAACACAGCGCTGCCTCCATAGAGACTGTTAAAATCCTGCCTATCTCTGCACAGTACCCAGAACTGATTCTGGAGAGCACACGGGCCAGCAACAGGGATCTTGAGGACATTAAAGGAACTGATCCTGAGAGCGGCCTCACCGGCCGGAGAAACAGCATATATCAGCCTATCAGACTCCTTTTAACTACGAGTGGCATGAGAAAGCAACAACCTACCAGAATGCCCTCCTACTCAGAGAAACGCCAGCTGGTCATGGCACCCAGACAGCACATCAGCAGACGGCTGACCACCCATGACAGGCCAAAATACACACACGGCCAACTCCCTTGCACCTGACCATGAGCTCCATGAAACGGTACACCCCGTGTACACAACACAAATGAACACAGGCTCTCTTTTCACCAGCATAGACCTGCTGTATTGTTTTTAGCCCCAAAGGACTTTAAGCATTCATAGAATTGGACTCAAGTGCGGGAATGTTCACCTTTCCAGCCAGCGAAACTCCGGGTGGAAGTGCGAGAAATCCTGCCACTCCAGCCAGACAGGTCAACCCGACAGACTGTCAGGTCGCCGAGGTCACGGGAAAATCTCATAGCCAGCCATGAGGACATGGCCTGAAGCCTCACACACTTCAAAGCACTCACCGAGCACACACCAGACCTGCCTTCGCTAACAAGTGCACGAGTTTCCCTATGACACCTTGCAACCCCCTGGGGAAGCCCTGTCAAGTGCAGGAACTTCCTGCAAGATCATACCAGTCGTTTACTCTGGTGAAAATCTGACACTGCAGTACCAGCATGCACAAAAGGGGAACAGACAGCGACAGTGTGACACACAGACAGCGTGGCCAAACCCTCAACCACACACCTTCCAGGGAATGGAGGGAACCTGGCCCCACTCTGAGCCACACCCCCTTTCCTAAGAGACATCCTGCACCTGCCGACAACTGCCAGTGCCAAAGCTGCTCTTCAAAAGAGGCAATGGTGCAGAGCTAATGTCAACTACGTGGACTCACTCAAGACCACATTACATCATCAAATTCAAATGGCATCTGCATTCTACACCATGCCTGATTTACCCTCATCCCAAGGAGTTTCATCTGACAGCTGGATTCACCAACTACTGCCTTAGTCCTGGTCTACACCAACAACACGGCCAGAACTAAAGGGGGTTTGCCACTTCAGCAGAACACTGTTCCCACCGGAGCACTAACTACTCAGATGACAAAAGAGCCCTGCTCTGCACTTCATGAACCATTCGGCGATTCTCCATTAACAATGGAACATGGAAAGTGATCACAGAGACGTGCCACCAACCTGTAATTGGCCCTGCACAGCCAAAGCATCCGTACAGAGGACCAACGCACCCAAAGCCACATGGTCAATGGCCTTTTGAGGATGCAATGTTGAGGCACGGTGTGCCCAGAGTGGGTGTTTTGTGGGTTAACATCAAACCACTCCCACAGCAACACTTCACAGTACAAGTGACAGCCATCCTGATCACCCTTTTAAATCGCATCGGCTCACAAGAACTGCATCAGAGAACTCCTCATTTACACAGACTCAAATTATGCCAAGCTCAGCTTCACATGCCACCTCCTTGGTTAGGAAAAAGATGAGTTTGCCACAATGAACAAGAAGCCAGTCAAGCATCAACACCTGTCCCAGGTGTGCAACAACATCACAAGTGCATTGCATGGTGAGCTATGGTCTCAACCGACCCAGCCACCCACCCATGACATGGCAGTATGTCCCTGATGACCACACTGAGCAAAAAGCTTGTGGTGCCACAGTGACAAAAAGGAGGGTGGGGGGTGGGGGGGAAGTCGTGTTAATGCATGCCCACAATGCACCTTGTGCTGGACACCACAGTACCAGAGACACTTATGAGATGCTAAAACAAATGGCATACGGGGCTGGCATACATCAAGATGTGGCGGAATGTGTCAGAGCATGTCAGGTTGCTGTCAATTCCAAACAGCAAACCTGAACCACAAAGCCCCACGACACACTCCACTTTGGGTTTGCAATCATGGTAATGACACTTAGCTGTCTCACCACATATGAACACCTGGCTCAGAGGCATTACAGATAGCCTCACCCACAAGACCACCTGAAAAGGAATTAGAGCCAAGAAAAACGGAGCCCTCATCAGCATCACCACCGCTGAGCAGAACGGAGTCCCCTATCCAAGAATTGTTACACGATGGAAGAAGTGAATGGTTGCAAACCAAAGCATCGCCAGCCTTCACCATAGAACTCTTCCCTTCTAACAAAAGAAGAAAGCCCATCCATGCAGACCCCGAAACTGCACAGGAGACGACTCTCAAAGACCTTGACAAACTGGCTGAAACATCACCCAGTTTGACCGAACGCTACAGTATCCAGAAGTGGAAGCTCACGCGACTGACAGAGACAGGTTATACCTTCTCAGACACTCATCCAGTCCTGAGAGTCAATGTGGTACAAAGGTCCATGAACAGGTGCACGGCTGCACTTCCTCGGACCTTCAAACGGAACCACTGGAGACCAAGGTTCACACCCAAGCTGAGGATCCAAAGGCTCAGGAAAATTAGAAACCACCTGTCATCCTCTCTGATCCACCTGCCATCTGACCATCAGGATCCACCTGTCAGCCGTCCTTCATGATCCACCTACCAACTCACTTCAGGATGACAGGTGACACTGCCTCGACAGCTGCTGCACAAGCTCGAGGACCCGCATCTTGCTACAGCTTACATCACCACAGCACCACAACCACTCCTGGAGGCAACCAACAGCCCGAGAGCCACCGCTGTCTTCCAGCCATGAGTGGCAGGTGCGTGTCTGATTGTTCTACATCTTTAACATCGCTCGTTGTTGTCTATTGGACGGACAACAGCGTTCGAAAGGGGGGAATTATGTAGCATTTGGACCAATCAGACACACATTTGTTCATCAGATTTAACAAATCAAATTAGTTATTAGATTAACAACTAACCACAGACCCCTCACCCCACACACATTCTGAGTGCCGGTATGTCTGTGATGACTCCAGGCCCCCCCGGTGCTATGGCAACCTATCTGATAACACTAGTTTTATTGGTCAAAGGAATGCGGGCAGACGTCATTTTCCCTTAGGAAAGAGACATGTAATGCACATAAAAATGGACTCTTCTCTAATTAATTCATTGAAAAACCTTTCTTTGAATGAACACACATATCCTCAGGTCATTGTGTATTTTGTTACTGTTCGTGTATATTGTCTTTTTGTACTGTATCCTGTTTTATGCATGTTTATGATAGATCACTAGTTAATATTACCTCACTTATATCATGTTTAATCTCTATCAATTCGTCTTTGGATGATCTAAATGACAGTGTATATTACATGTTGATACCTATGCAACATATTAGTGTTCTAAGAATCTTTAATAGTTCTTTAATAGCAACCCCATGCAAATTGCCATGCTCAGAGACAAAGAGTCGTAAAACCTAAAAAAAGGTGAAATACTCAGTTGCTGAAAATGACCCCGCTCCATTCATGCAGCAACATCTTATTCAAAAGATGAATCTGAACTTTATCATGATGAAATCAATCACAAAACACACATAAGAGTCAAGGGCATTTTACAATCAAAACTGATGTAACAATCCTTTAGGCAGCAATTTCTGAATGTATGCAGGATTTGAGTGTTATTGTGAATGGAGACAGTGATTGCTTTTGAGTTTGTTCCTCACACAAAGCAATCGTTCAGCCTCGGAATAATTTAATTAATTGTAACTTTAGTCAGGGTTAGGCTTAGGGGTAGGTGCTCAAAAATATCTAAATAGTGTAATGTAAATAAAATTATTGTGGCTGTTTAAATTGAACATATGTCAAAATGACAAAATTATACCCCACTATATAATTTTATGACAATAAATGTCCCATTCTTTTTCATGTGTATTGGCACCAAAGGTTTCTCTGGTTTGTCTACATAATGACACCTAGAGGCGTTTAGCGTCTTAATTACATTTACATTTATGCATATAGGAGAGACTTTCATCCAAAGCAATTTACAAAAGAGGAGGAACAAAACTAATTGTCAATATTCGTAATACACAATGGTAGGTTTATTAGACAGCTAGATTTGAAGCAATCTAGAGAAGAGGAGAAAAGGAGGGGGAATGTGTGTGTGTATGTGTATTGATTCAAGAGTGTAGAATGGTTCAGTGCTTCCAGGAGAGGTGTGTCTCCAGCTGCTTTTTGAACGATGTGATGGCCTCAGCATTTTGGGTGGAGGTTGACAGCTCATTCCATCAGAGAAGACAGAGAAGGTGAAGGATTTGAATAGTGACTATTTGCCTCCTGGTAAAGGAACAAGAAGGCATCACTCATGTGAATAGTGAGGCTGAAAATGCTTGTGCTTCAGTTTTTGACGTCTTGTGAGTGAAAATAGGTTGAATTTTCAGCACTTCTACTACAGCTAGACTGAAACCTTTTTGAAGCAAACGTCATGTTGTTTGGGTGCGACTATAGTAAACAGCTCATGAGAGTTTCAACGTAAATAAATAATAAATGAGATCAAGCAAATGTCTCTAAAAACTTTGTTCTACTGAAGCACAGCAGCATGCTGCACTCTGGCCATTTCAGGTTTCACCAGGATTCATGTGTATTTGGCCTCAAATCCAGATGGCTATCAGCAGGGTTCACTCCTTAGACTGAATTAACTATCTGAAAAAAGTTTGCTGCACAATTAAGTCTAATACATATTTAGATGAGTGATTCCTAAGGCATCCTTTATTATCTTGTTCACTTGTATTTCTTTATTCTTTTTTATATATTCTTATTTAACCTTATTTTAGATTTCAGCATTTTCAGATTTTCAGCAAACCAAAAAACAACTTGGTGTGCTTTTCTAAAAATTCCTGAATCATCTGGAAATTTTTTATAGTTTCCTTCAAGGGCCAAAAAATAAAATATAAACAATAAATAAATAAAAATCATAGATAGGTAAATAATTAAAAATGTAATTGCTTAATGCATGCATGCAATGACTCTTACTGTATTCACATATTGAAACATAGTTTTACAGAGAATGTTTAAACTAACATTTGTTTGCATTAATTATCTAAAACTTTTATAGGTGTTTGTCTGGAGATTTGGGTTGAAATGAAATTTCTCTCTTAACCACAGGAGATCAGAGGAAAAGTGAACCAATAATTCTAACAAAGACAGAAAACTGGCCCTCATTATTGAAGGTTGTGGGTAAATTAGAAGCGTGTTTCTGCCACGGCTGAGAGTAACAGCAATCACATCTGGCGATGAAACACAATCAATCTGATCCATTGAGAATGACATGGAAACACTCCCCTGCAGTTTACCAATTAACAGGGATTGCAGATTTGGACGCATCTAGCAGCTTTGCACTCTGCTGTGAAGACTTTTTCAACACTTTTGACATATCTGACAAATTAGGAATTTACATATACTTACATGGGTTTGCCAGCAAGATCAAATGGATATTTTTTTTTTTTTTTTTTTAGGAAATTAAATTTCTAAAATTAGGAAGATATTAACATTTCTCACAAACAAGAAATGTATCACAGCATAGCTAATTCAACTGTCTGTCAAATAATATTTATTTTAATAATATTTAATTTATTAAAAGCCTTTCTCATAGATCATTTCACAACAGAGAATGAGCAAACTTTTAAGAAACAGATACTAGTGAAAGAAACATGCATGCATGCAGTCAGTGGTAGAAATAGTGCTGTGAGATTTAAAAAGACAGATGGAGGAGTTGATGCAGAGATTCAATAGAAGTGAGTTCCAAATTTTTTATATATTCACATCATACAAGTTCTTAATTGAATTCCAACAGATTGAAAGTGTTTTCTATAAAAAAAAAACAAAAAAAAAAAAAACAATTCGCCACATAACAATCAACATTCAACATCGTCTTGAGCATGGCTGATATGTTTACACTCAATTTTAGAGTTTTGCTTTAGGATATGACTTTTAATCAAATCACTTTTTATGTAAATATAGCATCAAGCAGCATTGTACTGAAATTAAATTAAAGGGATAGTTCGCTAAAAATTAAAGTTCTGTTATTTATTCACCTCATGTCTTTCAAAACCTTTATGAATTACATTTTACTTTTGTGGTACACACAAAAAGATATATATGGGGAAAATATCTCATTTACATTTTTGGTCTTTACAATGAAATTCAGTAGGGTCAAGTGTTGTTTTGCCGTTGACTTTCATTATATGTACAAAAACAATTCCTTAACATTACTGATTTTTTTATTTGTATTTTTTATTTTGTGTGTGTGTGTGTGTGTGTGTGTGTTCCACAGTAGATAGAAAAACATGCAGGTTTGGAAAGGTATAAGGGTGAGTAAATGATGACACAATTTTCATTTTAGGGTGAACTGTACCTTTAAGAGAGGTACATTTATTTTCAATACAGAGACCTTGTCTGGGATTGGCTCCATCATTGCTATTGTGTATTGATACCAATAAAATGAGACTACATCAGCTGGGCATTTGATGGAGCTGCAGTATTCCTAAACAAATAGTAATAAATAATTCAAAATGCCTTCAAAAATATGACTATAGTCATAGTAAATACACTGACATTTTTAATAAATCAGGTAAAGTGTATTATATCAACATCCCATAATAAGAGAAGTAAAAGCATCAGTCATGTATGAATGTATGTGTATATTGTGTATATGTGAATATAACATCTGCTCAATGTTTAAAATGTCAATCTGTCTGTGCCTCTAAACAGTCAAACTTGTTATAATAATTGTTTATGATAAATGCTTGCATTTTAATAATTATGGTTCTTAATATATGTCATGTGTTAATTAATAATTACGATATTTCGTTTGGGTTGTTTACACCATAAATTGGCAGATTGTTCTTGTTTTGGTCTTAGGATGCTACATGCAAGGTTTATTATTTTATTTTTTATATATATATATATTTTTAACATTACCAGTATACATCTTAGTTGTTGTTGACTTAACAGTGGCCTGCTTGTTTCCAGTGTGTATGTGTGTGTGTGTCTGTGTGTGTGTGTGTGTGTGTGTGTGTGTGCAGATTAAAATATGGAGATTTCTCCTTTTAAACAATGTTAAACATTTATAAAATGACTGCCTGGTCTTTCGACATAAGCGTGTGTTTCTTATTGTCCTCTTCTTAATGGTTCAATGAAAATGACCCTGTGAAAATATGGATATGAATATTTACAATAAAAAAAGACATTGTCAAAAGTTTGTGAAAAGAAACTGCAAGGTTGCTGTGAAGACATGCACTAATGAGGTCTAGTCTGGTGCAGTGCATGTGTGCTTCAGCTAGGAAGTGAGAGGAAAAAAAACTACAGCATTAGAGAAAACAATTCAAGGAAATCCTCTTAATGTTGGACTCATTTCACAATATGTGACATTTTCAAGCAGTTCAGATAACTCTGAGCCATTTTGAATCTGTCCTAAGTGGACCATCTATAAATTAGGGTATTTTGGTAAAAGCTGATTTGGTTGGGTAGAGACAGACATATATCTCCTACTTGAGATTTTTTTAGACACAAATCTTTCTCAACGCTGCTGCCTTTACCCTCCAAACACAAAATCTTCAACTTCTAAGACTTAAATAAGAAGTAGCAATGTGCCAGTTAAATACTGCAATGCTGCCAGTACAGGCTTGTACTGGAACTATTTGCACCTCAAACAGTGGGAGCCCAAAGTCTGAGTCCACTAGTGAAAATGTTTCCAGTTTGCATTTTTCCTATTTAATCTTTTTTTTTTCTTTACAGATGTTCTTTTAGCAAAACAATTTGAGTAAAAGTTTAATTGGCATGATTTAGAAATTTACACGTTACTTTAGCATGCACTGGGAGGCATGAACTCTGACCTTTTGTTCAAAATGATTAAAACTTGTTTAGAATCTTTAAAAGTTTCTAGTTTATCAAAAGTTTTCTTCAATTTAAATCTTAAAACGTTATTATAGATTTTAAATCCCAGAGTTTCAGCATTGACTTGGACTTTTACCCCACTGTTTTCAAATGTTTGTTCAAGTGACACCAACAGAAAAAGACAAATATACGAGCCATCTGAAAGTCACTGTCTGCAGAAGAAAGGCTTTGATAGGATGATCAGTCTCTTGTAGTAATTGCATCAGATGAGCTGCCTTTTATGAATTTTAAACAATGCACTGCACTCTAACAACTCCTTTCTAGGTGGTGCATGTTTTGAAGCTCATTACTCCACTTGCATGGAAAGGAAATGGTTGTTCACTCAATTAGAAACAGAAGATGGTTATGAGATTACTGTGGAATTTGAATTGAAGATATTTCTCTGTGCTAATTTGCATGTAAATTCTTTAGGTTTAAGCAAAATTAATAAAGGTGAAATTGCAACAGTGACACAAAGAAAATGAAAAGCAGAGAAAATTTTTCAAGGTAGAAAATTCAGGCCTTGATAGATTCTTCTAAGATTACTTAAATATAAATGCAAAAAAAAAAAAAAAGAATATATTCAGCAAAAGCAAATACATAATGTAAACAAAAGAGCAATAAATATGTACATATTGTTCTTTGAGCAGCGTTTATTTACAAAAAAATATATATATAAATAAATAAATAAATGGATAGAGCATGGTCAGAAAGATACTTAATTCTTCATAATAGTGGACTACTCTTTGCATTTAAGACATATGAACATATGATTAAATACCAGGTGTGTCTTTTGTGACTGATATAAAAGTTACAGTCTCCACCTGAGACCCTGAGTAATTGGATCCGAGATTGTTACATTGAAAGTCCTCTTAAACCTGACAGTGAAATGAAGCTGATTTGTTCCCTGTCATCATCCATAATGTGGCTTTTATTTACATAACATCTCACAATATTCTGTCTTTCATTAAATATTTTCAGCCACTTTTGGATCAAGTCAAAAAGAGAAAACCGAATGTGAGCTCAGTTTCTAAAATGGTTAAGTCGCTTCCTCTTCAAAGAGATCGAATCCAACCGATAAGAGTTATGCTGAATCCTCAGGGCTGGGGTTTCATTTCTAGACTGAATTATTAAATTCCTCTTTATAATAGGCTATTTCACCTATATTTTATTGAAATGTAAAATTTCTGTAGTGAAATGAATAAAAGATACGGCTGAATAAGCAGTCAATTGGGAATTGGATTTGCTAGTTGGTGTTTCAGCACCATGGACAGGTCCACAACTTAACCTTATTTTCTTCCTGAACACTAATTTGGTGATTTTACTTATGAGTCACTCATTTCGCTGAACCTCCCTGTGGTTTGAACAATCGGATACCAAAGCAGAATATACCACACAACTCATGTATAAAGCCAGCAGTTCAAAGAAGTTTAGTAAGAGCCTTAAGGTGGATGCAGAGATGGACCCTGCTTTTTTGAAAGAACCTTAGGTTACAGGACCTTTTTCATATTACCATCTGGTACTATTACTGAGTCACAGCCCAGCAAGCACAAGACATTGATATTTGGTTAAATTTTGGTTGCGATGCCGGGTGATCAAAATTCAATGTCAATTCAACGTTTCATGTCAATGTTAATTCAATGTCCAATACTGACGTCAGCTGATGTAGAAATTGGCTGTTTTTAGGTTGTGCAACAAAAATCCAATGTTAAGTCAATGTCAGATTGGTGTCATATCAACCCGATTTTCATTCTCAACTAAAATGCAACGTTTGTCTGACGTCATGCCCAACATCAACCTGATGTTATATTGTCATCCTGCCTGCTGGGAGTACTTTTTCCTCATGAGGGGTTTTCCTCATAAATGATGCATACATTAGTTGAGTATGGATAGGGTTACTAGTAATTTCGTTTATTAACAGTAAAATATACTCTAATGTCTGAAGTATGTTCACTTAATGTAAATCATAACACAAGCTTGTTGATCACCATGCTGACCTTGTGTGCTCCCTAGAAAAGAAGAGCCTCATTCACTTTCATTGTGTGGAAAAGAGATGCAAAAGTGAATGTCGAACATTCTGCCCAACATTTGCTTTTGTTCCACAGAGGAAAGAAAATCACAGGTTTGGAATATCTGATTTTTCGTTTTTGACAGAACTCTCCATTGTAATTACCTGTTGCAGGATAAACTGGGCAATTAACAATATGATTTGGAAGCCATCATTAATATTTCATTTATTAACATCAATTACAGAACAAGAAGAATTATTTAACAACTTACAGAAAGTTAAAGACGTTGTAAGCGCTGCTTATTACTGCGTCTGTATTTCTGTGTTGAGAGATGAGCGGAAGGACAAATAGTTCCTGACCTATACAACTGTTTGTTCATATGACTCCTGTTTTCACTTTCGCGCTGTTGATACACATTCATTTTCGAGAAAGAATAGAAAGAAAGAAAGAAAGAAAGAAAGAAAGAAAGAAAGAAAAAGAAAGAAAGAACGCACTAGTTAAAACAGTGTCGATATTATTGATGTGAGATGGACCAATCATCGCGATAAACTCAATAGGCTACTACAGATATTTTGAGATCGATCCGCCCGTCTTTAGTGAGAGTGAGACGCTCGCTTTTTGCGACGCGAGGAGCGTCTCTCATCTCTCTCACTGTGAGTCCTCAGCAGAACTGACCGAAGGGATGTCTTCATGGAGTACATTTGCAAACTTTCAGCTGCTTTGCTTTTAAGTTACGTTTTTTTTTCTTCTGTGAAGGAGATGTGAACGTATTTGAACTTCGCAGAACTACGACGTCTTGTGATTCAGTGCTTTTTATTAACGTTGTTTTTCACTGATGACATGAGCAGATCATGGTCGCTGGGGGGTGTGAGGAGATACACAAAGTCTTAAGGGAAGAAGACTGCTTGTTATCTCGACGAAAGCTTCACCTCAGAAACATGAGGGATTGTCTCCTGTGCAACTTCGCCAAAGTGATTCTGTTCTGGACATTAGCTGATGCTCAGGTAAGACACTGGGTCTATACAGGTGTGTCATGACAATTTTTTTCTTTAACCGTTAAAAATGTTAAACACTGAAACAACTTAATAGTGCATACTGGATCTACATGATTAAGACGTGTTTTGTGTTATTTTATGCGAATTCCTTTTTGAGTTTTTATGGTACACATGGTAAAAATTAATTAAAGCAAACTATCTGCAAAAGTTGGGACTCGATTTGACTGAACAATTGTAGACCTGTCAACCTCAACATTTTACCATACACTTTATCTAAACACTTTGAACGCATTATGTATATGTATGTATGTATATATGGATGGGTATCAGTCTATTAATTTTGATTCTAGATCTGTCATTATTATTATATGCTTCTTTTTTTTTTAACTTGTGTATGTGTTTTACATTTCATTCAAAATCCAAGTTTAAATGGGAATGGTCCTTCTGCTATATTTTGTTGAAACTACATGGTACAACTCAGTAAGGTGCAAATGAGGCTTTCTTCTTAATCTGATCCTTAAACTCTCTTTTTCTGAATAAAGCCAGTTGATTCAGTATAGATGTTCCCACATGAATCATCTTTTTCATGCAGACAAAACATTTTTAAAATGCAGTCAGATATTGACTGAACTTATGATTCAGATGTAAGTGCACAGCCAACTCCATGTTTTTTTGCATGAAAACTGTAATCCTCATCCCTAATATCAGCCTCTGAGAAATGAAATGGAACAGTGGAGGTTTTGATAAAAGCTTGGTGTGTTTCACTGCCCTTATTGTCTCTCCTGAACTAATAATCCTGATTATACTTCATAATGAGTTGCTACTGCCTGCACTATAAAAATGTGTTGTCAGGTGACCTAAAATGTGCCTCATGTGAATTTCATTCAATAATATTATTTAATATAACTGAATCAACCTGACCATATTGAGTGGAAAGAGACCCTTAAGGTAACAACTTAACATTTGCTTTTTATTATTTTTATTTTTTTTATTTATATATTTTTTTTTTACAGTGGGTATGAAATCTATATAATATGCATGCATTTTTGTTAGCTTGCCATTATATGTTGTTGAAGCATTGTTCACTCTTGTTCTGTCATTCCAGACCAGTAAATGCAGTCACTCAAGTGAGCACATATAGACCTGTGCAGTGGGTGAAATGACACATAAAAACACACTTCAGTGGCATGTGCATTTGTTCATGCATTAATGAACTAAATCAATTGTGTTTTGTTTTGCAGAATGATTTCTGTTTAATGCACCCATTTTAATCAGCCTGGATATATGCCACTGTATGTTCTTTGCAACACCAGAAAAAATTCTTGTTCATCTCACGACTGTGCAGTTATCAGCACAGCACAGTTAAACTAGAAATGCTTTATAAGGTTTATTTTTCATGAGGGTCAGCTTGGTCATATTGCATGATTTGGCCTGTTAATTATTACCTTTAAAAAACTGAAACTTATGCCCACTACATTACTAGCAAGTTACAGTAATAAATTAGCAAGTCATTAATGCATGCATAAATGTGCTCGTCGTGTGAGAATCATCTAAAAAAAAAAAAAGTGCTACATGTTGCACATCTATTGTAAATTAAAAAGTTACATCTGAATGTGTTACTTATAGATTAGTGGTTCACAATCTTTTGACTCGAAGGCCCACCATCCACCCACCCCCAGTGTTGATTTTGCAGTAAACAGCCGGTATGTGCTTTGTAATTATATCTGTTCTATCCAGATCATGTCTTTTCATGGGGTTAATTATCGTCAAAATATGGAAAATCGCCCAGACCTAATTGGCCCCCATGAAGAAGATACAGTATGATCAGGATAGAACAGCTATTGTTACAAAATATATACCAGCTATTTAAAATCAACTCTAGTTAAAAGAAAATGTAGATATAGTGACCACTTGCAGCTTTTTACTAAATTAACACAAAACATCAATGATATATAAAAAAGAAAGTGCAAAGTTCCTACAAGTCGTATTGTTGCAATAACAAAGTGAAAACTTTGAAGAACAAAGAAACATACGATGAACAAAGAAACCTATTGCACATTACATTAAGTGGCAGTTCTTTTAGTTTGAATTTAAACTCCAAGATTTAATGCACAGACTTAAGATTCACAAGTGTGAACGAATACCCCAGTGTTTTGAGTTTTGTGTGAAACAACTCTGACTGTGTTCATTGTGTTCGGTGCTGATTGGCTACAGTGCTCATCTCATTGAATAGAAACCTTTGACGCTCTTCACAGAGTAGTCACATATGAAATTGGGATTTGAAATCAGCTGTCATAGCCACGAGACATGAGTGAAATTGGCTTACTGTCTTTATAAAGCTAAACTTTTAACAGTATTGCGATATACAAGATATTCCCTAATTTTATATTCTCAGCAAAGATGACAATATTTCAGGTAATTCTGCTGTTTACATTGCGAATATGCTTGTTCACATTGATTGCATTTTTTTTCTTCCAGTTTTCGGTAATGTAATCACTTCCAGACATATTATCTTCCTGTGCCACATTGGAGGACATTGTAACCGATCAATCTCAGAATAGTTTCCATTCTAAGCTTTAATCACTTATTGATTGTTTAGATATGTTTTGAATCACTTTAGGTATTTGAAATGCACAAGCAGGTTTGCCCATCTGACTAGAACACTGTCAGCAGTCTCACAGTGTTGCTTGATGAACGTCAAGGAAGCTGGCTATTATTAAATTGTATACTGTTGGAAAACCACCAGACAGTCCACCTGAAAATTTGATCATAGATGTATAGTAATTCCCCACACAATGAGTCCCATTGAGCCCATCAGTTTTATGCTAATTTGACTCATATTATCAGTGCAGTAGTGGATGATATAAAGGAAGTGGAGGACGAGATACTTTAGAAATGGCTTTCTATTATGTGTGAAAATATGGATTTTTTATTATTATTATTATTAAATAGTTTGACGTCTGAAATCTTATGGGCTTTCCTGAATAAAAGGCCTACATTTTGCTTGTGACATGTTGTTGATGTCTCTAGCTGCTCTGTAATGTTTGGCATTGTTTGTGTTTACTACTTGGTGTAAAAAGGGTGTAAAACTGTAATGTGTGTAAATACAGTTCAGGTATTCTCAGTTTCTATGATACAAAGCTGTATGCATCAATTCCCTACTAATTGTAATTTTTTTACCCATTTTCTAAGTCTACTGTATGCAGAGAGCTGCTTCATAAAGGTTGAACGTGTAGGTCTCTAATACGCATATTTTTTTTTTTTAAATTTTCATGTTGCGATTAATTGTTATTGCTTTCATCACGGTATACGGTATTATCACAATATTGAAATTTAGCTACAAAAAAGTGTTGTCATAATACAGTATAACAGGTTTAATAACTTATAACAAAAATAACTGAACATTTAAATAACCTACAATAAAGCAATACACAAAACATGTATAAAGTTAAAAAATTTACATAGATTAAAGTGCAAAAGAATTATAAAGACCAATAGGTATCACTTTACAATAAGATCTCATTAGTTAACCTTAGTTAATGCATTAACATCCACAATGAGCAATAGCTACGTTTGCTACGGAAGTTATTAATCTTTGTTAGAAAATACAACTCTTAGTTCATGTTAGCTCATTAAATAACAAAGTTGCAGCTTTTGTTTTTGTATTAATTGTTATTTTGTATTAAATATTGGAATTACCTAAGATGAATGTTTAGAATTTTTTTTTCATTGGCATTTATGTTAACTATATATATATAATATATATATATATATATATATATGACAAAAAATTTTGGATTGTGAGATTTGATGTGACCTACTAAGGGCTTATGACTTTAAACCCAAGTGATCAGGCTGCACTTCAATCTCTCACAGCTAGGCTTTCATGCATGTCATGCAATTAAATATGTCATCTTAAATATGGCGAGGTCCATTCCACTTTTATTAAATGTAAAAAATACAAAGGTAAGCGATTAATGGATGCATTTCCATTCAGCTTTAATTTATGTTATATTTCATAACAAATTGAATTTTTTGTTCCAGCAGCATTTCAATATCCTCCTGCACAATGCCAAATTTACAATGCTCACAACTGTATCTTTGCTTTGCATGACTGAGAAAATTGCTTTAATTGAGGTAGAAATGACGGCTCCAATACCCTTCTGATACACTTTTACATTAATTGAAAACCTTTCTTTCATCATTACAGAGAGTGAATCTTTTAATTTCTTTCATCTCCTCAGGGTATTTAGAAGTTCAACTCTTCTCATTCCCTTGCAGACTCATTTAAGCAACCCGAAATGAGACGGAGAGAGAAAGTCACCACTAACCCTTTGATAACCACACCAACACACACTCAGTTTTACATAATGCACTCTTCTTTTGATAACTGAAGGGAATGAGACTATTTTTTATGGACCGTTTTTGAAAAACGTGTCATTATTTTCTCACCCTTACATCACTCCAAAGTGTATGACTTTCTTTTTTTTTCCAAGAAACACATTTTTTTAGCAGCAAATTCCAGATCTGTTGTTTTCCATACAATAAAAGTAAAAGCAAATGACAAAAAGCGCAATATGATCATTTTGAGTGAGAAAGAGACTTTAAATCTGATTTGTGAATCAATGGAGTTTCCTAATTGATCTCAAATATGCCTTGATGGGAGCGAGATTGGAAAATAAAATGAAATTTGCAAATAACATCCTCAAATAAAGCTATCTGATGGCTTTAGAAGATTCAGTACACAATGAAGAAATAAAAACAAGCGTTTTGTTTTGGACAGGCAGGTGAAGATGAGATTACAGCTGAAGAACAGGTGCAGATGCTGCTGGATGCGAAGCTGCAGTGTCTACAGAAGGTCTCCACAGACGACCCTGCAGGTAGATACCGTTTCCACTCCACGTTTCTTTCACACAGCTTATAATTAAGTGTCCTTTTCAATTCTTTGCTTCAACTACTGTTGTTGTGCACCACAGTTCATCTAGAAATAGTAGCATATTCACCAGAAGTATGACAATCAGGATCTCTGCCAAAACATGTTTTGCATAAAGCTTGAATGAGTCAGCTCAGTCACATGAGGTTTGTAGACGTAAATGAAGGCGCACAGCTAATGAGACTCGTTGAAGACCTTTCTTAGAGACAACTCTTGGTTAGGCACTGCACAGTTTGTTAATTCATTTAGCTTCATTATAAAACTTGTCACAAGTGATAAGGCAGAACAGGGAAAAAAAGCTCTGTTGGAGATGACTCATTATAAAATGGCCTTCCTGGCCGTTTTATCAGTAGTGACCTGGCAACTCAAAAATATTAATTTGGCTTACTCCCATCTCCCTTTAATCTTAATGTCATAGGTTATAGGGTTATGTGTAATTCAAGGAGATAAAAATAATTATGTTCTGTACAAGGAAATAATGTGTAGAGGATGTGGGTGCAATGACTGCTATCTACAGTACAAAACATATTTAGTTTTCAAACAAGTCTGGATTGATTAGAGCTAATTTGCACTAGGAGAAATGTTTGTTATAATTATGACAAATTTTATAACATGCATGTGTTCTTTTGGTATCTGAGCTTACTTCTGCCAACATAAGTTAACGTAAATTCAAATTTACCCTACTTTATGTATGTACATATGTATTTTCTAAAGAGGTCAGCAGGTGACATCACCTAGGGTATGAGATAACAAAAGAACAATCTGATATTTTTATGCTTAAATATCAAAATCAATTTTTAATTTTTGCCTGTTTTAGTGGATGTTCTAAACATCATTTTACAATTAAACATTAAACTAGGATTTTTTTTAATTAATTTGGCACGAATGAAGACCTTTAAGATCCTTTGTGTAGTTTATAATAATGTTTTAACATGCTCCTAAAATTAAATTGTATTAGCTTAATGTGCTATCACATTTACCGTTGTCATTTCTATAGGAATCCATGAAATCTTGTGTGAGGGCAAAAGATTTCAGATTTCGCAACGGGTTGGTCATGTGAATTTAACACATTGACCAACAGAAACCTGCTTGGTTTGAAAGTGACTTTTCTGTGAGCTGTGTTTCATACATTGCTACACTATTGACAAAAGACAGTGGACTTCTTTTGCCCATAAAATTGATCTGAAATCTCACTAATGTGATCACACTTTTAAACTGTTATGACCCCAAAAATTTGTAAATGCACAAATTTGAAATAACAGAAGGTTGTAATTACATTGCATGTTCCTGCGACCAGGAGGTTGTGTAATAATTGAACCTGGGATGCTGACATGTCAAGATGTTCTCAAGCTGCGTTTCAGAAGTTTTCATGATTTTGCATCATTTTTCCAGATGGATGCACTCAAGTACCATCTTACATTGTCTTCTTGTTTCATGTTTCACTTGTAAATGTTACATTAATGGATAACAATCGCTTCATTGCTCATGTGGTCTGATGCTGGCAGAAATCTGCGGTTGCTGGACTGACTCTGTTGAAACCTCTACTGATTTATTCAATGTCTTCAACTATCTAATATTAATTGCATTATTTTTCTTCAGCATCTTTTTATTTAAACAGAAATCATTACAGTCATTGTTATAGTTATAATTTGTTTGATTGTTTTAGCACAAAATGATAAGTACATTGATCAAGTTCAGTATTCATAATGTAATTAAACAATTCATTTATTACACAAGCGCACTTGTTGCCTCTGCATGATGTGGCAGTGTGGGTCACCTCGTGGGTGCTCATCTTAGGCCATGCCAGTTGGATATAATCCAATATCCATGCCCGACATCCCCCATAGGTGTAACTTCAGATGATACTATGAGTGATATTTTTTTAATTTAGGAGCTTTTATCCAAAGGAAAGCATGATTCATTTGGAGATGAGAAGGATGTTTGATGGTTTCATACTGGGCTTTTACTATAGCTCATTTCATGTTTATCTTGCTATAGAATCTACTCTAAAGATCAGGAAGGAATGAAAATGTGCTAGGTGTCACGTTATGCTGCAAGATTCTATGATTTCACGTGTCATATCTGAACTTGCTCTTTGGTGAATTGACATCTCTGCTCTGAAACTGTTTTGCTCTCAGTTGGTGTGTGTGTCCCAGAGTGGGATGGTCTGATATGTTGGCCACAAAGCTTCCCTGGAACGCTGACCAAGACCCCCTGCCCCAGATACATCTATGACTTCAACCATGCAGGTTTGAAACATTTCTCATCATCCTTAGTTTTTTTCTGCCAATTGTTAACATGCATGATTGTTAGCTATAATATTTCTTAATTTGAGCTTTAAATGTAGGAACAACTGACAACACTCATACGTAAATAAGAAGTCTATAATATGAGTTAGGTGTTTGAATTGGTTTTGAGGTTGTAGATAATAATAATAATAAAAAAAATCAATTCAATAGACTTTTGTACTTAAGCCCTAAGTGACTGTGGATTATTATGGATATTTTTCTTTCTTGTTTTCTCGTTACCACAACGTAATTTTCTTGTGATCCCAACATATCAAAAGTTGCTTTTATTTTACAATTATTGTTTAATTCTGAAACAAAATGCACCAGAGTCTGCTGTTGCTACAGTGATGAACACGATTTTCCCGCACATCTGATCGATAGAAAAACTGTGCTCTTATTTGTTGTTAATGATGTGGATATTTCAGCTAAAAGAATGCTTCACTTAATAATAATGTCTAAAAAAAATACATATAGTCTAATCAATTATTGATTTTTTTCAGAGACAGTCTAACAACAGAGCATTCAACAATGCAAGTGCAGGCAGAATGCCTTCACTTTATTTACAAAACAAAACAAATTACATAATTTGTTTGTGATTTTTATTAGTCATAAACGATAGGCCATCTGACCATTACATGTAGGACAGCTTCTGATCAAAACAGACCCTTGATTTGATGACATCATTACTGCTTTATTTATTCAGAAGTAGTAGAAGTAACTTAATGATATTTGTGTATTTTGGTTAGTTTATAGTGCTGCTGTCAAATGGGTCAGACATCATGAGAAAAACAACTTTTGTTATGTTGAGATAATGAGAAAAATAAGTCGTGCATCAGGAGAAAACCAGAAAGAACAATAACAATAATATATGGCCACTTAGGGCTTCCGTACCTTAGTCAGGGTAGCACAATATTTAATTTTTGACAGGAAAATAAACAAGGCTGTGAGGAATTAAAGTACAGTACACATAATGGATTGTACTGTTGTTTAACAGCATAGCGAATGTTCAGCTGATGAAACGCCTTTCCATAAAAAGAAAATTAAAGTTTGTTGTTTGATTAACATGAATGACAGACAGCAGGAATATTAGACTGCTGTCACTTTAAGAGCTGCACTGATCCAATATACAGGGGCGGATTTAGTGAATTGAGGGCCCCAGGCAAATATAGGAATGGGGCCCTATACATTTGCACACATTTACCTAGATCAACCTTGAGGTTCCTTTTTTGTCGTGATGCTTGCTGCTGCACAATGGTGCCCCATAGTTGAGTCCAATGTTTCTACATTTTTCATGTACATGTTATAATGGGATTCTTTCATTTACATTTACAGTATCTCACAAAAGGGAGTACACCCCTCACATTTCAGCAACAATTTTAGTATATCTTCTCAAGGGACAATACTACACAAATGAACTTTGGATATATTTTAGAGTAGTCAATGTGCAGCTTCTACAGAAGCACGAATTTACTGTCCTCTAAAAATAACTCAACATATATCCATTATTGTCAAAATAACTGGCAACAAAAATGAGTACACCCTAAGTAAACATGTCAAAACTGTGTCTAAAGTGTCAATATTCTGAAGGGGCACCATTGTTATCTAGCACTGCCTTAATCCTCCTGGGCATGGAATTCACCAGAGCTGTACAGGTTGTTGCTGGCATCCTCTTCCACTCCTCCATAATGACATCACAGAGTTGCTGGATGTTAGACACATGGTGCTTCTCCACCTTCCGCTTGAGGATGTCCCACAGGTGCTCAACAGGGTTCAGGTCTGGAGACATACTTGGCCACTCCATCACCTTCACCTTCAGCTTCCTCAGCAAGGCAGTTGTCATCTTGGCGGTGTGTTTGGGGTCGTTATCATGTTGGAAAAATGCCGTTTGGCCCAGTTTCTGAAGGGAGGGCACCATGTTCTGCTTCAGAATGTCACAGTACATGTTAGAATCCATGTTTCCCTCAATGAACCACAGCTTCCCAGTACCAGCAGCACTCATGCAGCCCCAGACCATGATGCTACCACCACCATGCTTGACTGTAGGCAAGGCACAATTTTCTTGGTACTCTTCACCAGGGCGTCACCACACATGCTGGACACCATCTGAGCCAAACAAGTTTATCTGTCTCATCAGACCACAGGACATGGTTCCAGTAATTCATGCTCTTGGACAGGTTTTCTTCAGCAAACTGTTTGCAGGCTTTTTTGTGAGCCAGCTTCTGAAGAGGCTTCCTTGAACGATGGCCATGCAAACCAACTTGTTGCAGTGTGCGGTGTATAGTCTGAGCACTGACAAGCTGGCCTTCCGCTTCTGCAACCTCTAAAGCAATGCTGGCAGCACTCGTGCGTCTGTTTTTTGAAGCCAGCTTCTGCACCTGACGCACAGCGTGAGAACCTAACTTCTTTAACTGACCATTGCAAGGCCTGTTCCGATTGGAACCAGTCTTGGAAAACCACTGTATGACCGTGACCACTGTACTGTAACTCAGTTTCATTGTGTTACCGAACTTCTTATAGCCTAGGCCATATTTGTGTAGAGCAACAATTCTAATTCTCAAATCCTCAGAGAGTTTTTTGCCATGAGGTGCCATGTTGAACATCCAGTGGTCAGTATGAGAGAATTGTACTCAAAGCACCAAATTTTAACTGCTCTAATACAAGATAAACAAATTTGTATGGTCCTGTCAAGCAGACAAAAACATGAACATGATGAATAGGACACGTGGCTTTGCATGGTTAAATGACATATAGCTGTTATCACTTAGGGTGTACTCACTTTTGTTGCCAGCTTTTTTGACAATAATGGCTGTATGTTGAGTTATTTTCAGAGGACAGTAAATCTTTACTGCTATACAAGTTGCACATTGACTACTCTAAAATATATCCAAGTTTCATTTCTATAATATTGTCCCTTGAGAAGATATATTAAAATAGTTGCCGAAATGTGAGGGGTGTACTCACTTTTGTGAGATACTGTACATTTACATTAATTCATTTAGTAGACACTTTTATTCTTTCATGTCGTAGACCACGAAATAGCAATTGATTTACCGCTGAGATACAAGTTTTAACAAAAAACAAAATAAAATATAAAATGATAAACTTCACTATTGAGCCTTTAAACCATTTTTTTAAGAAAAGGGATGAGTCAGACGTATAAATTATTATATTATTTAAAACAGATTTATGTTGGTGGTTTTTTGCATTGGTCTGAACAAAAACTGCAGACTGGATTATTGAAAATGCACATTCATTCTCTGCCAGTCAGAAATATAGCAGTTTCCCCGGTAACAGCTGTAAACAAAGCAGCCCTCAGCTCATAAATGATACGTTATCAGGTAAAATGAAAATACCATCGAAACTTTTCTGAAGACAATCGGTTCCCTTCAGAGGTTCATTCATATAAAAATTTGAATTAGTGAGAATGAGAAAAGTGTGAAAAAATATAACCTATTTTGATGAGGAAAGTCCACTGATGAGTTACCAGCGTAAGCCTACATTTAATTTTATTCATTTTAACTTAGGGCTGTCAATCGATTAAAATATTTAATCGTGATTAATTGCATGATTGTCATGAGTTAACTCGCGAATAATCAACTTAATTTCACATTTTTATCTGTTCTAAATGTACCTCAAATTAATACTTTTTAAGTTTTTAATACTCTAATCAACATGGGCATGGACAAATATGGATGCTTTATGCAATATATGTTTATTATTAGTGAAACCATAGTTACCATAGCACATGAAGAGCAGACATGTTTGGTCATAGATGTTTTTCAAAGAACTTGTTCATGTCTATTATACACATGAAAAAAAAAGAACATAGAAATACCAGGTTCCTATTACTTCTCTTTCTTTGCACTGAGCAATTTACTGACACAAACCTGTTTGCATTTTTTGCACGACAGGGCAGCTCACTTTTTTCACATTTGTTTGCCTCTCTGTGCCACATACTGTATTTTGATGCAGCTAAATTCTCAATAAAACTGTTTTCATTGGTATATTTTACTGTTTCTGTTGTCAGACAACGGGATGGATATGAAATAGTGACTGAAACGTGACCCATTAAGACTACATAACCAGCTCTCCTTTCCAAGATGTTAATCTGCACAAAAATCCTGATTTATAATCGCGCCGTCATCTGATAAAATCAAATAGGCTACACATAAGATAAAGACAGTAGCTGTGCTGTGATTTCGGCTATACTTGCATGTAAAATTAGAGAAGCAACATATCTGTGTTTTAACTGAAAGCGCAGCTCCTTTCAGCTGCTCGCTGAACAGAGCAGATGCAGAGAGAGAGGTGTGCGCGCGCTGGGAAAGAGAGACCTCGCGCTCGTGCGGCAGTCAGCTTCAGATGCATACTATTTCCATTTACTACAAACAGGATACACAAGAAGCACGTTCAACTTGGACACGTATACACCATAATCATAATTCGTGTGTCCGTGCTTAATGCGCATCTCGTATATGAAAAGTATTTTAGTGGGCCCTTTGCTTTTGGGGGCCCAAGTCAGTCGCCTACCTTTGCCTAATGGGTAAGTCCGCCCCTGCCAATATACTGTCACACATGTGTTTTCTTTCTCAGCTGTTTGCTTTCATTTGAGACCTAAATGACTGTTTACGAGGATACTTGAAAAGATGGGCATTTTGATACATACAAGTGTGTATTTAACCATTCAAAAATAACTAAAAAATAATTCACTTCAATACTCTGCACTCTATGAGCACCGTCCTCAAGTGTGCATTTTTCATTCGCTGCTGATTGTGTTTCAATGGCTTAAAATCACTTGCTTTTAAACCGCAATGCTTAAAGATGCATGCAAATGATACGTTTTTGTGACCAATGTAGCACAGCAATGTCACATGATCGTATAACTGCGATAGAGACGATAATCCACAATCTCTACTGGTTGACAAATTATGTATTATTAGTGCACATTATGAGTGAATCTTATGGTTGAAAGCACATACTACAATACTACCCATACTACTCGTGTGTAGTATGTATACTACTGTATGTACATATGCACATTTTCTGAATGCATGGAATACCCACAATGCAACTTTATTGATTTTACCTTCAATTTTACCCTTCTTTTCTTTTCTTTTCGGGGAAAAACATCAAAAATGTAAAATTAACTAACATTTACTACAGTTTCAAACTTTTATTGTTGGATAATGTGTACTGTTTCGCATACTATTTCTTACAGTTAATAGGCAGCATACTGTGCAGTATGCTAGAATTCCAAACCGACAAAGTTCATGTTTAGCAAAGTTTTTATCAATCTTTCAGGACATGCTTACAGGAGGTGTGACTCTAATGGTTCTTGGGTGCTTGCAGAAAGCTCAAACAAGACCTGGGTCAACTACACTGAATGCATCAAATCCCCAGAACCCAACAAAAAGAGAGTAAGCTACATTACAGTCATTTGTCTATAATGGACAGAGATCACTTGTGGTTTGACGCACTACGTCTTTGTTCCCACAGCAGGTCTTTTTTGAAAGGCTGCACATCATGTACACAGTGGGCTATGCAGTTTCCTTCAGCTCTCTTCTAGTGGCTATCTTTATTATTGGATACTTCAGGTGAGTAACTTGTGTCTGTTGTACTTCTCATAAACTGCAAGAAAAAGAGTTTTCTTGATTCTTTAAATAGATTTCTTACACCCTCAAGTCTAATATTATTTTTCAATTTCTATCATACTGTAATTCCACAAATGTGAATCAGCACTGCTGTGTCCGTTTCTCTCTCTCTCTGTACTTCATGCTCCATTAGCAGCTCATCGGACGCGTCTTGAGTTCAGTGAGAACGTGCCGTTAGATATGACATGCCAATATTATTCACACAGTAAAGGAAATGCCTTCTCGCATTTTCTGTTGAAGATAGACCACTGAAAAAAAACAATTAAATTGATCGAAAATATACCCATGGCTTGAGATAAATAAAGAGTGGCTCAGTTTTTAAAATGTGTGCATTTAACTAATAGTACAAAATGTCAATATTAACTGCACCGCAGGCAAGCGGAGAGCAACCTAACATTGCAGAATTTTTGCTTACAGCTTCATTCAAAGCATTTTGAAAAGAATGACAAGTGCAATCTTGGAAATAAAGTTTTCTCGTTCTTGTGATTTAGTTTGATTGTTTATATGCATGCTGCCATGTTTTTTTATACATACTGTAGATCAGTGTTGGGGAAGCTACTTGGAAAATGTAGTGAGCTAAGCTAACAGTTACTCCTCATTAAATGAAGCTACACTACACTAAAGCTACAGCCCTGGGAAATGTAGCAAGCTAAGCTACAGCAACATGGCAAAAGTAGTTTACTACATCTAAGCTATTTAAAAAAAAAAAAAATCGTTTTTATATTGAACCAAAATCATACCAAGTCAATGCTCTCTCAGTGATCAATAAAACTGTCAGTCAAGCAGATAGACAGGCATAAGAGTTCAGTTTAATTGTTTATTCAACAACTGTTCCAAACCAATTTTGCAAAAAAAAAAAAAAAACAAATTCACTAGTGTCATGTTGCTCAAAATGTATAGTTCTCTGTGCAGTAGTCTTACCCATCAAGACATTCAGTCATTAGCTCATCGTATAAGTCATTAAATGCAAAATGGTTGATCTACTTGTCAAACTGTCAATGTTACGGAGCCGACGAGACGAGAAACTTGCAGATCCATGTGCAAGGCTTATGTAGGGTGTGAGATTGTGTGATAGTTCTCAGGTGTGAGCGTGTGATTGGTACAGCTGTGTGCAATCAGTGCAATGGATCATGGGAACTGTAGTCCGGAGTGAAGTGCAACAGTAGTGTAGTGCAATAGTCCATGTGGTGCGCGGGTGACCTCTGCTGGTGAACGAACGGGAGTGCACGGACAGGAGTCGTGACATAGCCCCCTCCCAAGGAGCGGCTTCCAGACGCTCCTATACAATCCAGGATGGTGGTGGAGTGGAGGCGGAACAGGGGGAGGGACGGAGGGCCAGGTCCACGTGAAAGTAGAGTGGTCGGGGACCGAGGCAGAGCAGGAAGCCAGGGCGGAGCCGACGGAACTGGAGCCCACAAGGGCGGAGCAGACGGAACTGGAGCCCACCAGGGCGGAGCAGACGGAACTGGAGCCCACCAGGGCGGAGCAGGATCCCACCAGGGCGGAGCAGACGGAACTGAAACCCACCAGACCTTAGCAGAAGACCACCACAACGGAGCAGAAGACAACCAGACCTGAGCAGAAGACCACCACGACAGAGCAGAAGACCACCAGACCTGAACAGTAGACCACCACGGAGGAGCAGAAGACCACCAGAGCGGAACAGAAGACAACCACGACATATCAGGCGAATGAAGGGCCACTGGCAGTAACTGGGACCTAGGAAAAAATGAGACACAAGAGACAGGCAGAGCATTTACAGCGTCAAGGATCGAAGCAGGGGACACAAAAGGCTCCTCAATGGATTTCCTGGTAACAACCAAGCAGGTAGACAGAACATTAGTGGTTTCTTTGGCACTGACAGGGGTGACGAGACAGACATGGAGTGCATAGGTAGTTTCGGGGCTCATGACAGGCAGGTTTAAGGGTTCACAGGCGGGTTTTTGGGTTGTGACAGACAGGGCAACAAACTTGGTATTGGCTTCATTGAGAGTGGTTGGACAGACAGACAGACAGATCAAAACCGGGTGCACTGACTGAAACTGAACTGGTAGGCATTTCATCAAGATCTGAAACTGGATGGGCTAATAGTTCACACTCAGGGTTATTGGCAGAAACTGGTCAGACAGGAACCTCATCAGACACATTGACACACAACTCAGAATCATGAGCATTGATTGGAACTGGATTGGCTAGACGGACAGAGAGTTCATAAGCAGATTTACTGACTGACGCAGGTACAACAGATGATTTAGTATCAGACACACATGCAAAAAACACATGACCTGACTTCTTGACAGAAACTGAAGAGACAGATGGTTCAACAGTTGACACACTTGGAGAGATTGAGCAAGGGGACAGTTTATAATTGCACTCACTGACTGGGATCGGCAAGACAGAGTGTTCACAAACAGTTTCCTCGGCTGTGACAAATAAGGCTGAGAGTCTAAAAGCAGCTTCTTCAGCTGGGTCGGAACAAGACAAAAGTTCATAATTGGCCTCCATGGGCAGGTCAGAACAGGATGAGAGTTCACAGGCAGCTTCTGCAGCTAGGTTGAGACAGGGGAATAGTTCACAGTCGGTCTCCTTGGCCGATTCAGGACAGACTAAGGGTTCACAGACAGCTTTCATAGCCATGACAGGACAGGCAGAGTTTACAGATGGCCTCCTTAGCCGTGACAGGACAGGGCGAGAGCTCACAGACGGCCTCCCTAGCCGTGACAGGACAGGGCGAGAGCTCACAGACAGCCTCCTTAGCCGTGACAGGACAGGGCGAGAGTTAATAAGTGGGTACCACTGACACCTCCAGAGGTTCTGCAGTGAATGCCGCCACCTCTGGAGGTTCTACAGGAGTACCATCAGGATACAAGGAATGTTCAGCAACGGTTCCTTCGACCGTGACATGACAGGCTGAAAATGTATAGCTGGGCACCACCACCATACAAGGAGTTGAAGCGACCACCGCCGCTTCGGAAGGTCTTGCAGCATGTGCCACCACCTCCGGGGGAGCTGCAGCAGGTGCCATTGCCTCAGGAAATACGGCAGTGAATGCCACTACTCCAGGAGGCCCTGCAGCGACAGCCGCTACCTCTGGAGACATCACAGTGGCCGCCGCCCTTTTGAGCAGTTCTGTGGTGGTGTACGCAGCCCAAACGCAACAAAGCGATCCCCATCATAGGAAGTGCTTCAGACAGGGGAATTAGTTCAGGAGCAAGAGGGTTAGAGTGAATGGGTTTGGGGATACCAGCTGCGCGTGCAGACACCAGTGGTGCATCACTCACACTGGAAACCAGACTGAGAAATCGAGGCATTGACCTTGAATATCTGGATGTGACCGACAGGATGTCACAAGACTCTGTATGATCAGTTGTGACGTGACGTGGTTCTGGGTGGTCAGCGGTGATGTGAAGAGACTCTGGAAGATCCGCTGAGATGTGAAGAGACTCTGGAGGGTCAACGGAGATGTGAAGAGACTCTGGAGGGTCGCGGAGACGTGAAGAGACTCTGGAAGGTCGGCGGAGACGTGACTTGCCTCGTGACGATCAGTTGAGACATAACTTGACTCGTGAAGATTAACCGTGACTGGGCTTGAGTCTGGATGATTAGTTGTGACGTGGTGTAATTCTGGATGACCAGCTGTGACGTGGTGTGATTCTGGATGACCAGCTGAGACGAGAAGAGATTCTGGAAGATCAGCGGAGACGTGGCTTGACTCGTGAAGATCAGCTGAGACGTGGCTTGACTCGTGAAGATCAACGGTGACTTGACTGGATTCACGATGATCAACTATGATCTGACTGGATTCACGAAGATCAACTATAACTTGACTTGTTTCATTAACATCAACTGTGACTTTACTTAGCTCTATAAGATCAGCTGCGATTTGAATTGACTCATAACTGGCAGCAATGACATGACGGGGTGTTTTTGTGGCCGCCATTTTGTGAACGGGCTCTGCTGTCACCGCCATTTTGTGAGTGTGCTCCAGCGCAGCTGCTGTCATACTAGTGAGTGCGGTATCGCGTTCCTCCGCGACACCCACAGTGAATACTGAACCAACAGTCAACAGAACATAATCCAGAAAATTACTCAGTGACGAACGAGGACCCTTATGATTCACTTTTGATTTTATAGGCTGGTTAAGGCCATCACAGAAAAAGTCTATTAACATACAGCCTGGTAATTCGGAGCCATTAGCCAGAGCCAAAAATTCCGCAATGTAACGCTCGAGTGA
This sequence comes from Spinibarbus caldwelli, assembly GCA_039654775.1. Lineage (NCBI taxonomy): Eukaryota > Metazoa > Chordata > Actinopteri > Cypriniformes > Cyprinidae > Spinibarbus > Spinibarbus caldwelli. The sequence goes on along the minus strand of CM077233.1, from coordinate 20,776,595 downwards.
TCGTGTGCCCTGCTTGAGAGCTAACAGCAGTTTTGCTGTGTCTATACCTGGCCAGTGTCCATCTGAAAAGCTGCTGGATCCTTTAGTGGCTGAGTATTCTGTTACGGAGACGAAAGACGTGCAGATCCATGTGCAAGGCTTATGTAGGGTGTGTGATTGTGTGATAGTTCTCAGGTGTGAGAGTGTGATTGGTACAGCTGTGTGCAATCAGTGCAATGGATCATGGGAACTGTAGTCCGGAGTGAAGTGCGACAGTAGTGTAGTGCAATAGTCCATGTGGTGCACGGGTGACCTCTGCTGGTGAACGAACGGGAGTACACGGACAGGAGTCGTGACAGTCAAGCATCTTTTATAAACATTTCTATTAGTTCTTTATTAAATTTGACATTGATTGTGCAGGTTAATCTTGACTTTCACTAATGAAGAGAATGTAGATCAACCAATGATGAATCAGAAATTCCTCATACAGTGCTGCATGCAAAAGCAAAGCGCTGTCTGTGTTTGCCTTTCTAATTTAATATTTTATTATTTATTATTATTATTATTATTATTATTATTATTATTATTATTATTATTATTATTATTATTAATTGTATTATTTATTTATATTAATTTTGTATTTTGTATAGGCCTATATGTTCATTGACATAAATACTTTTTAAAGATGAACTAAAGATTTTGAATAAGTTACAGGCTTTTGCAGGTAATCCATTGTGTGGTGCTGTTTGTACAAATTGTTTTGAGAAATGCACATGCTTTGCAAATATTACGGATGATTCGAGAAATGCACCAAAGTGACTGCAAAACTGTAAAATCAAAAGTTGTTTGTTAACATTAGTTAATGGACTGTGAACTAATATGAACTACCAATGGACGACTGTATTTTCATTAATTAACATTAACAAAGATGAATAAATACTGTAATAAATGTATAGTCCATTGTATGCTCATGTTAGTTAATACATTAGCTAACAATAATGAAAATTGTATAGTGTTACCATACAGATGTATAGGCCTGGCTACATTTATTTGCATCGTTACGTGTCATATTATTAACATTTCACCAAAATCAAGTTCAAGCTTTTGACCAGCGAATGTTTTTTTCCCGTCCTTAACGCCACATCAAAGGCAGTACGGGCATCGCATTTACATTTTCATGAACTTGCAGGTCATACAGTTTTCTGTCGTTATGTGGGCGCTCAGTTTTTTCTGTTATTTGGCCAAAGTATCATATTGTAAAAGATTCAGCGCTTCGCACAAGCTATTTGGCTGTGACTTGACAACAAATGCTAGACTACGACACTCTTCTTCCGCTCCTCAAATACAAAAAAAAAATAAAAATATATATATATATATATATATATTAGTCTTTATAAATATAGTGTTTGAGTAAAGAAAACGCTGTACTTATTCAATCAACAGTTCTTTATTTACCTTCAGACAGCAAACAAGCTGAGATGCTCTAAACTGCGCGCCGCACTTCATTCACGAGAGAGGCGGGAGGAATAATGAGGTTTGACTGACTTTTTGGGAAGCCAATGGCGTTACGAGCTTTAAGTGGCTGTGGCGTAACTTTTACTGATCCAGGATCAGTGATCCATAGCAGTTATATTTCCGATTTGATCTTGAGCTTCAGAATGCTTTGGATAATGTAATGTTAGCTTTTGTTGACGCTACCGCGCTACTTGATCAAAAAAAGAGCTTCGCTACTGAAAAGCTATTTGATTCAGAAAGCAGTGACGCTACCACCACGCTACTGAGAAATGTAGTTAAACTATTAGCGTCACTACTTGTAGCGACGCTACTGCCCATCACTGCATACTGTAGATTATTATCAATGCATACATTATAATCCACTATACATCTGTTTCCATCAACTGTGCATTCTTTCAACTTTAAAATAAATTGTTCAAGCTTTAAGGCCAGCATTGTAATAAAGTATCTCCCAATGTGCAACTTTCACATAATTGCATCAGGCCTTTCTGGGAAACAGATGGTGATACATACTGTACAGTATATACAGGTGCATCTTAATAAATTAGAATGTCGTGGAAAAGTTAATTTATTTCAGTAATTCAACTCAAATTGTGAAACTCGTGTATTAAATAAATTCAATGCACACAGACTGAAGTAGTTTAAGTCTTTGGTTCTTTTAACTGTGATGATTTTGGCTCACATTTAACAAAAACCCACCAATTCACTATCTCAACAAATTAGAATATGGTGACATACCAATCAGCTAATCAACTCAAAACACCTGCAAAGGTTTCCTGAGCCTTCAAAATGGTCTCTCAGTTTGGTTCACTAGGCTACACAATCATGGGGAAGACTGCTGATCTGACAGTTGTCCAGAAGACAATCATTGACACCCTTCACAAGGAGGGTAAGCCACAAACATTCATTGCCAAAGAAGCTGGCTGTTCACAGAGTGCTGTATCCAAGCATGTTAACAGAAAGTTGAGTGGAAGGAAAAAGTGTGGAAGAAAAAGATGCACAACCAACCGAGAGAACTGCAGCCTTATGAGGATTGTCAAGCAAAATCGATTCAAGAATTTGGGTGAACTTCACAAGGAATGGACTGAGGCTGGGGTCAAGGCATCAAGAGCCACCACACACAGATGTGTCAAGGAATTTGGCTACAGTTGTCGTATTCCTCTTGTTAAGCCACTCCTGAACCACAGACAACGTCAGAGGCGTCTTACCTGGGCTAAGGAGAAGAAGAACTGGACTGTTGCCCAGTGGTCCAAAGTCCTCTTTTCAGATGAGAGCAAGTTTTGTATTTCATTTGGAAACCAAGGTCCTAGAGTCTGGAGGAAGGGTGGAGAAGCTCATAGCCCAAGTTGCTTGAAGTCCGGTGTTAAGTTTCCACAGTCTGTGATGATTTGGGGTGCAATGTCATTTGCTGGTGTTGGTCCATTGTGTTTTTTGAAAACCAAAGTCACTGCACCCATTTACCAAGAAATTTTGGAGCACTTCATGCTTCCTTCTGCTGACCATCTTTTTAAAGATGCTGATTTCATTTTCCAGCAGGATTTGGCACCTGCCCACACTGCCAGAAGCACCAAAAGTTGGTTAAATGACCATGGTGTTGGTGTGCTTGACTGGCCAGCAAACTCACCAGACCTGAACCCCATAGTGAATCTATGGGGTATTTTCAAGAGGAAAATGAGAAACAAGAAACCAAAAAATGCAGATGAGCTGAAGGCCACTGTCAAAGAAACCTGGGCTTCCATTCCACCTCAGCAGTGCCACAAACTGATCACCTCCATGCTACGCTGAATTGAGGCAGTAATTAAAGCAAAAGGAGCCCCTACCAAGTATTGAGTACATATACAGTAAATGAACATGCTTTCCAGAAGGCCAACAATTCACTAAAAAGGTTTTTTTTTTTTTTTTTTTTTAATTGGTCTTATGAAGTATTCTAATTTGTTGAGATAGTGAATTGGTGGGTTTTTGTTAAATGTGAGCCAAAATCATCACAATTAAAAGAACCAAAAAAAAAAAAAAACACAATTAAAAGAACCACAATTAAAGGAACCTACTTCAGTCTGTGTGCATTGAATTTATTTAATACACGAGTTTCACAATTTGAGTTGAATAAATGAACTTTTCCACGACATTCTAATTTATTGAGATGCACCTGTATGTCCCAATTGCTAAACATATTGAAATATATATTATATTATATATTGAATACACATATTCAACTCCTCCACTGTTATTGGTTGGGCCATAAGATGTCACTCTGTATGGGCTAATGCCACAATTAGATGGCATATTTAATGTCTAAATTTATATTATTTCATTTGTAACAAAACATCAAATAATTGTTTGTACTTATTTGTACTCATTGAAATTGTCACAGACAATTTTATGTATTCTGCCCCAATATTAATTTATTTTTTAAAGATTTGATAATAAAAAATTCTAGAAATTATTATTATTAGTAGTAGTAGTAGTAGTAGTAGTAATTAAATAAAGGCTTTTCTTGATTGACATCAGATAAATGTTTTTGGATGTAACTTTCAAAACAGCAACTATGAAATGTTGCTGTGAAATGTTATGTAAAAACTGTAGATGAGGTAAGAATGTTGTTTAAACTTTTGACATGAGAGATGTAGCAAATCAAAAGACATTTGAGCTAAATAAATTATGACAAAGAAATCACATCCAAGGTGCTGTATACAGTAGAATATGTGAGCGTTCTTGCACTTTGAAGTGTATGATGCAGTGGATTGACCGCAGCAATTGCTGACGAAATACAGCTGTCAACTCATTTGCTCCTGAGGCGAATTTTTGAAAGTGGCAGCCGAAGTGGTGTTGAAGTAGTCTACAGGAGTCAAGCCTGCTCTCAACATGTAGTGCTTTTTCTAACGCTAATCAGAAATACACACAGAAGATGAAGACACACTCTCCTTCAGTACACTATGGCGTTCTTAGAAAATCTAATGGGCTACCTATCTAGAGAGCATATTAAGCCATCATAGGCACACTTTCAATGTGAAGACTGTTACAAATATTAAAGAATCTAAAAATATAAAACACCTCATTATGTTATCCTTCATGGATAAAGCAATCCCAGAATGCAGTGCAGTGAGCTAACTGAATAAATCTAATTATACTACGGGACCGTTGAATGCTTAAATCTGATTGGCTGACGAACAGGTGTGCAATTATTTTCTGGGAAACACACGGTGAACGTAGTTCCAAGCAGGTCTTGACCGCATTACATGTCCATATCACTCACTTCGCCAAATGATTTGAGTTATTTTAAATAGCGATGGGAAGAACCGGTTCTTTCGGACAGTTCGTTTCAATGAACCTGTTAAAAAAAACGGTTCATCGGTTCTTTTACGCCCTAACGTAATGACGTCATTCGCGATGACATGATGCCTGTGTTCCAATGTGCATACTATCCATCCTAAATTCTATTTGATATTAGTAATTTTCAATACTATTTAGGGCAGATAGGGTGGATAGTACATTGGGATGAGGGCATGATATGATGTCTATTGTCCCGGGCCGGTGTTCTGTCAATTTGTGCTACCCTGTCAGATTTTGCTACCAGCCATTAAAACAGTAGGTAGTACAATTCGACAATGAAAAATGCTACCTGTCAAATTATGATTTATTAATGTCTACACCTACCACAACCCTAAACCTACCCATACAGTAATGCAAATACAGTAATTATGTGTTATATTCGCGGTTGTGGCTAGAAGGGATACAGCTACCGGAAACCAACAATAAATAATTTTTTCTACCTATTAGATTGTGCTTTATTGATGTCTACACCTACCCCAACCCTAAACCTACCCATACAGTAATGCAGATACATTAAACATTGTTGTTCAGCATGAGAAAAAAGATGCAATATTGATGTGCGCATGTGCAGTAAGCCCTGGTAGGAAAATCTTATGGGTAGGATAAAATGTCAGGACACCGGGATGAAAATACACATTCAAATATATAAAGTCAGTAATCATAACTTTAGTCAGTTAAAACATCATAATCATGATCTGACAAGTTTAAAATTAAGTTTCGCAACTAAGCACCCAAATACAGGTACAGGTAGTGATGTGCATACGAGAATTTAAGTCTTGAAGATATAAAGTGTATACATTAGTTGTCATCAGCGCAGAAACCATAATCCACTTCCTATACATAATCCATTGTGATTTATTTGTTATTAAATAAACTTACATTTCGCCAGATTGCCCCTCATTCAAGTCCTTGATTTACCCGCACTCTCAGAATCAGTTGTCCAAAAGAACTAGTTCGGTTCAGACGTGCTGTGTCAGTACTGTTCAGTAGCTTCACACTGAATCATGCATGCGCAGTATCATCAGCTCATCGGTTCTCAAATCGGACGTGTCCAAAAGGAACAGTTCTCAGTTCAGTGTACTGGTGATCCAAAAGCCGATGCAACTGATTTTTATTTTTGGAATTTTCAGCGTGAACACACTATTCGCTCTATGTATACTACAAAACGTCATTGAATAGTGCATAAGTACACGATTTGGGACACACCTAAAGACTATAGAAAACCCAAGAGGTGTTACTCGTATAGTTTTGAATGGGGAAAAATGCAACGCTTAACATGGCTGATCAATCGCAGGAAGCCCCGCCTTCTGAATGAAAGAGCCAATCGCTAATCGGTAAAGTCAGCGCGTCACTGCATCTGCTGTTAAAAGTCCCGGTTGCTATAGAAACAGTCAGTGTTCTGAGACGTGTTAGGACTGTGCATGCACACTGGCTGATCTAGCCTGAGAAATAAGCTTTTTATAACACTATTTGAGCAAAAGAAACAACATTTATGACACAGTTGTTGTCAGATTTCATTGGTGATTTCAAATATGAAATCACCCACCAACAGACTGATTCCTCAGGTTTTGGCCTGTGACCGCCATAAAAATTCCTTAGGACCTCTGGACACAGCAGCAGTGTGTGTAACAAAGGGATCACAGAGTTCCATCCAAATCCATTCATAACTATGTTCTCAAACCTTAAACTGATGCAAACTACAACACACACATCTTATACTTACTCAGAGAAATAAGTATTCTCAGTGACAGCGACGTGTAGTGCAACATCTTACACAAACTCAGCTGTTCATGGACAAATGAATGCATGCATGACCATTCAATCTTCTTCCATCATGTTTGGACTTAATGTGTTTGTAACATTGCCAAAGGTATTCTGGTTGTGGTTTGGTAAGTGAATGATGCATTGGTAAAACTTTAGTGACACTTTTCTAAATGTGTGTTTGGACTATGCAAATAAGTTCCACAGGAGGAAAGAAGGGTGAGCCACACCGTGTCTCCCCTCTCTGATGGAAATAGCCAATCACAGCCTGTAAATGGAGAAGCGCCAGATTGCAATCTCCTCCTCATCGGAAAGAGATAAAGGTACCTTTCCAAAAGACACTCCTTGTTCTGAGTCTCCGGCCCGTAAGAGAAGGGACAGTAACAGACACATCCGTTCTGAGTCTCCCATCCAGACAGACAGTAGCAGATACACCAGATCTGAGTCTCCGGCCTGCAAGGGTGAGACATTAACAGATACACAGTTCCTGAGTCTCCAGCTTTGAGGCAGCAACAGATACGGCCACGTTCTGAGCCTCCAGCCTGCAAGGAAAGAGATAATCTACATTCAGACTTCATTCAGAGTCTTTGTCCAGCGAGACAACAACAGATGCAGCATGTCCTGAGTCTCCATCCTAGAGAGACAAAGTGGATTCTGAGTCTCTAGCCCAGAGAGGCAGAAGACACACAGACATTTTCAACAAGGTTAAGCTCCGGAGAGCAAACCTTCACTCCAAGGTACCTTTGCTTGCGTGTTCCAGGCTAAGGACCTTAGAGTGAAGGTTTGGGTCACATCTGCGTGTTCCAGATTTTAGGACCTTTTGGTGCTCCAGGAGATCAGCATCCTCCAGCGTTTCATGTTCAAGGCTGTCGAAACGGATTCCTGCTCCTTTCCCCACTGCATTGTTACTAGCACAACCAGTGGATGAAGTCACTGCCACCGGACTGCTCACTCAACCACAGAGAACGTAACTATCACCTATCCAAACCTCTTCCAGAGACCTTGGCATTGTTGTGTATTATCAGTATATGATTTTTCTAATTGACATTAGATGTTATATAGCTGATTGCAGTTGATAACAAATAATCTTTCAGGTATTTGTTTGATGCATAATAAGGTTCTTCACCTTACTTGTTTCAGAGTAGTGACAGTTTATCTTTCCAGATAACGTAGCTCTGACATAGCAACATCCAACATAATCACTTGCATTTTATGCATCTTATGCACTTTATTAGTAGTTGTTGATTACTCTTGTCTATCTTTTGTTAATAAAATTTATTTTATTACACTTGTGTCTTCCTTGTGTTGATAATGCAGTAAGGTTCTACAAGTTAGGTATCCCACCAATCTTTCTTATGTGATGTACTCCTAACCACACCTTAAGTGACACCTGATCCAAAAATCATAACGTCACCTGTGACGTGAGTACCCATCACTACACTATTTCACCTCCTTAGGTTGGCTAAAGCAAAATTCACTACAAAAGTTTCACTATTAGTAGAGACACTGCTGCCGAACACTTTTAAGATATGCAACTAGACTAACAGAGGTAATTATCTCTCTCTCTCTCTCTCTCTCTCTCTCTCTCTCTCTCTCTCTCTCTCATAACTTAGGTATTAGCTGTATTAAGGCCGGTTCACACCAAAGACGATAACTATAAAGATAACGATCAATCCACACCACAACTACAACTATAAAGGCACAGAGAAACTATATCGTTGGAATCACATTCAGAACAATTTTTTTTTCCAGCTGATGAAGGATAAAAACATTGACACCCAATCCATCCTGCTGTAATGAGCTCGAGAATTTAAAGCGGCAGATGGTGTGGACACTAATATCGTTATCTTTATAGTTATCGTTCTTGGTGTGAACGGGGCTTTAGTCTGCTATCAACGGCTCAAACCTACATTACTATGGCTAAAAGGACGTTTTGGAATTAGCAATGGAGGCATTGGATGAGATGCAGAATTATGTTGCGTTCACGCCATGTCGTAATTACTGTAATTCCGAGATGACAACACGTGACGTTCAACTCAGTACTGTTCACATCCTCGGACTGGGGATTATCCATTTCTATAGCGACAGTCAACAAAATGAACCCGTGACCGTGTGAAAGAATGTTACTGGCAGCTGTAAAACACATAACATTACATTTGTATGCTACTGCTAAATATTGCAGAACACAGAAACAGTGTCAGGCAAAAAATAATTACAAACCGTTTGTTTGTTTGTTTGTTTGTTATTATTGATGACAGCGATAAATATTGCTAACCTAAACAAACAACAACAAAATAATAACAGTATGAACACACATAATATGTTTTTATATTATTGTAACAAGGGAGGCGTGACAATGGAGTGGGGATCCATTTGCAGGCTTCATTAAAAGAGAGCGTGGTCAAAACAGGCAGGGTCCAGAAACAGCAAACAGTAACAGCAGAGACAAGGCAAATTAGTATTCAAGATAAACAGATGATGGTCAGGGCAGGCAGCAAAACAATCATAAAGAAAGGAAATAGTCCAGGATCAAAACACGGAAACCAGGAAACACGGAAGGCAAGACAATGGGAGGCTAAACATTCAGCTGGCAGAGCAGGGAGACAGGGTGAAGCCGACGGAGCAGAAGACCACCATGGTGGAGCAGACGGAGCAGAAGGCCACCACAGCGGAGCAGATGTAGCAGAAGACCTCCACTGCGGAGCAGAAGACAACCATGGAGGAGCAGAAGACAACCACGGAGGAGCAGACAGAGCAGAAGGCCACCACGGCAGAATAGACGGAGCATAAGATCCCCACGGCGGAGCAGAAGACCACCATGGTGGAGCAGATGAAGCAGAAGATCCCCACGGCGGAGCAGACGTATAAGGAAACCAGGGCTGAGACTGTGACCTCAGAGGAACTGAAACATAGGAAACAGACAGTGTACTTATGGCCCCAAAGACCGTGGTAGAAGGCACAGAGAGTTCATTAAGTGTCTTGGCTGCGACATTCAGTGTAGAACAGTGCTTCCCAAACCTGTCCTGGAGGACCCCCTGCCCTGCACATTTTGTATGTCTCCCTAATCAGAAACACCCAATTTAGTTCTTGCAGTCTCTACTAACGAGCTGATGAGTGGAATCAGGTGTGTTAGATAAGGGAAACATACAAAAGGTGCAGGGCAGGGGGGCCTCCAGGACAGGTTTGGGAAGCACTGGTGTAGAAAGTTCATTAATGGCCACACTGGCAAACGTGGATGCATTGACTGAAGCGGTACAGACAAACGGTTCAAAAACAGACACATTTGGGAGAAATGAACAGGCAGACAGTTCATAATTCGATTCATTAGGGAAAACTGGTTGGGCAGACAGTTCATGATTAGACTCATTGACTGAAACTGGCAAGACAGACTCAGACAGACTTCAACAGCAGAATTTAGACAGACAGACAGTTCAGAAACAGCATCTTTGGCCGTAATAGGGCGAGCAGAGAGATCAGAGGCAGCCCTTTTGACCAAGCCAGGACAGGCACTTTGAACGCTCTTTAACATTCTCCTTGACAGGACAGGTACGGAGTTCAGCAACAGTCCCTTCGACCGTGACAGGACAGACTGAGAGTTCATAGACAGCCTCCATTGCCATGACAGGACAGGCAGAGGGTTCACAGACGGCCTCTATAGCTGTGACAGGACAGGCAGAGAGTTCACAGATGGCCTCCATAGCTGTGACAGGACAGACTGAGAGTTCACAGATAGCCTCCATAGCCGTGACGGGACAGGCAGAGAGTTCACAGACGGCCTCCATAGCCATGACAGGACAGGCAGAGGGTTCACAGACGGCCTCTATAGCTGTGACAGGACAGGCAGAGAGTTCACAGATGGCCTCCATAGCTGTGACAGGACAGACTGAGAGTTCACAGATGGCCTCCATAGCCGTGACGGGACAGGCAGAGAGTTCACAGACGGCCTCCATAGCCATGACAGGACAGGCAGAGAGTTCACAAATGGTCTCCTTGACCATAACAGGACAGGTAGAGAGCTGATAAGTGGATACCACTGACATTTCTGGAGGTTCTGCAGTGGATGCTGCTACCTCTGGAGGTTCTACAGCAGTAGAATCAGGAGTTTCAACAAACTCAGAGAGTTCCAAGACAGCACTTGCGGTCATGACAGAAGCATTAAGGAAACGGAGAATTCAATGGTAATAGTCTCTTCAACCGTGACATGACAGGCTAAAAGTGCATTGCTGGGCGCCACCACCACACAAGGAGCTGAAGCGAGTGCTGCCGCCTCGGGAGGTTCTACAACATATGCTGTCACCTCTGAAGAAACTGCAGCAGGCGCCATTGCCTCCGGGGACACCGCAGCGAGCACCACTACCTCAGAAGGTTCAGCAGCGTCAGCCGCCACCTCTGGAGGCATTATAGTGGACGCCACCGCCTCGGGAGGTTCTGTGGAGGTGTTTGCAGCCCAAACACTCCATAAAGCGATCCCCATTATGGGAAGCGCTACAGACAGGGGAATCAGTTCAGAAACAGGAGAGCTAGCGTGAATGGATTTGGGGATACCAGCTGTGACTGCTGACACCAGCGGTGGATCCTCCACGCTGGATGCCAGTCTGGGATACTGAAGAACTGACCTCGAAGATCTGAGTGGAACAGACGGGAAGTGACAAGACTCTGGATGATCAGCTATGATGTGACGTGACTCTGGATGATCAGCTGTGACGTGACGTGACTCTGGACGATCAGCTGTGACGTAACGAGACTCTGGATGATCAGCTGTGACGTGACGAGACTCTGGAAGACCAGCTGAGATGCGACGAGACTCTGGAAGACCAGCTGTGACGCGACGAGACTCTGGAAGACCAGCTGTGATTTGACGAGACTCTGGAAGATCAGCTGAGATGTGACGAGACTCTGGACGATCAGCTGTGACGTGACGAGACTCTGGAAGATCAGCAGCGACGTGACGAGACTCTGGAAGATCAGCTGAGACGTGACAAGACTGGACGATCAGCTGAGACGTGACGAGACTCAGGAAGATCAGCTGTGACTTGACGAGACTCAGGAAGATCAGCTGTGACTTGACTTGACTCAGGAAAGGCAGCCATTTTATGAACAATCTCAGAGTTGGTGGCCATCTTATGAAAAGTCTCTGGGTTGGCAGCCATCTTGGGAAGAGGTTCTAATTCTCCCACGGTGAAAGATGAGCCACATAACAAAAGAGCATAGTCCATTATGTCTCTTAAAGTGCATTTAAATTCCCCTCTAGGTAGCCATGATCTTGTTGGTTCATTGATTCCGTCACGGAAAATGTCCTTTAATATGACTTCATCAAATGGTACTTGATTAGACAACTCACAGAAATGATGAACATAATCCTCAATAGACAGATTATTCTGCCGAAGGTGGAGTAGCTGGTCCACTGGGTCCATGATTGGCCTGAAACGCTCAAAATAAACTGCTGGATCCAGGTATGGCTGGTGATTCTGTAACAAGGGAGGCGTGACAACAGAGTGGGGATCCATTTGCAGGCTTTATTAAAAGAGAGCGTCGACAAAACTGTTACGGTCCAGAAACAGCAAACAGTAACAGCAGAGACGAGGCAAAAGAGTAATCCAGATAAACAGACGATGGTCAGGGCAGGCAACAAAACAATCATAAACAAGGAAATAGTCCAGGATCAAAACATGATAACACGGAAACTAGGAAACATGGAAGGCAAGACAACAGGAGGCTAAACATGCAATCACCAGCAAAGTCAGAGAGTGTGTGTTCTACTTTTAAAGTCCTTCTAATGTGAGACAGCTGTGAACTGATGATGAGATCTGATGAAAGACAGGTGATTGCAATTGATGAGGTGTCCAGGCAGAGGATTATGGGAAATGGAGTCCGGGGTGAATGGTAAAGTGTACAGGATGGGGTTCCCTCTAGTGGAGCTCATGGGCACTCCAGCTAGAGATCGTGACAATTATAGTACATTATAGTATCTATGTATGTATCTATTTTCCCCTTTTTTAGAGCAGTAATAGCTTTCTTTGAAAGCGCCGCCATTTTTCGCTGGTTCCGCGTGAGGTGCAGCGGTCATGTGGTACAAGCCGTAGCTCTCAGAAAACTTCCAGTTCACAAGTTGTAATTACGAGTTTTACGAGGACGTGAACGCTTTTTACAAGTTGGTATCTCGTAATTACGGTTATTACGATATGGTGTGAACATACCTGCTCACCTGCTCCTGCTCACAATAGCATTTTAAGTACAAAAACCGGACAAATGCCTTGAAATATATCATCTGATCGATGTCTTGAGGTGTGGTAACCGTAGTATAAGCGGAATAATTGACTTCGGTCAGTTGAATTCTTAGAAAATAATGCACAGCCGAGGTGTAATGGCCATTATTTTCTAAGAATTCAATGGCCCCTCGTCAATTATTCCTTACTTAATATAATTATTTCTCATTATATTATATTATATTATATTATATTTATTATATTATATTATATTATTAAAATTATATCAACATTGTGATGTTCCATGCAATCTACTTTAGAATTCCTCATTTCCTAAAGTAATATTTAAAGCGAACTAAATGTAGAAAGCATGTGTCAGACTTTGGGTATTTTTGTGAACAGATGGTCGCTGAGTGTATTAATATTGCATTCATTCTGTCTGCGTCCCCTGTGAAAATTATACACAATAGAGACCAGATTTAAATTGAATGGGTACACTAAATATAAATACAGTACATCATAACATTAAGTGAAATATAGTTAATCACTGATTGAAAGCTACAATGGATGAATCTTGTCTTCAGTGTAGCATCATTTTAACATTATATAGAAACAATGTAAGAACATTACTCAGTTTAAACCTTCCTTTTCCTCATTTCCTTAAATGCATATTATTTTTGAGGTCTACCATCTTTTTAATTCTCTGCCTAACAAGCCTGGTGTATTTCTGTGTGTCTTCAGGCGTCTCCACTGCACCAGGAACTACATTCACATGCACCTGTTTGTTTCCTTCATGCTGCGTGCCGTCAGCATCTTTGTGAAGGATCACGTTGTGCACACTAGTGCTGGGCTGCAGGAATTTGATGCTGTGCTTATGAATAACTTCACTAATGCTGTGGATGTGGCACCAGTGGACACTTCACAGTATGTGAGTCAAGCGCTGTCTCATCTTAGATGTATTTCATCAAATATTTATCAAGTATCTCATGTGGCTACATTTCAGATTATGACATCAATATTTATATTAGGGCTGGGTGATATAGTTTAAAATGATATATTACTTATAATCAATGAGTATTTAGAACTTTGTTTTTCTTTTCAGTTAAAAAAATAGAACCCTTTTTTAAATAATCTAAATTGTTTCATTATTTTGACTTTAATTAATGCGTTTCTTTTAATTTAGATGAACTTAATTTAATTTAAATTGAACTGATAAATGCTAAAAATAAGTGTTACATAGCTTTTTTTTTTGTTACCAATTAGCAAGTTAGCAAATGCAGAATTGCTATTTTTTAACTATCAAACATATTTAATCTGATCATTTTAAACTGAATAATTTTAATTTAAATGAATGATTTAGCATAATCAAATATTTAAAGTTTTTCATAACATGTATGAGTACAAAATAAAAATTCACCAGTTACACTGATTACCTCAAATTTGTGAGTTTTGCCATCTTATACAAGTTTACAGTGTATACATGTATATTTGTTTTTCCTTCAATTTGTTTATTCCAAGATTAATTTATAAATAACCCTATATTCAACTATATATGTATTCTATCTATATTCAAGATAGATAGATAGATAGATAGATAGCTTGAACATAGAGGCACAGTGAAGTGTTAAACAAGACTGAAAGAGCGGAAATTGAAAGAGGTCAAGTTGGGTCTGGAAGAAGTAACATCTGGGTGAGGTCTAACTCCAATTCTGATTATGGCAGAGAATAAATATTTTAATGCTAGTACAAGGTTGTGCCCCATCTTGAAACTTTGTTGGGCTAAAATTGCTGGAAGAAATGCCAAAACTAGACATCAGGGATTACTGGATTACAAGAAGCTGTAAGTACTGTTATACTCTTACCGGAGGGCTTTTGTTTCATACCATCTCCAATCTCCACCCCAATGCTTGTACACATGTCTGAGTGTTTTATTATACTGTACGCCTACCACATGGCCAGCCTCAACAATCCATGCATAGAGGTTAAAAAAGCTCACTTGTCCCCATTTGCTGTCTTTTGGGTGGGAAATGATTATCCATTCCCACCTACGCTCAGGCTCGAACTGTATTGGTGCCCATTCCAGTCAATGCTGAGACTCATTGACTGCGCCCTCAGCTTTTTCTTCAAACAGCTGCATTGCAGGGGATAAGTCCTATGAAGCCAACATGTGAGGGAGGATTTTGCAACCAGTTGTTTAGCATCCATAGCTGCAACGCTTATGTTAGGTGCAAACAATGTGTCTTCAGAGATCAAAGGCACAACTACTGTGCTTTGATCCATTTGTTTACTTATAAAAGCGGCAACTAACTTAAGTGTGTTGTGTGTTCTATAGGTCAGTCAGCCAAGATGTTTACATCAATGGGTGGTTATTACTCTCAAATTTCGCATTTCAAGAAGCATGCAGGAAATTTTTAACCCTTTCATTTTCTTCAGTGGAACAGTATGACAGCAGAACCAACTTAGTGGCAAATATTTGCGTTGTATATATGCTTTCTGCATCATATTAGGAAACTTTGCAAAGACTTTTCAGTATAGACACCAGGCAATCATTTGTTTTTTTTATTTTTAAAGCCAAGCAGCATATCATTATTATAACTTTTATTATTATTATTATTACTAATACTACTACTACTGACAATACTGACAAATTAGTTCATACAGCATATTCCCTTGATATAGTCCCTGTTATTTTTTGTACAAGAGGTTTTTTTGGGTTAAGTTTTGAAGGAAAAAAAAAGTTCAATATTAGTATTATATTATGACAGTGTCACGATACGCTGTTGCAGGAAGATGCTGGAGGCACAAAGAAACGTTTAACAGTTTTTAATCAAGGAAACACTGGGAATAATCACAACAGGAGCTTGAGCAAACACACGTAGACCCGACAGGAGAAATACACAGACAGGACTTAAATACACAGGATAATTAATTAAACACTGGTGCAGGGAATGAACGAATTTGACTAGACAAGGACAGGAACATGACCAAATAAGGGAACACTGAACAGAAACGGGCAAAACAGGTCCATAATCCTGACAGACAGACTAACCAATACAATTAAAGTAACCAATATTGTGAATAGTGTGCTTTTAATTTGGACAAAAAATAAAAATATAAATAAATAAATACATACATACATACATACATACAAAAAAAAAAAAAAAAAAAAACTGTCCCAGTAAGGTAATGTCTATGCTTGGTATAAAATTGTGATACTACATTGTGGATGGATTTAGAATGACTCATAGTGCATTTGCATTATGATTTAATGTTATTTTTGGTCTCAAATTATTAACATTGTATGACCAAGGCTGCTATGACAGAAATTATGATACTAGAAATTACATTATTTTCAACCAATTATGTTTCCCTCGGTATTGTGTGAATTTCATTATTCAGTATTTTTCATTATTTATAATAACTGGGATTTGCATTGAGCAGCAAGAACAGGAAATTGTCCATTCATTTATTAATCAAATTGTGCAGTTTTTGGTTATTTAAAGATGATGATTTAAAGAGATCTTGAAGGGTTTCAGTAACTAGTGCTGTTTAAGTTACTATTTTTGTTGACTTTTAGGTCCAGTTTTTCCAGAAGTACCTTGTTGACCGATGATTTCATTTGATTTCCATAACATTTTTACTTCTATAGAAGCGTCCCTACTGCTTCACTGTGGTGGTCTGCAGTAGGCATTATGTTTTCTATCAGTACTGTGAAAAGAGGGAAGAGATCTCCTAGAGTACATTGTCAGCAGAGAGGCAGGGAAAAGACAGAACAAAAGTTTAGGTGTTCAGGTGAGCTGTCTAGATTCTCCAGGTGTATTGATAACATAATCTGCACCTTGCTTTTCTCCGGCACCTCTTTGATCATCTGTCAGAAGCTCTGAAGTTCTCACGTTTACCCCTAGTTTCTGGCACTTTCATGTGTCTGGAGTTGATGCGTCTGTTATTGTCCATGCTCAGAATAGCAGCCCTTTCACTGGGTTGTTGCACTACTGAGTCCCAAATGCATTCCTTTGGGGGAAAAAGTAAGAACAGAAGAGAACAGAAAGTGATAGTTAACTCAAAAAAGACAAGTCTGTGATCATGTATTAAACTCATGTCATTCCAAACCTTGCTTATGTGGAAAATAAAAGGAGATGTTTAGCAGGATGTTCATGCTGCTCTTTTACACAAGGGATGTCAAGTTGTAAATACACATAAAAATAGTATATGACTCACATACTGCATTCCATGTCTTCAGTGCCATACAAGCTTTGATGGAAATTTAAGTCTTCCTTTCCACCATAGCTCTCTAATCTTATTTCAGCATACACATATTTAAACTTACCACATCACATGCAAAAGTACGAATTAAACTGAATAACTTCACTTTTGTTCCTCATATAAAGTTATCACATTCTGAAAAAAAAAAACAAAAAAAAAAAAACATCCTTTTGTGTTCTTTGAAAGATAATCATACAAGTTTGGAACAATGAATAAAAGAGGACTAGAGCTGTTCCTTAAAAAAAATAAAAAAAATAAAAAAAATGTAACAGATTAAAACCACCAACATCACATTCTCACTCATAAGTTGCAATGTTTACCTCTCTCTGTGCGGGCTGAATGTGGAGCTCATGTTGGCAAAGACGCTGTAATTATAGATGCTTTTTCATATTATAGACACTAATTACAGTTTATTCAAATCACTTGTGGCAGATAATGTTTTGATGAGTCAAGAAATGATGCACTACATTCATAGTTATTTGTGGTAAACCGAAACTCAGACATTAAAATTGATGGCCTTCTACACAGAATCAGACTAACATTTTTTGTGTTATAAATACAGTTGTGTGGAAAAAGAAAAAGAACAGAATCAGAAAACAGTGTATTATACAGTGTGTAAATCAGAAAGGAGAAAAAATGAGATTAAAAGGAGAGCAAATGGAGACTTTTATGTTGCTTGTTATTTTTTCTCCTGACAAATACTGTAGACTCCAGTAATCACACATCTCCTTTAGAATTTTTGAGGAAATCTCAACAGTCACAAATTATGCTCGGATTTGCAAAGATATCAGTCTACTATCAAAAGTTGGCAGTTTCAATATATACTTTTCCTCAAATTTCAAACCTAACTCAAGCAAATATCATTAAAGCCTAAATTATGTGAGCTAGTGTACATAATTTTGTAGTTTGATACTCTTGTTTGTCAACAGAATTTATGTCTATTTGTATTTTTCGTAAGGAATATTATGGGAACCATCTGAAACTGAATGTAAATAGGAGCTATGAAAGAGAAACACCTGAGTAATAAAATTCAAAACTGTTATTACTTGTTACTTTTACCTCTCATATTTGGATATACATTACCTTTCAAAGGTTTGGAGTTTATAAGGTTTATAAGGCACTTCGATGCTGCATTTATTTGGTCAAAAATACAGTAAAACAGTAATATTGGGAAATATTTTAATTTAAAATAGCTATTTTCTGTACTCATTTCTTAAAACTTACTGGCCATTCTTATCCAACAATCATATTTATATTCCTGTATGCACAGTTAAAGTGTGGAGTGAAAGCTGAGCTAAAAAGACACGTCTTAAGGTCCGATCAGTCGTTGCTGTAGCAGACATCACTATTATTGATCATACTTGGTATTAGGGATTTCAAGATTTTCACTTGCTCCTAATCCTAGGCATTAAACTATAGTGGGGAACTCATCCTGCAACATTTGTGCTCAATGATACCTCAAATACTGCAGCTTGTTGAGGAGAGGTGTGCTATTAACTTTCTACGTGATCAGTCTTACGATTATCACCTGCTAGGTAACAAAACAAGTTCCATAGAAATCCCATAGATTTACAATGAAGGGACCAATCCATATCTAGGGATCGGAGTGTCATAGCGGTGTGTTCTTTTGACACTTTTGGACCAGTACACAGCCATCATACATGCATACAATAACTTTTGGATGGACAGATATTCTGGCTGAGATATAGTGGTTGAGAAGGCAGGGAGTTTAAAGACTCAAAATCCAGTGAAGTTTCCTCATGTCCATGAAACTTGCTCACAGCGCAGACAAGGTTGGATCCGTTATTTTATTGATCATTTGCTTGAGTGATTTTGTGTTGTGCAGATTTCTAAGCACAAAATTGGCAAAAAGTCACAAGAGGAGGCAGTGCTTCTGTGATTGACTGATTACACTGTCTGCCCACTAACACTCACCTGTCAAGTCTACAGCTGTTCCACAAATCAGCCTGAATGGGTCAGGCTTGGTAATGGATGGACTAATTACTAAGTAAACAACTCACCCACTTGTACATCATCACTTTCGGTCACGTTCGAATCGAAATTAACAGATTATCAGGGAGTGAGTTGGTTTGAGTGACCACTCAGCTCTGTTAAATTAAAGCTGCACCTCGTTGTCTGTGTCCTTCATGACACTTCTGTGTTTACCAAACATTTGTGGACTAATAGTGGAACAACAGTCGTAATAGATGATAGCTGCATGAAATACTTTTGTTGCTGTATTATATTTGAAGCAACGTACATGTAATAATACTTGATTAGACTTTGATGTAATTTGGTTTTAATAAATATGTTAATATGATAGTTGAACTATAACTATTGGTTGCTTGTTATAGAGTAATACTTGTTTATAACAGGCACGTCCATTGTTGCAACAGAAGTGACTGTTGCAAATTCATTTGTCCTTTGTGTCAGTAATAGAACAGGGCAGCAGTTACTTTCATTGACTCATTCATTGATGTCGAAGCATCCAGTGTAGACAGAATGGCTGATTTTAAAGGGGTCATGAACTGAGAAACCAAAATTCCCTTGATCTTTTGACATATAAGAGGTCATTGCACTATAAAAACATCCTGTAAATTTCAGAACTCAAAACTTTGTCATTAGTCTAAATGACAGATTTTGGAATGTGATTAATGAAACATTCATATGCCAATCTCATCGTATGTTGATAAATGTGGCGGCAGAAAACAATCATCACTTGTATATCACGCCCTTAAAAACACCCCGGTTTTGAAGCCTCGCCCCTAGAGTTTACGACATGGAGAAACGAAACCCGGCCAAAAAGAGGAAGTAATCTCATGAAAGAGAAGTTGATCTTACTCCAAAGACACCCGTTAACCTTGTAATTGCAAACAATTAGGCTACATTAATTTATATGTAGGCTATATTAAAATACTGGTAAATATAAACATTATAGCCTACACTCTAAAAATGGCTGGGTTAAAAATAACTCAGTTGGCAACCCAGCGTTGGGTAATATGGGATAACTAGGGATATGCCGGTATCAAATTTTCATGTTGCGATTAATTGCTAATGCTTTTATCACGGTATTTAAATTTAGTTGCAAAAAAGTGTTGTCATAATACAGTGTAACAGGTTTAATAACTTTTTTTCTTATAACAAAAATATCTGAAAATTTAAATACAATAAAGCAATACACAAAAAAAAAAATATAAAGTTAAATATTTTACACAGATTAAAGTGCAAAAGAATTAAAAGACCAACAGGTATCACTTTACAGTAAGATCTCATTAATTAACCTATCAATGAGCAAAAGCTACATTTGCTACAGAAGTTATTAATCTTTGTTAAAAATAATACAACCTTAGTTCATGTTAGCTCGGGTTCATTTAAAAAAATAAAACAGTTTGTAGCATTTCTGCTGTACAGCGCCCTCTGCGTTCAGAGAGAGAATGTGCGCTTTCATCCAGATCGTCTCTCACGCGTTCCACCATGCGCTTCTCATCCGTGCTTGTTTACATCAGTGTGCACACGCAGCTTACAGCAGTGTTATGCATTTAACCAGTTAATGGGAAAAGTATTCCTAAAATGCATTCAAAATTCGGAATAATTTTTAATAAATAATTATTTTCGGTATTTTGAAGGGCCCATGATAACGATACCGTGCATATTCATTATCTTGATATATCGCATGTGTTCTTTTGATTTTCATCAAAAAGCACCCCAGATGTATCATTATTAACACATCATCCACCTAATTCAGAGTACCCCACATACATAGGAAGTCTTTCAATACTCCTTGAAAAAGATCCCAGGCTTCATGACTTCATGAGTTTGCCTGAGAGAATAGCAAGAGTGTGTCAGGGGTGTACTGTATACATCCCTATGTGCTTTGATTCCAAGATATTGTCAGAGTAAAACAACCTTATAAATGTGCCTGATATTAAAGGGAGAAATAGCCATCATAAGTAAGCTTTGATAATGTTTTGATGTGGGATGTGAAATCCCTTTTAATTCAGTTCATTGGTTTGGAAATGCTTTATGGCCATTAACCACACATCTGTCATGGTAGTGAGCTAATAGCTTCATTAAAGTGCAGCTCTCCTACTATAGCATACAGCCACTCAGCTGACTGTAGTGAAACGTCATTTAGTCACACTTCTACTATCCTAAAGAGTGTTTCTGTCATTTTACACTGACAATGTGTCATTTTAAAAGAAGATAGTGAGCTAATTATTCTAAAAGAGTATTCATGACATGGGCACTTTTGTAGAATATAACAGAGCGGACTTAAAGGTGACAGTTCAGCTTTTCTTTCATATGTGGAGCACAAAAGAAGATTTTTAATTTTTTTTTGGGGTCCAATTCTATTTTGATTTTCAAAAGGTGAAACATTCTTTATAATATCTTCTTTTATGTTCCACAGAAGGTCATACAGGTTTAGAATAATTTAAAGGGTGAGTAAACTGAATTTTCATACAGTTTTTTTTTCTTTAGAGAGTCTTTGGTTTGATCTAAAGATCTAAAGAACCCCATGTGATTGTACTGATTGTACCAAATCAGCAAACAAAACAAAAGCATATCGGTTTGTTTTGCTCTTCTGTCTTATGTTAATCTGAAAGGCATCTCAATAGAAGATTGTGGGCTCCAACTGAGAGTAGGAAATATGTTTGTCACAGCTAAAGTATTGCTCCTCAGCCACTATGTTTTTTTACTGTTTAATCAAAACTGCCATGTTGTGATATGAGTGCTGACTTTTTCTGCTCCACTCTTCATTTTTAGATGGGTTGTAAAGTGACTGTCTTGCTGTTCATCTATTTCCTGGCTACAAACTACTACTGGATCCTGGTGGAGGGCTTGTACCTGCACAGTCTCATCTTCATGGCCTTCTTGTCTGACTCCAAGTACCTGTGGGGCTTCACTTTGATTGGGTGGGGTGAGTATATCATGGTTGTGATTTTTCTGGAAGAGGCAATTTGTGAATATTCTCGCTTCTGTTGGGTTTCTAACATTTCTTGAGAAATGAAATGCTGCTGCTGGTGGTTTTTTTTTTTTTTTCTGCCAGGTATCTGGTTTTGTTCATGGATAGCTGCAAGACATGTAATTGTACTCTCCTCAAAGAACAAGGGCAATCATTTTTCAATTCATATTTTCATTTTTGACTTCTGGCTGCTATTATATAGTGACTATTGTGTGCATGTGACTGAGAGAGATACTGTAACAAATATACACTAGCACATGTTGAAAACAGTTGGAATGCTTTTTTTCTGGATTCCTTTGTGCATACAAATTTCAAGAATAGCATTTCAATCATGGCAACTCTCTGAAGATTTTAGCATGGTGATGGATATGACAATGTTAATGTATTTGGTCTTGGCGGAATAGATCTGCTACGCTGTTGCTGCTGCTGAATTCCTGCTGCTGTTGGTTATTGCCGAGTTGTAGATTGCTGCTGCTGCAAGCAAGTACAGGAACTTGCTACTGACAATGCATATGGCGTTACGGTGCCATAAGTATATAAGACGTACTGCTGCTGCACAAATAGCATATAAAATAACCCGTAGCAGATCTATACAGGTGAAGCTGGGGAAGGTTGAGGGTTTCAGAGAAACTCTGAAAGCACTCTGCAAGAATCTCAAGTGAATGCTAGCCAGCCATATAAATGCAAGGCAGTAAACTCACTGGCTGCATATGCAGCATAAACCAATCAGCTTGTGCCAAGTTGTTTAACTCTCTGAATATCATCAGTTACATTAACAACCCGTCAGCCTGCGTCATCTATAGTTTCATGACTGAACTATATATTTATATGAAATCTTTTAAATGACTTTACTCTCACTTTTGATGAGTTCGTGTGCCCTTGCTAATTTCTTTCGAAGAAAAAAAATACTGAACCCAAATTTTAGAATGGTAAAGTGTTATATTTATGGTGTATTATAAAAATTGTTTTTATATTAAATATACAATATTTCCCTCCACATCATATCTATAGCATGTTGACAAATGGAATCACATTATAATACACAGTAATACACACCACATTAGGGCTGCAACTAACGATTATTTTGATAATCAATTAGTTGGCCAATTATTTTTTCGATTAATCGGATAAAAAAGCTAAATTTTCTTCTTTTTTTATTTTATTGACAAAAACACTTCCACATTCTGCCCAATGTCCTTCAAACAAACGTGCCAACTGAATGCTATGAAAACATACAGTGCTTAACAATTTATTAGACCACCTGTCATAATAAAGAGAAAACACAAATATTTTAGGAATCTGTCAAAGAATTGTTTAAACCTAAAAATTTTATTGTCATTTATTGGGCAAATAACAAACTGAAACAACTAAATATTTATTCACATAATAAAAAATAGCCTCCTGCCTTTCATAACAGCATGCATTCTTGCTGGCATTGTTTAGCTACTTTTTGACTGTAATTGGGTATCTGAAAAAAAATTCTTTCATAGATCTTTCATTCTTTCATAGATAACAGAAACAATTATATTATAGCATTAGAAATAGCCTACTGTTACTGAAGACCTTACGCATATTGGAGGACTAACCAATACAGATAGCTAAAAAATGATTTTAGTAAACACCAATACTGTTAGTTTAGAGCAGCAGTGGCACAAAGCTTACATTATTTGTTATAAACCTTAAATACATTTGTTTTAATAAATTTATTAAGCACTGTATATAGGCCTATAGTTTAAATCTCTTCATCAAAAATTAAGATAATAATAAAGATAATAAAGATGAATAAAAACACAAACTCAGTGTTAACCAACTTTTTGATCACAGTCACATTTACTGTAATTTCTTTATCCTGTAAAAGGCGGCTATGAAGCATCGAGACACCCCTCACTGCAAACTGTAGCGAGGTGACGTCAGGTACCTACGTCACTAATGTGTTTACCGCGCATGCGCAAAGTGACGTATGGTATGTCTATAACGCGTAACAGTAACGTGGTGACAGAGCATGCGTGTTTAATTTGCATTGCGTGGTAACGTTAGATGTTTTCGCGTTGTGCGTGACGTAACACGTCATTAAAATGCATGAGCATACTTAACAGAATACTCTAATAAAATGTAAAAGTATTAAAGAACACTAAGGTGGAAAAAAAAAACAGTAAAATGTAATACAGCACATATCCATGATTTTAACCATGTCTCATCTGAGGTAAAATTATACGGAATTACAGAGTTTATTCTGTAATATCTGTGTAGTATTTTACTTACAGTTTATTAACATTCTGTTGCACTTCACTGTGTATATTGTAATATTACACTTTAATGGCACCTTATATATTTCTTATTAGGCTAGTCAACATTACAAAAGATATATATATCAGTTGTCAGTTCTAGTGGCGTAGATGGTAAAACGTGTGTTGTTCACATTTTGACGCGATCGACTCGGGTTCAAATCCACCTTTTGGCGAAATTTTTTTCCTCCCTTTTCAAATTTCAAATCACATAAGAAAAGCATTTATTTTCAATTAAAATGAAGGAAATAATCAAAAAGTTGTGAGGGAGGGCTTTATTGTCCCAATAAGGTGGCATCCATTTAATAATTTGAATTAAAATTATAATTTACACTCAATAAGTTATTATTGCATAATGTTTTATAATGTACTACAATACTGAGGTGCAGATAATTGCCACTGTTTTCAATAAGTAGTATAAATAGCTTTTAACAGTGTAAATAGAATAGCTATTTGCACTTAGTGTACATAGCCGCTGCCTTTCTTATTTTAATCTTTCCTCTGTCATGGTTCTTGTTCATTTATTTATTTTTTATAATTCTGGACATTTTTCTTTTGCTTTGGCAATTGTGAAATATTTAAGCCAATAAAGTAGTTTTAAGTTCAATTGACTACATACAGTATATTTTCAGTGTCTGCATCCCATTTTATGTATGTTGCTTCCAAAAAACCAAAATGATAACAGAGATCTTTTTTTTTTATTTCAAAGAACAAAACAGAAAATATAACTGCATATACAAATATAGATTAAGACTATAGACTATAAACGTGACACGAGAAAGATGAGAAAGAAAAAAAAATATTGCATCTACTCATTCTGAAATTCACCTCCATCACTGATAAAGCAATCAACCGAGCAGTAGCCCTCAAATTCTTTGAATGAATAAAACCCATGCAGGACTCCCCTCCTACCATTCTCGACATACCCAGGTGGGCAGTCTTTAAATGTCTCACTGCACTGTAGGCACTGGGTCAGTGAACACGGCACCCGGAACTCCTGTCTGTATTGTGCGGAAAAAGCACTCCAGTTCACGACACCTAATTTACATAAAAGAACAAACAATATTAAAGAAATATTAAATCATTTTGAAGAAAGGCAAAAGAGCCATACAAGGAAAAGATTTTAAATGTATTTTAAAATATATTATAGGATGGTGTTAGAAAAAGAGTGTTATTTGCTTTGTCTGTAAAGTACCTAAGAGATTTAATTTATAATCAGCATTAACATCAACTAAATTAAAAAAGTTTGTCAAGTCAAAATTTAGGTTGGCTTGGCTTGAGAAAGCATAGCCTGAAAGTTTGAAGTTTTTTTAAATTTTAAAGTTTTACAGTTGAGGGCAATACAATCTATCAGGAAAAAAAAAAACAGATAGTTGGGAGACAGACAGAAAGATGAGAAGAGACAGACACTCAAATACTTTTTACAGTACTCACTACAAGTTAAGGAGTTAAAGAACTATCTGTCTAGCCACATGAAGTGGGCCTCTTCTCTGAATTTCGTCTCACTGACAATGTCCCTAAAAAGTCATATGAAGTCACATGAAGGTAAATTTAAGAGGTAACACTTTACAATAAGGTGTCATTGGTTAACACTAGTAAATGTATTAATTAACATGAACTAACAATGAACAATACATTTGTAACAGTATCTATTAATCTTTGATAATGTTAGTTAATGAAAAAGATGACAAATATGAGAATTTTTTTTAAAATTTTTTATTTATTTATTTATTTATTTATTTGCAATGCATGTAACCGTCAATGGCATTACTTTTTTAATATAAGTCTTTCTGCTCTATTTTAAGACATCTTTAAAGGCTCATTTTAGGCGAAATAAGACTTTTAAAGACCCTTTAAAGACCAGCAGAATCCCTGTCACTTCGAATACTAACACACATCATAAAAGATGTCATAAATGTTTGAAATCGTACACATTTGCAATGACACTCTCTATGATTATGACCAAAGCATCCTTACAATTAAAAGCCACAAACACAAACGCACATTTTTAAGAAAACAAAAGTAAATGTTCTTTGACTTACTGCCACCGAATCTCAAATCCACCATACCTTTCGAACATCCGGAAGTGAATGAACCGTAAGTGAATGAACCATTATTGAACCTGCGTATTTACGGAAAATACATATGTAACGTAGGTACGGGATGTCACCGCGCTACTGCGCATGCGTTTTATAAACATACCATACATCACTTTGCGCATGCGCGGTAAACACATACGTGACGTATGAACCTGACGTCACCGTGCTACAGTCTGCAGCGAGGAGTATTTGTAAGCATCTGATATTTATATTCAGACAACTATACGCGGTTATCCCTTTACAGTTCTTACGCTCATAAAATACCTGCACTACATGTTGACTTTTAAACCTTAATTTAACGTTCAACAACAGATATTTCAGCACAATGAATGTTTTTGCGCTGAATATTAATCCCTTTCTGATGCGTGTTAACGCGCCCGCCGCGCCGGCGCTCATTCAGTAAAGATTTAAACTTAACTCAGACTGTCAGGACGGAACTTCATGCAAAAATGTAAATGCTCACGTGAATTTGTGACATTTACAGATAAGGATATGACCGTAAACTGAATGTTTTTGCGCTGAGGATGCACACGCATCTGTAAAAGCGCCTTGACAAGGCAAGCCATTACGGTAATGAATTAGCTTAAAGCTTAAAATAAAGAATTCTCATGTTTTGTGCAGCTTGGATCACGTACTTCTCCCGCAGCATCTCATTCTGTTTCCTCCACTATTTTTAGATGCATTTTGGCCATAGAAATGTGTTATTCAGTGCTGTAATGTTCATTTGATGCGAGCGACTGAAATTGGACGTGCACTGTGGGCAGACCCGACTAATCGGTAATGAGAATCGTTGTCGAGGATTTTCATTATCGATAATAATCGATGTTATCGATTAGTTGTTGCAGCCCTACACCACATAAGGAACACAATTTACTGAATCGACTGTGAAAACCCATAGCAAGCCAACAATGAGGACCCTGGAACAAAGGGAGGTGTATACTGAGAAGAGATGAATAGAGAGGAAAGAAACCGCAGGGAGGAAGTACATAGAATAGCCACCAAAACAAAAGAGTCACTCTAATTGACATGAATCATGATCTGTACTTGACAAATACTGGACCGAGAGTTCAGTTCAGTCCAGTATTGCCTTGTTTTTTTGTTGGTGTTTTTGTGTATTTTGTTTTTGTGTGTTCCTTTCGCTATATCCTCAATTTCTGGATTAAGTGGTGGAGTCCTTCTCTCCCTACTGCTAGGAGAAAGTAACTCCAAGCAAAAGAAGCCTGCAGAGATATTGAGCCAAATGCGTGCCATGCAATGTTCACACTGCCCTTTTCTTTAACCTGTGGCTTGAAAAAACATTGTATTATGTGAAGCTTAAAAATAAATGAGAGGCTTTATAAATAGGTAGGATCAAACAATCTTCATTTGTGGAACTTTGATAAACAAGCTTTTACAGCGTTTCAGCAGTGTGTTTATAATAGCTAAATTTGTAATCAGTGTAGCGAATACTAATACACTCTAAAAAAAAAAGGTGCTATATAGCACCAAAAGTGGTTCTTTGGCTCGTAATCATAGGGGAACCACTTCTGGTGCTATATAGCACCTATTCTTAAAGGTGCTATATAGCACCTTTTTCAAATTGTGCTATATAGCACCATAAGAGGTGCTATATAGCACCATTAGAGGTGCCATATAGCACTTTATCAAATGGTGCTATTTAGAACCATAAGAGGTGCCATATAGCACTTTTTCTCAAAAATGGTGTTCAACAGTGGTTCATAAAATTCAGATTGAACCACTGATAGCAGATGGACTATCTTGTCGATGTTTTTTATACTTTTCTGTGCCTTGACAGTGTAATTTACTTGGCAGTCAATGGGACAGTCACAAGCCTCCCAGTTTTCATCTAAAATATCTTAAATTGTGTTCCGAGGACGAACAAAGCTTTTACGCGTTTGGAACGACATGGGGGTAAGTGATTAATGACAAAATTTTCATTTTGGGGTGAAGTATCCCTTTAATAGTGAGTGAGTGAAATTACTGAAAATTAATAATACACAATCATGTGCAAAATAAGTTGTACACTCTGAAGTACTACAGTATCTTTCACTATTTCACTGTCAACAGTGTACTAATATTTCTGTAAGTCCTTCAGGATTTAAAAAACAATAAAACTGCAACTAGACCTGGAAGAGGCCCAGAAATATAGAATATTGACTTACAGTGACAGGAAGTAGTGTCAATCTGTGAAGGAATGTTCCGTGTAGGGACACTGTGTAGGGACCATGTCAGTCAGAGCACAGTTCATTCATGGAGCTCTTTTCTAACGAGCTCATGATCTGAATCAGGTGTGTTAAATAAGTGAGACATGTACAACATGTGGGGGCAGGTTGCCAGGACTGGAATTGAGAACCGCTGCTACAGGAGGAGTCCCAGTGCCGTCGAGATGTCCTCGCTCTCCTCTGTGATTACCTGTCCATCCAACGTGAGCACAATGTGGTCATACTGCATGAGATGACCCTCCCTACAGCCTTTAAGCTTCATCTTAGGTGTTGGGATGGGCTGGTCTGAGAATGGTCCTGGGGGAGAGGGGATAATAGCATTTATTTGCAAGGCAAACCTTGTGAGTTAAATTACTTGTAACTACTGTCATACAACTGCTCAAATGCTTTTGGCCATGAACTGAAAATGAACAAAATTTCTCTTCAGTTTGATACCATAGTTTGTGTAGACCAACAAACAAAAAAACTAATGTTTGCATTGAAATTATCTGAATAACAAAATGTGCAATAAGTGTAGTGCTTTGATTAAATTGTGTTTCACACACTGTAGTCAACTGTTCATGGCTCACCTCAACTTCAAACAGAACCCAAACAGATGTTCCCTGATGCTTTGTTAATTTTCTCCAGCATCAACCGATTGGGGTAGTAATGGGGGCTGTCAATAAAATGTAAAAAAAAACAAAAAAAACTAAAAAAAACAGTCTTTAGAAAATCTTTAGTCGAGGGCAGCCCTAATAGAAAGAGTCCAGACTTCTAATTATTATTAGGCAAATAACAAATATTAATGATCAAAAAGTTATGCATGGCAATCAATAATCTTAAATATGGAAATGTGGCTTACCCATGTCTGTTTTTTGTCCTAAAAATGTTAACAAGAGCTCTTTTCATCCAACTTGACAATATACTGATGATTTTATACTCAAACAAATTTCCTTTTGATTTTTCAGTTATTCCAGCATGAACCATCTGTAACAACATTAGAGGAATAATTTACTCAAAATGTAATTCCAAACACATATAACTCACTTTTGATGAACACAAAACACATTCTTAAAAAAAGCACCCACAAAAATTTAAAATTTAAAAGTAGCTTATGTAAGTCATGTGTCATATCTAATGAGGTGACAAAATCCCTTTTTACATTTTTTTTTTTTTTTTAACTCACTCAATATACAGGGCTCACAAAATTTTAAAATCCCTGGTAACCCTTTGGGCAGGTACTCTTCAGATTTTGGTAGCCCGAAAATTAATTTAACTAGCCCAAGTAAAAAAAAAAAAAAAAGACCTTGCACAAGTAAAATGAACACAGTATGAGCGAGGTTGGACAACGTCTATGATAACATACAGTATTAAGCCATAAAATGACATGATTTATAGTTCAGATACAGGTTTTCACAAAAACAAAAATCTTATACAACAGCATTTCAGCCTTTAGACCATTTTTATGAAAAGGGATAAATCAAGCATATAAATTATTATATTAGTTTAAAATGAATAAATATTACTGTCTTAATTGTTCAGATTTTTAGAAGGCACATTAATTTCTTTCTCATTTACAACTCTATGTGTTTGCTGTGTAAAAACATGGGTCGATATTTGCATTGATCTGACCATAAACAGCAAGAAAGGCTTATTGGAAATGCAAATTCATTCTCTCCTACGAGATGGCGCTTTAGGAGGGGCTTAATATAGTGGTTTTCCTTAGAGAAACTCCCTGTTAGCGGCCGTACACAAAGCAGCAGCGTCCGCGCTCATAAACGCTGCTTTATCAGGCATTATAGGTAAGATGAAATAAAAATGCCAACGACACATTTCTGAGGACAGTCGGTTCGCTTCAGATACATTCACATAAAGACATCTGCGCCACGTTTTGTCTTGAAACGTGCAGCGCTCATATTTATTCAATTGCATCATTGCCTTTTGAAGTTTAATTCGGCCATATTGCCATTCTTGTCTTTCCGTCCCCAACTGTAAGACCTTTTGAAATTATAGTTAAGACATTTCTTATACCATTTAACGTATTTAAAACTTTTTATGGCCTTAAGTTTGGTACAACTAAATTGAAGAGTTTTTAAGGACCCGTGGAAGCCCTGTATTTAAGGTAGCCCGTCGGGCAGGGCGGTGATACATTTTGGTAGCCCGACTGGAAAACACAATAGCCCCGGGACGTCGGGCTAGCGATTTTGCGAGCCCTGATATAGAAAGTTTGAGTATACTGTAAAGAGTTATTTCAAATGAATATTCGAAAATAGCACTCAAATCCAGTAAATCGACATCAAAATAACTCAATGTACAAGCTTTATGATATGATATGACATTTGGTCACGAGACATGCAGGTTCACAATGGTTTGATTCAGGGGCATAGCCATCATTTCAGAAGTGAGGGGGACAGAAATGTTATATATATAAATATATATATATTTATATACACACATACACACACACACACACACACATATATTTATTTATATATATATATATATATATATATATATATATATATATATATATATATATATATATGTACACACATATATACAGTATCTCACAAAAGTGAATACACCCCTCACATTTCAGCAACAATTTTAGTATATCTTCTCAATGGACAATACTACAC
>CM077233.1:20582854-20740354 GCA_039654775.1 Spinibarbus caldwelli | reverse complement strand
ATTTACTGTAAGTCTGCTAATTGTCATAAATTATGTTGCTCATTACACATTCCTTTGCTGAAAAAGATAAAAACATTAAGCAAATGATCAATTGAGAGTTTTTTTTAAATTAGAGGTTTAATGAGCCCTGAATATCCAACGCTATCTCACGACCAATTCGTACGTATTTTCTGAAGTGGCTAATTCATACGAATTCGTACAACCTCACTCGTATGATTTTGTACGATTTGTCTAGACCCCAGTAGTCTCACATAGCCAGACTTTCAGACTGACGGCTGAAGGTCTGGAATCTATGGTAGCTTTCGTTGGTCAAGGCCTGCCCATGATGCCATTTGACCGACATGTCAAACAACCAATCACAGTTTGTTTCGTTCAGCATCACGTTTCGAGGTGTGGAAATGTCGCCACAATAACAGACCGGTGTGTAAAACTCTCAGACGTATTTTAAAGATTCTATGCCGCATTTAGCTGATCCTGATAAGCGCTCGTCGTCACAGTTGTAAACATGATGGCTTTCTTCTTTCGTGAGGGGACTTGGCGTCACGGCATCTTTGTTTCCAGGTGGAACGTTAAAGAACGCGACACACACATCTCCCGGAAATCCTGTATAATTCAACCAATCCGACGACGACTTCGAAACTCCTGAAGTGTTTCCACTTTTGTGTGCCATATGCATCAGACGTTTAGCCAACGTTCCGTGGGCGTGACATCTGAGGGTGAGACTAAGACCCCAGTGACGGGTAGGTTTAGGGGCGGGGCTAGGTGTAGGTCATTCGTACAAATACATATGAATTGTGCAATTGAATTTTAGCAAAAATCGCATGTATTTGTACAAGTGAGGTCGCACGAATTCATGCGAATTAGCCACCTCATAAAATATGTACGAATTGCCATGAGATCAGGCTGGAATATCCCATATTTTAGCCAGATAAACTTTGACAGTGATGCAATATATTACTGTTGAAAACTGATTACACTTTTTGTGGAAACCATAATACAGGATTCTTTGATAAAAACAAAGAACAGCATTTATTTGAAATATTTTGCAACATTATAAATGTCTTTACTGTCACTTCTGAGCTTGTTAATGTGTCCATGCTGAAAACTATTCATTTCTTTTTCATTAAAAAAAAAATCTTTTTGATCCCAATCTTTATATTCTTACTGAACAGAGTTTATATTAAATATATTTCCCTCCATGTGTACTCTTATATAGCATGTTGTCAAATGGAATCACATTGTAATACACAATAATACACACCACACCAAAAACACAATTTACTAAATTGACAGAGAGGTTAAATGAGCTCTGGATATTGAATATCCAATTTTTCAGCCAGCTGAACCTTGACAGTGATGCAATACTTACAAGGATGTTTGTGAACTAAATATTAATAAGGTCTCATTCCATTTCTCATCACCTTTCTTGCCTGAACAGTGTCTAATCCTATTACAAAGACAGAACAACTGTCTTAACTGCTGGCAGCAACCGTTCTCTGCATGGAGTTCATTGTGTTGGTCAAAGCAGTATTTAAGTTAATTCAGCGGGGATATTGGTGGCCATCCCATGTAGGCTATATTCTGCAGCTGTTAAGGTATTGTTTATTTATAGGGATGCAGTGCTTTATTTCTTTTGCTGACCATACAGATCCCACCTCAGAGATGGCTGCCTTTTGAATCCGTATCTTATGTATTCCTTTGAGAAATGTCTACATGGAAACCAATCAGCTATTATTTATAGCGAGTGGTATTCATACCCTTCTCTCCGCTCCCACACTGAGAAACAGCACAACGAAAGCTCACTGCAGTTTGTTTTGAGAGGTTGCTTCCTTTTCAAGTGGTTTCAAGTTGAAGTGTTCTTTATTTATTTGTCATTCCTGTTTGATGTGTTCCTACTGGAAGGGCAGAGATAGAAGCACCTTTGATATGCAGATTCCCTGTTCTAGGAGCGGCTGCTCACTACATTCTCGTGAATGTGTTTGGCATGGCTTATTAATGACCAACGGGTTAAGTCTATGAAAGTAGTGCACAATAATGTCACGTTGATTGGGTTAATATAGTCATAATGAGGCGAAAGCATTCATATTCAGAGGCTGAGTGATTCATGCTGTGAATTTGATTTCCTTAACATTACTTTTCAGTGCCTATAATAAGGGCACAATGAGAGTGTGTTACATAAAGGTTTCATATTTATATGATAGAGCTATTGCTAAGAGTAGGAAACTAAGCCATGCTGTGTGATGCAGTAATCATTGTGGCAAAGGAAAATTTTGGTCTCAGAATTATTTAAAGAGTTCAGCAAAATGAGGACATATCTGTCTTACCTGCATTCATGTTTTCCAAACCTGTATGATTTTGTAAAAGGAGTTTGAGTCTGAGGTTTTCATACACTGAAAAAAAGTGGTAAAACAATTTTCACTCAGAAATTGTAAATTTCAAAAATAATTACAGAGAAATGGCAAGTAACACATGGAAGGTTTTTTTTTTATTTTTATTTTTTATTTATTTATTTTTTTTAGGTAGAAAGGCTGAGAAAGTATTTCCTTGTGAAATATACTCTAATAATCTTTCTTTTATTTACAAAAAATAAAAAATAAATAAATGCTGTGCAATGCATCCTAAATCTGAAGTTTGGTTATAATTTGATCAGATTCAGTTCATTTGGATTATTTATTTAATTTGGATTATTGTCTTTTTTCCCAAAATATGCTAATAACATAAATTAATTAGCAAGGCTTTTTTTGCACTATAGTTGAATGCTGACCAAAAAATAGACAAAAGATGTTTACATCTGCAGTATCACAATTGAATTTGGAATAAGGAATGTCCATTTATTTGGATTTAAAAATGTACATTTTTATTATTAATCATATTAAAATTAAACATATATTGCATGCTGCTGAATATTCTTTACAATTCTAACAGTAAAATCAACATATGTCTTCAGAACACTTGGTGTATATTGCATAAGTTGTATGCATAAGTTGTATGAAGTACTTTTATGTTGCTTTTATTTGCCTTTTTAGACCGTGAGACCCTCTGTTTTTTGTTGTTTTTTTTAAAGAACTGCATAAATATTCTTCAAAATATTTTATTTTGTGTTCTACAGGGGAAGAAAATCATTGAAACAACAGGAGTAAAAAATTATAATTCAATTTTCATTTTCGGTAGACTGTACCTTTAAGAATTGATTCAATAGATGAAAGTACAAATTCAGTGACAGTGGGATATTCATACACAGACTGACTTCTCACCTATTTCCCGAATTACTGGTAAATGTCTTAATGACAAGTAGATTTTCATGCTAGCAGATCCAAAACAGCATGTGTTCCTGTTGAAGGACATAAAATGAGCTCCATTCCTTCAGTGGTATCATGAAGAGAATGTAGTATGAGTCAGGGCAGACATTATTTCAGCGAGATAATCCCAGACTCCCACAGTTACCCCATCATCGCCATGGGAACTGCTGTCTGAGAGGAGGGCACCCTCGATTGACACGCTCAACCTCAGATCCAGGCAGTTTCGCTTCTTGATATGCATGATGTGTTCTTGGTTTTTCTGAGGTTATACCATGCATCTCATCAACAAGCAGCATTTTTCATTTAGTGGCTGAGCCACTCAAGATTAAATATGCATGATAAAAATGAATTAATTTTAGTGCTGTCAAACGATTAATCGCAATTATACATATATTATGTAAACAAAAACTTTTATTTTGGATGCGATTAATCGCGATTAATCATTTAACAGCACTAATTAATATTAAAATTTGTTGAATAATACCATCATTATGGGTTTTCCAAAAGCAGAGAAATACTTAAGTCAAATTTTAGTATCATTATGGTTTGCATTTCAGCATCCCAATGTCTGTGGGAATAAGGTTACTCTTTTGGTCTTAACTTTAGTTTAGAACATCATGATTCATTCATGTTGAGGTAAATAACTGATATTCTATCTAGTCTTTGTCTATCAATTTTAAGTGAATGAGCACTGTGCTATGTCCGAACTGATTGCACTGTATTTTATGTATAATCATTTTCTATTCTTAACTGTTTTAAATTAATTTTAAATCAATTTTTATATCATTTTAAAAGTTTAAACAGAAGGTTAAAGTAAGTGCTGTGATGTGTTTGGTTCATGATGGTCAAAGTAAGTAGGGGGTGAAGTAATGGAATAGTTAGGTGTTTTGGAAGGTTTTTTCACTTAGTGAGGAAGAGTTTGAACAAAGCTTAAGAATATTTGTTTTAAATTCCTTATTTTTATTGCTGTTATTATTATTTTTTGAATTCCTTGTTTTTATTGTTGTGATTATTATTTTTTAATGACTGCTTTACTTCCTTTTATGTAAAGCACTTTGAATTACCACTGTGTATGAAATGTGCTATATAAATAAACTTGCCTTGCCTTGCCTTGAATTGAGTAATTATTGTGCAGAAAAAATTAAAGTATTAAAGATTAAATTTCTATATACTATTTTTTATTTATTATTTACTCTTTATTATTATACTATATATTATTTTGAATTTATAGTTAACTTTTAATTTATTTTTTAATTAAAAAATCTTTCAAAATGAAATATTACATACATGATACATTATTCCTGTATTCCTGACTACAGTATTCCTGTCAGCAAAAGATTTGAACTTGATTTTGTTTACTGGGCTGTGTAATGAAGGGCATATGAAAACCATGATCAGAGTCAAAAATGAGTTGTTAACTCTTTCAATTTCAAAGGCTGATTGTGAATTAAAGGCAACTATTGAAAGTAAAATAAATAAATAAATTTTAATAATAATAATAATAATAATAATAATAATAATAATAATAATTTTGACATTCTGCCGGAACTGAAATATTCAGTCAAGTTCCGATGTACCAGACAGAACAGATGCTCTTCCTATCCAGTGTTTGGAATGAAAAACACTCCATTGGCAATAAATAAACAAGCAGTATTTTTTATTGAGATTACGCCACAGGATATCCATCTATGAGTGCAAATCTCCACAGGTGCTCTTGAACCCCTGGGGAGACGTTGAAGGTTCAATCATGCTTCAATGCCTCCTTAAAATATCCTAAGACATTTTTTGAATTCCTTGTTTTTATTGTTGTGATTATTATTTTTTAATGACTGCTTTACTTCCTTTTATGTAAAGCACTCTGAATTACCACTGTGTATGAAATGTGCTATACAGTGGGTACGGAAAGTATTCAGACCCCCTTAAATTTTTAACTCTTTGTTATATTGCAGCCATTTTTAAAATCATTTAAGTTCATTTTTTTTTCCTCATTAATGTACACACAGCACACCATATTGACAGAAAAACACAGAATTGTTGACATTTTTGCAGATTTATTAAAAAAGAAAAACTGAAATATCACATGGTCCTAAGTATTCAGACCCTTTGCTGTGACACTCATATATTTAACTCAGGTGCTGTCCATTTCTTCTGATCATCCTTGAGATGGTTCTACACCTTCATTTGAGTCCAGCTGTGTTTGATTATACTGATTGGACTTGATTAGGAAAGCCACACACCTGTCTATATAAGACCTTACAGCTCACCGTACATGTCAGAGCAAATGAGAATCATGAGGTCAAAGGAACTGCCTGAAGAGCTCAGAGACAGAATTGTGGCAAGGAACAGATCTGGCCAAGGTTACAAAAAAATTTCTGCTGCACTTAAGGTTCCTAAGAGCACAGTGGCCTCCATAATCCTTAAATGGAAGATGTTTGGGACGACCAGAACCCTTCCTAGAGCTGGCCGTCCGGCCAAACTGAGCTATCGGGGGAGAAGAGCCTTGGTGAGAGAGGTAAAGAAGAACCCAAAGATCACTGTGGCTGAGCTCCAGAGATGCAGTCGGGAGATGGGAGAAAGTTGTAGAAAGTCAACCATCACTGCAGCCCTCCACCAGTCGGGGCTTTATGGCAGAGTGGCCCGACGGAAGCCTCTCCTCAGTGCAAGACACATGAAAGCCCGCATGAAGGACTCCAAGATGGTGAGAAATAAGATTCTCTGGTCTGATGAGACCAAGATAGAACTTTTTGGCCTTAATTCTAAGCGGTATGTGTGGAGAAAACCAGGCACTGCTCATCACCTGTTCAATACAGTCCCAACAGTGAAGCATGGTGGTGGCAGCATCATGCTGTGGGGGTGTTTTTCAGCTGCAGGGACAGGACGACTGGTTGCAATCGAGGGAAAGATGAATGCGGCCAAGTACAGGGATATCCTGGACGAAAACCTTCTCCAGAGTGCTCAGGACCTCAGACTGGGCCGAAGGTTTACCTTCCAACAAGACAATGACCCTAAGCACACAGCTAAAATAACGAAGGAGTGGCTTCACAACAACTCCGTGACTGTTCTTGAATGGCCCAGCCAGAGCCCTGACTTAAACCCAATTGAGCATCTCTGGAGAGACCTAAAAATGGCTGTCCACCAACATTTACCA
Organism: Spinibarbus caldwelli; assembly: GCA_039654775.1. Lineage (NCBI taxonomy): Eukaryota > Metazoa > Chordata > Actinopteri > Cypriniformes > Cyprinidae > Spinibarbus > Spinibarbus caldwelli. Next base: position 20,733,907 of record CM077233.1, on the reverse strand, counting down.
TCCAACCTGACAGAACTGGAGAGGATCTGCAAGGAGGAATGGCAGAGGATCCCCAAATCCAGGTGTGAAAAACTTGTTGCATCTTTCCCAAAAAGACTCATGGCTGTATTAGATCAAAAGGGTGCTTCTACTAAATACTGAGCAAAGGGTCTGAATACTTAGGACCATGTGATATTTCAGTTTTTCTTTCTTCTGCAAAAATGTCAACAATTCTGTGTTTTTCTGTCAATATGGGGTGCTGTGTGTACATTAATGAGGAAAAAAAATTAACTTAAATGATTTTAGCAAATGGCTGCAATATAACAAAGAGTGAAAAATTTAAGGGGGTCTGAATACTTTCTGTACCCACTGTATAAATAAACTTGCCTTGCCTTGAATCGAGTAATTATTGTGCAGAAAAAAAATAACTATTAAAGATTAAATGTAAATTTTTTTTTTTTATCTTTTATTTTATTTTTTTTTACTCTTTATTATTATACTATATATTATAAACCACAATAAATTGCATGAGTAAAAGCTAACATCACGTACAGTGCCCTCCAAAAGTATTGGAACAGCAAAGACAAAATTGCTCTGTTGGCTGTGGAGTCAAGACATTTACAAATATGATTAAAAGATGAATATGAGACATACTAAAGACATACTAAATGAATGCATACTAAATTAGTAAACTAAAATAGCATTGCATTCTTGTTAGGATAGTCCACAAAATATTATTGGATGTGATGTCATTGAAGTTTTAGTTCTCCATTTACTTTACAAATTCAGTTTAGGCTCTTTAGATGTATATTTGATATTGATTGTGTTGATAATAGATTGATAAAATTACCACTAGCTTTACCATAATTTTCACTTACAGTTCAGTGAAATACAGTTCATTGAGATATACCTTTTACCTTCTTTGTTTCATTTCAGGTGTTCCCGCTGTTTTTGTTGCAGCTTGGGCAGTTGTCAGGGCAACGCTGGCAGATGCAAGGTGATTTCATGTGTTCATCCTCACAGACTTGACCTCATGTCCTAATCGTCTTTGTAGAAATGAATATAGGGACTTGTATGGTATAGCGTTTGTGAAAGATATTATGGATAAAAATACATAATATCTTGGTGATAAAGCTAAAATATATTATGTCTATTTTTTAGCATTTTGATATTTAAATGTATGTACGCGTGTGTATGTATATACACGCAGTATATATACTGTGATATAATATATATCACTATTTCAAACAAACAGCCCTGATTACAAAGGAGATTCAACATTTTAATGCCACAAAGTACATTTAATATTTTTACTAAAAAGAAAAGCAAATAAAAAGTGGACACAAAGCTAGTCTACTAACACTGAACAAGGCAAATAATAAGTGTGTTAAAATGGTCACTGCATTGTTTAGTATTTTATATTTTTTATATGTTTAGTTTGTATAGTTCAAGTGTTAGTTCTCATTGATGATGTGGCAACGCAGGGCTAGTGCTAGTTAGAAACTAATTAGATGAGTTAGTGTTTGTCTTGGATCTGTAAATGTCTGTGTTCTAATGTTAAAACGCCACTGCAGTGTTCAAGCTGTTTATCATCAGATCATTTTAATGAAGTGGTGTTTTCAACTCGCATTGATGTAAGACCATGCCTGAGGCGTTATCTTTCCCTGTTTTATTTTCAAACACTCGCTGAATGTCATTGTCTTACTCCCTCGAGAGCACAATTCTTGTGTATTTTTGTGTATTCTTGCAACTTACAGGCTGTTAGTGATGGTATAAAAGCAAATGTCTTCAAGCAACAACTTGCTGCTTCTCAAGGGGAACATACTGTATCAGCATAAGGTTTTGTTTTAGCTGTAGTCTTTTTTTTTTTTTTTTTCTTACTAGTGTTGTTAAGGTGGCCTACTTTAACTGATCACAAATTGCATCTTTAACTTGATCTTCAGTGTATCTTAAACTAAAAGTCACACTGCATAATACGTTTTAAGAGGGTCACATACAGGTGTCACATGACATCAGTTAATCTTTTACAATATTACGAAATATCACACATTATTTGATATTTTGTAATGCGTTTCAGAATAGATGTTTTCAGAAATTAGGGAAACAATTAATACTGTTATCCCTAAATAGCACAAGGAGAACTTATGACAGTAATAATAAGACAATAATAAAAGCTGTTTACAAGACTATTAACAAGACCCATCTGAAAACAAGAAATTAGTAAAGTAGACATTAAGCACAGCAAAATGCTTTTTAAATCACAGCAGAAGTAGCAGCAAAAAAAAAAAAAAAAAAGAAGCCTCATTTAATTTCAAGGTTGAGAAGGAAGGAAAAAAAAAAGCGGTTATGTAAAAAAAAAAGTTACGACTGGTTGTTGACTTGAGCCACTTGGGGAAAATAACATGGCAGCGGCTATTTGCACAAAGTGTGTTACTTATTTTAGTCAACCTGGAAACCATGTGTACGCGCTCTCTCTCCACTGTGAATAAACGCGCTTGCTTACTGAAAACACCGGTTAGCTTGCAGTTTAGCGATCTCCTCTTCGATATTCTATTCTCAGAAAAGTGTAATTCATCAACTGTTCATTTACGAGAGAGAGAGAGGCTGTGTATGTATGAATTACCACCGTTTTGCCGCATTTCTCTATTAACAGTGAAGCTGTGGCTTAAACTCCTTTAGAAACAATGATGTTATCCGTTCCTTGTTGAGAAAGATAATGTAGCTCTTGAGCGATTTAAGATATTTTATTTATAAAATTGTGAGGCAGCGCTAAAAAGATTGTGTTGCTGAATGTTTGTATGCAGCCGCAACGTGAACGTGTGTGCTTGAGACAGTGAAGACAGCGCATTAGTTTAGACTGCTTCTAATTGTTATTTTTATATTTTAAATCTAGAGAGTGCATTAATTTGTGCAATGATAACCTACCAGCAATGTTAAGATTTTTTTTAATATATTAATATGAGTACATTACAATATAAATTTATTAGAATGAGTACATTATTATTTATGGACTTGAAAACGAGATGCAAGCAATCAGAATATTGTACCTGGTGGGGAGTGCCCAATGTAAACATGAAACATATGCCATTACCTATAGTGGGGAAAAAAAAATTTGATCCCCTACTGATTTTGTACGTTTGCCCACTGACAAAGAAATGATCAGTCTATAATTTTAATGGTAGGTTTATTTGAACAGTGAGAGACAGAATAACAACAAAAAATCCAGAAAAATGCATTTCAAAAAAGTTATAAATTGATTTGCATTTTAATGAGTCAAATAAGTATTTCATCCCCTATCAATCAGAAAGATTTCTGGCTCCCAGGTGTCTATACAGGTAAGGAGCTGAGATTAGGAGCACTGTCTTAAGGGAGTGCTCCTAATCTCAGCTTGTTACCTGTATAAAAGACACCTGTCCACAGAAGCAATCAATCAATCAGATTCCAAACTCTCTACCATGGCCAAGACCAAGGATGTCAGGGACAAGACTGTAGACTTACACAAGGCTGGAATGGGCTACAAGATCTCACCTCATGGAGTTTCAATGATCATGAGAACGGTGAGGAATCAGCCCAGAACTACACGGGAGGATCTTGTCAATGATCTCAAGGCAGCTGAGACCATAGTCACCAAGAAAACAATTGGTAACACACTATGCCGTGAAGGACTGAAATCCTGCAGTGCCCGCAAGGTCCCCCTGGTCAAGAAAGCACATGTACAGGCCCATCTGAAGTTTGCCAATGAACATCTTAATGAACATCTTAAACTGGGTGAAAGTATTGTGGTCAGACGAGACCAAAATCGAGCTCTTTGGGATCAACTCAACTCGCCGTGTTTGGAGGAGGAGGAATGCTGCCTATGACCCCAAGAACACCATCCCCACCATCAAACACGGAGATGGAAACATTATGCTTTGTGGGTGTTTTTCTGCTAAGGGGACAGGACAACTGCACCGCATCAAAAAGACGATGGATGGGGCCATGTACAGTCAGGGCCAAGGCATTGAATCCAGCCAGGGCATTGAAAATGGGTCGCGGATGGGTATTCCAGCATGACAATGACCCAAGACACACGGCCAAGGCAACAAAGGAGTGGCTCAAGAAGAAGCACATTAAGGTCCTGGAGTGGCCTAGCCAGTCTCCAGACCTTAATCCCATAGAAAATCTGTGGAGGGAGCTGAAGGTTCAAGTTGCCAAACGTCAGCCTCGAAACCTTAATGACTTGGAGCGGATCTGCAAAGAGGAGTGGGACAAAATCCCTCCTGAGATGTGTGCAAACCTGGTGGCCAACTACAAGAAACGTCTGACCTCTGTGATTGCCAACAAGGGTTTTGCCACCAAGTACTAAGTCATGTTTTGCAAAGGGTTCAAATACTTATTTGACTCATTAAAATGCAAATCAATTTATAACTTTTTTGAAATGCGTTTTTCTGGATTTTTTTGTTGTTATTCTGTCTCTCACTATTAAAATAAACCTACCATTAAAATTATAGACTGATCATTTCTTTGTCAGTGGGCAAACATACAAAATCAGCAGGGGATCAAAAATTTTTTTTTTTTTTTTTTTTTTTGTATGTTGTACTGTGGTACAGTTATGGAGGCCCTGCAGAGGTTTAGTGCCTGTTCTGGCAATAATTAGCAATGGCCCTATGGTATGCAGTGTTTAATAAACTAAATTACTAAATTCTTCTGAGGTGAAATTCAGTGCAGTCCTGTATCATGATATGTATCATATCGTGACACCTGTATCGTGATACGTATCGTATCGTGACTTTGCTGGTGATACACAGCCCTAGTATACATACATATATTATGTAAACAAAAACTTTTATTTTGGATGCGATTAATCGCAATTGTTTGACAGAACTATAGTGCATTATAAAACAGTACGCAATAATAACGTATTGAGTGTAAATTATAATTTTATTTCAAATTATTAAAATGGATGCCACCTTGTTGCCAAAGTAAAGCCCTCCCTACATCTACCCTAACCCTACCCGATACTTTATTTTCAACCTTTTGATTATTTCCTCCATTTTTACTGAAAATAAATGCCTTTCCGATATGATATGAGATTTGAAAAGGGAGAAAAAAAAGTTCAGCAAAAGGCAGTTTCGAACTCAGGTCGATCGCATCAAAAAGCGTGTGCTTTATCATCTGCGCCACTGGAAGTTATGTTTACCAAGTGTCTTTTGTAGTGTTGACTATCCCAATCACATGTTGGTGGGCGGAGTTAGTGTAAATAGCCTCTGCCAACAAGGGTGGGGGTTTGCACTTAATGTAAGTAGACACTCCGAAATAATATGATTTGTGTAAGTACGTAACTTACTACTGTATATAGTATATTCTTCAGGCAGCGGCTACTTGCACTAAGTGTACAGTAAATAGATATAGAGGCTATTTACACTAAGTGAAAATAGCAGGATTTCCTTAGTGATATGCTTTTTACACTAGCCTAAGTGCAAATAGCTATAGATTCTATTTACACTACATAAAAATAGCAGATTGTCTGCTATTTATACAACTTATTGCAAATAGCTGCAATTATCTGCTTCTCAGTATTGTAGTACATTATAAAACAGTATGCAATAATAACGTATTCAGTTCAAATTAGAATTTTAATACAAATGATTAAATAGATGCCACCTTATTGGGACAATAAAGCCCTTCCTACACCTACCCTAACCCTACCCAATACTTTATTTTCAACTTTTCGAGTATTTCCTTCATTTTTTTATTGAAAATAAATAACTTTCCAATTTGATATTGGCATGTAAAAAGGCAGAAAAAAAAAAAAAAGTTTGGCAAAAGGCGGATGCAAATTTGGATCGATCGCATCAAATAGACCACAGCATGCACTTTACTATCTACACCACTGGAGCTGTTGTTTAGCAATCGTTTTTTGTAATGTTGACTATCCCAATCTCACGTTGATGGGTGGAGTTAGTGTAAATAGCCTCTGCCATCAAGACACTCTGTATTCTATTTATTATATGTGTATTTTATATTTTCTGTTTAGTGTGATTTGTGTGCAAATTTTGAAGTTATGCAAGAGTTGAAGAGTTCTGAAGCAATAAAGTGTCGATTTTTTCCCCTCATTTTGAGCAGGGTTTCTCTCGCCAGCGAGCATAAAACCCCAGTGTGTGTTTCTTCACACTGTGTGTGTTTCTTGGCTTCTGTTGAAACTATTTTCATCTGTTGAAACTATTTTTCATGGATTACTGCTTGAACAAATGAGTAACCGAAACTTACTGTTGAATAATCTATAATTGAATCTGAGCTATGAAAATACTTAAAATTCTGTTTTTTTTTATCATATGCAATTTATGTATCATAGTTATTTTTTGAAGTAAAAATATTGTATTTTTTCAGCAATATAAATCTAATCTAAACTAACAGAGTAAATCAAGATTGTGTCAGAAAACACAAAATAAGAATAATAAAGTCATTGAATAATTTGAAATGAATTAGACTGTTGAAAGTTTTAATTTCTTTTTAATTAACATCCTTGTTATTAAAGATAAAAAATAGCTTTACTCTGACATCTAGTTGATCTTTTATTCCACTTGAGTAAAAGCAAATGAAACGTTCATTTAGAGAAGGCAAAAAGTGAGCTGTCGGTCTCCTGACATTTGTGAGAAGTGAGTGATGGTGGGTTAATGGCTTTCTGCAAGACCATGAGATATAACACTCTGAAAAGCAAATGTGAAGAAGATTACATGTATCATCAAGCAGTTCTGATTTGCATTCTGGTAGCACTATCAGTGCCGAGGTCATGAGATTGATTCCCAGGAAATGCACATAATGATACCACCTATGAATACATCATAACTCACACTGGCTGCCAGATGAGTAAATATAAATGTTGTCTGGGTGTTTGATATTCCACATTCATCTCAATATGTGTGTGCAGCATTTGTTCTGAAATATTACCTATACATATTTTTCTATAGAGACTGTAGAAAATTAGTGTTTTGAACTAGTGCATTGAAACAGTAAGAACTGATTCTCTGAAATGAATTAAACCTCTAAACATATTATAGATTTTTTTAAACATCTCAGTGTTTGCACTCTGTTGTTAAAAAAAAAAAAAATTATGATGCAAGTGAAGCAGGTCTATTAATGCAATCTGTGGGAAACTTAATATTCAATTAAAAGTGTTAAATCATTGAGATGTTCACAGTATTTGTTAACTTTGAAGTATAGTCAACAAATAATATAAAAAATAATTGCAAATCTTTAATATTCTGCAAAGACCTGGAATCAAATCAGAAATCTGATTGGAGGAGTCTCATTCAAAGCCACTAAACTGATCTACAATCTGGCTTTAGCTGCAGTTTGAATTCCATATTAATGTGGCATGTTGCCGTGTTGCTTGGCAACTGTAAACAGCAACAGTTATGATATATATTAACTAAAATACTTAATATAATAAGAAGACGAAGAAAAAGGATTATTAGTACATTTATTTGTTGAACAGTGGCATTTGTTCGTCTTTCTACCATTTTATGAAAGCTTTCCATTGTGTCAAAGTACAACATTTATCCACAGTAAATCACTGTAACATACTGCCTTTCGTGGCATATTGCCTCTGCATATTCATATGTTGTTGTTGTTGTTGTTGTTGTTTTTTCAGATTTATACCCATCTGGTCAGAATATTCAGATTTTTCCCCGTTATTTTTGGTTTTAGGTGGCACTGCTCATTTGTGTGCATTATTCACAAATATGGTTCTCCATTGTGTCCCTGTTGATGTCTTTCTACTGTGAATCTTGTTTTATTTACTATGTTATGTAAAAAGTAGTGACTCAGTCTAATTTTAATGCATCCTTGTCAGATTTCATGTGAAAGAAACAACAGCACTCCTTCCTTTGTTCCTTTATGTGAAAGTAGAGTGGACTACCACATGATGCACTGCCCAATTTCCTGCAGTACCCTTAATCATCTGTGGTACTAAAGTTTCTTAAAAAGGATCAATAAAATTGAATTCATGATTCAGATGTAATTAATAATGAATGTTCATTATGACTCTTTAGTTTTTCTCCAGACTGCATGCATTCAGCTTCCCTCTGAATACTTAGTATATCCCATTTATGGACTATATCCTCTGCACGGCAGATTATCCATTCAGCTGCACATCATAGTAAACATTTGTAATGGGATTATGAATGCCGAAACAAACTGATGGTAAACAAATGGAAATGAGTTTTATTAAGCATCATTTTATAAAGCACCGTTTTATAACGTGAAGGAGTGGGTCAGTGACTTCAAGGAGAGAGAGAGACTAAACTAGGTCTTTTTGATCTATACAGTATCCACTGTGAAGTACAGTATATCATTACTGTGTTAGCACTGCCTCTGGGACTGGAAACGTATCTGCCTCTCTGCCACTGTCTCACTCTGTGCCTTTTAAATATCCCCTGAATCATAATCCATGTGTGCCGGTTAATTTATCATTCGATCTGTCTTTATCTGTGCAGATGCTGGGAGCTGAGTGCAGGAAACATCAAATGGATCTACCAGGTCCCCATTCTGACAGCCATTGGGGTGAGTAAAAGCGATGTGAAAAACTGTCAGGCTCTTAATAAACACGGCGTGAGAACCAAGCGACAGCCTGGGAAACAGTTCAAAGACTGAGACAATTTTCCCTGAGGAGGGAGAAATCGTCTAACTTTACCTAAACTTTTCTCTTTTCTGTTATTCACCACTGCAAGATGAAAAGCACTTTGGCAAAGAAGGCAAATGTCAGAAGAACATTACCATAATTACAACGTGCATGTGTGTGTTTCTGCCAGTTCTGCCAATTACTGGATGCAGACAATAACATGATTCAGACACGGGCACAGTCAGGAGAGATTGAAGTGTCTCAGTGGGGGTGCCTACATGTTAACCTCATTTCGCCTTTCTAGTTCATTATGTTCATTTAGAAATGATGAATTTAAAAATGAGATTTATTTATCACTTCAAATTGAAGTGATGGTTTATAGCTGCTGCTTTAACGATTCAGACACTCAACTGCCAAGGTAACATTAGCCAAGCATACAGGTAAGTGATGCACAGTGGCACCAAAAATATTTGAACACTTAAAAATTAATGGCATCGCATTAGATTTAAAAAAAAATAAATTAATAAAATATGACTCTAGAGCTTTTCTCAGAAATAGCTTTCTTGGTGTTTTTGCTCTGAAAATGTGATTTTAGTTCTCCTCACCATTGTCAGAGTAACTGTATAGTTAATCACATTAACTGTGAACGTACTGTACTCAGTTTAACAATTAGTTTTTAAACAATGCATTTATTACACACTATACTGTTTAAACGTTTGTTAGAGAAATAATACTTTTGCTTAGACTTTTATATTGTTACAAATAATCAAATAAATGCTGTTCATTTAAATTAGCATCAAAGAATCCTAGATAAAAATAGTATCAATGTTTCCACAAAAATATTAAGCAACACAGCCGTTTTTAACATTGACAATAATAAGAAAAGTTTCTTTAGCACCAAATAAAAATATTAGAATGATTTCTGAAGGATCATGTGACATTGAAAACTGGAGTAATGGCTGCTGAAAATTCAGCTTTGCCATAAATTCTAAAATTAAAAAAAAGAGTGATTTATTATTTCGCAATATAACTGTTTTTTCCTGTGTTTTTGATGTAATAAATGCAGCCTTCTTGAGCATGGCCTGCTTCTTTATATATATTTACATAGATATATAACAGGGGCAAGGGAGTCAGTGCCTCCTTAAAATATTTGATGAGAATAAAATTTGTAGTACAAAAATAAAAACAACGGCGATATTATAAAATACACTGCCCGTCCAAAAAAAAAGTCACACATTCTAATATTTCGTTGGACTGCCTTTAGCTTTGATTACGGCATGCATTCGCCGTGGCATCGTTTCGATAAGCTTCTGCAATGTCACAACATTTATTCCTGTCCAGAGTTGTATTAATTTTTTGCCAAGATCTTGTATTGATGATGGGAGAGTCGGACCGCTTCGCAAAGTCTTCTCCAGCACATCCCAAAGATTCAATGGGGTTAAGGTCTGGACTCTGTGGTGGCCAATCCATGTGTGAAAATGATGTCTCATGCTCCCTGAACCACTCTTTCACAATTCGAGCCCGATGAATCCTGGCATTGTCATTTTGGAATATGCCCGTGCCATCAGGGAAGAAAAAATCCATTGATGGAATAACCTGCTCATTCAGTATATTCAGGTAGTCAGCTGACCTCATTCTTTGAGCACATAACATTGCTGAACCTAGACCTGACCAACTGCAGCAACCCCAGATCATAGCACTGCCCCCACAGGCTTGTACGGTTGGCACTAGGCATGATGGGTGCATCACTTCATCCGCCTCTCTTCTTACCCTGATGCGCCCATCACTCTGGAACAGGGTAAATCTGGACTCATCAGACCACATGACCTTCTTCCATTGCTCTAGAGTCCAATCTTTATGCTCCCTAGCAAATTGAAGCATTTTTTTTCCGATTAGCCTCACTGATAAGTGGTTTTCTTAAGGCTACACAGATGTTTAGTCACAATTCCCTGAGTTCCCTTCACATTGTGCGTGTGGAAATGCTCTTACTTTCACTATTAAACATAGCCATGAGTTCTACTGTTGTTTTTTTACAATTAGATTTCACCAAACGTTTAAGTGATCGCCGATCACGATCATTCAAGATTTTTTTCCGACCACATTTCTTCCTCGAAGATGATGGTTCCCCACTATCCTTCCAGTTTTTGATAATGCGTTGGACAGTTCTTAACCCAATTTTAGTAGTTTCAGCAGTAGTTTCTCCTTAGATGTTTTATTTGCTTGATGCATGCCAATAATTTGACCCTTCTGAAACGGGTTACCATCTTTTCCACGACCACAGGATGTGTCATCCGACATGGTTGTTTAAGAAATGAGAAGCTACTCACTGCATCAGTTAGGGTTAAATAACTTGTTGCCAGCTGAAACATAATCATCCATACAGCAATTATCCAATGGGAGGCTCTTACCTATTTGCTTAGTTAAATCCAGGTGGTGACTTTTTTTTTTGGACGGGCAGTGTATATCATTAAGAAGTGCATAAATCACTATTTTTTCTAAAGAAACATTGTCCAACAGCAACACCAGCAGGTAAAGTTAAGCCGGAGTCTGCACCTCTCTTGCCTCCCCTGAGCCCATTGCGTTTTAACAGACCCCCTAAAGCATGCGGTGAGTTTGGTGGGGGGTAATTGAGAATGAATGGGGGAAAGTCACATGAGAGGAGGCAATGCCTCCATCGCAGTATGATTGGATATGACTGGTTATATTCGGCTGTGATTGGTCCATGTGATAAATCGTTTGTTATCTCAAAATAACACTTGAAATGGTCTGTGACCACTATTTACCGAGCTTTGATGACTGAAGATCTGAAAATTTAAAAAGTAGTTGAAGGTTAACTATTAAAAAGAATAGCTGCATATAAGTTTATGTATTGTTTAAGTTGTTACTGCCTTGAGTTATTATTTGGGAATAAATGCAAAATGCTTAAAAACACCAACTTGATGAGATTCATATTTGGCTTTAAAGGGGTGGTTGACTGTTTTTTTTTCTAGGTTTAATTGTGTTTATGGGGTGCAGTCTAACGTGTTAATGCTTCGTTTGTAAAAAAAAAACGCATGATTTTTCACATAATTTACCTTTTTTCCACACCGCTCTGTCCCTTCTCCTCTAAACGCACTGATCATTTCCTGCTTTTATGAAGCCCCTCCCTCAGAAATACACCATGGCCTCTGATTGGTTAGCTGGTCCTTTGTGTTGTGATTGGCTAAACCGCCTCTAGTGCGCATCTGAACGTAAGTGTATTCACTGAGATGATGATCTGAATGAGAGAGAGATGCAGAGTGTGTGCAGAGCAGGGGATGCGAGCAACAGTATAACCGCTGCTAGAACATTGGTTTTGAAACTTGTGAATCCATTAGAATCTTTAGAAGACAGAATCGCAATTCATATATGAATAGATTTTTACGTGCACCCCTAGTTTTCTCTTCCTTTTCTCTAAAGCAGCGCTGCATGGCCTCGCCCCCTTTGTTGCGTGTTCCCGGTGGCGGGGTTTATGTAAAATTCTGGGTTCTTGACGTAACGGTCCCGGGAGGTAACTCGTTGTAGTCTCTTACCAGTCGTTTTTGTAGGCATTAAACTGCCAGAATTTTAAAAGACGATATCTCCGTTTGCATTGAACTTTCAGCTTCGTAACTTTGCAGATATTGTTTATGCTCAAACAGCAACATTACACACTAACTAACTTTAAAAAAGTGAAATCGCAATCAATCACCCCTTTAATAAATAAAATATTGATTACACTGTTAATGTAAAAATATAAAAATAGAATTGTTTTTTTTTTCTTTTTCTGATGTGACCAGGACATGAATTTACATTTGATTAAAAAAAAAAAAGAAAAAAAGAGAGAAAAAACTTTGCCTTCTCTTTTCAGAACACCACCGATATATAAAGTTTTGTATATAAAACTATATATATATCGGTAGTGTTCTGAAATATTAGATATATATATAATATTATATAGATATATAGATACAGATTATGCAGTCAACCATGATTTATTGTGCTTCTCAAAATGACAGCTGCTTCTCGGTCAAGGCCCTTGAAATTGAGTTAATGCCTCTTTTCTATTCTAAAAGCTACACTTACACTTTTGTAGCAAGCTATGAAATTGAATGTACTCATCCTTTATCACTCCGGATTCAGTTTTTCCTCAGCAAAACATGGCTATCACCAGTATGCGTTGTCCAGCATTTGATGCTTGCTCACATGATCCCATCGTTTCTGTACAGCCTTTTCCTCACTGCTGCTGTTGATTGCCTCCTGCTATCTGCTTTCTGGGTAATCTATTGCCATCCAGGTGGCAGAGAGGGTCACTGCTGATGTATTTCTGAGTGCCCTGTCATGAACAGAGAGTGATGGATTCACAGACGCTAAAGTGGTTGAACTGGCTGGCCAGGCAAGAGAATCGTGAGAAAGAACTCTGTAGTTTCCGCAGAGTGATGCAAGCCAAAGCATCTAACTAAATGTAATGGTGCTCTCTGGTTCTCCCTCTATGGTACAGAGTTGCCATATGGCAAGAATTAATTTCTACTCATTTCTTTGTTATTCTAAAAAATGCAATATATTGCACTATGGGAAAATATAAGGTCAGGCCTTAAAGGGTTAGTTCACCCAAAAATGAAAATTAGTCCATGTTTTACTCACCCTCAAGGCATCCTAAGTGTATATGACTTTCTTCTTTCAGATGAATCCAATCGGAGTAATATTCAGAACTGTCCTGGCTCTTCTAAGCTCTATCATTGCAGTCAGCGGGTGTTTCTGTTATACAGTAGAAAACACGTAAAATAAAGTGCCTCACATGGCTCCGGGGGGTGAATAAAGCCCTCCTGTATTGAATCGATGCGTTTTTGTAAAAAAAAAAAAAATGATATAAACAGTTTTGTGTAACTTCTTCTATCTGTCGTACGTGCGTTCACAAGAGACGGCTTTTCCGGCGGATGACGTAGGATGCCGGCGCAGCGCATGCGTGTGTGAAGTTTGCAAAAACCAATGTCTGTTTATAGAAGCAAAGGAAGCAAAGTTTTCTTACTTTACCAAAGGAAAACCAGTCTCCTCTATGGCTTATATCGAAATCCTCCAAAAGTTTTCTTTACAAATCCTCGTTTTGTTTTGTTCTCTCTCCGTGCTTGTCACTAATCAAGCCACGTTGACGTCCTACGTCATCTGCCGGAGTGCTTCTGTTTATGACAGTTAGATGAAGCAAGAGAGATGTGTTTATTACATTTGAAATATATATATATATATTTTTTTTTTGTTTTGTTTTTTTTTTTTTTTACAAAAACGCATGGACTCGTGACAGGAGGCCTTTATTCAACTTCAGTGGTTCTTCAGCTGTTCTTTGAGGAGGTTGAGGTGCTATATAACCTGTTAAGCCCCTGTATGGTTCTTCAGTGGTTCTTCAGCAGTTCTTTGGGGAGGTTGAGGTGCTATATAACCTGTTAAGCCCCTGTATGGTTCTTCAGTGGTTCTTCAGCGGTTCTTTGGGGAGGTTGAGGTGCTATATAACCTGTTAAGCCCCTGTATGGTTCTTCAGTGGTTCTTCAGCAGTTCTTTGGGGAGGTTGAGATGCTATATAACCTGTTAAGCCCCTGTAAGGTTCTTCAGTGGTTCTTCAGCGGTTCTTTGGGGTGTTTAAGGTGCTATATAGCACCACTGCTGTACATAAAGAAGCCATTAAACCAGCCATTAAGTTTTTTAACTGTGTTTGCACCTGAATTGGGATTAATCCAGAACACAAATTCCAAGTATGGGTTACCATACTTGCCCACACCTCACTTCATTATACTCCAAATTTTGTAATTGTAGTAAATTAAACTTAATTTACTAATTGTACATCAGATTTTAATTTATTATATATATATATATATATATATATATATATATATATACACATACACAGACACACACACAAACAGACACACAATCTTTTTTATTTAATGAACACGCACAAAATAAAATCTCTCTGTAACTCATTTTCACATACCATATAAAAGTAAAATCAGTAAAGAGTTAAAGCTCTGGTGTTGAATTATCCACAAGTTTTTTTTCTTTTCCTCAAATTTCAGACCCATAACCTATGTAAATTTAATTTGACTTCCAGTACAATAGGTGGTGATAATCCTCTTAAGGAGTTATTCGCCATTAAACAAGAAGACGGTGTTACATCCGGGACATTTACGTACTTTGTGCGTCTAAAGGGGCTGAAACTTTTCACCATTTTCTTTGACCCGCGAATCGCAATGCCGAGCAAGTGAGGATGGAAAATACAGAGATTAAGTGTTTTATGTTATTCACACAGTATTAATTTTATAACATCACATTGTTTTAGAACAATATTTCTGTGCTGTGTGTGCGGCTCACGGTGCAGAGCTGATGAGGAGGTTGCTTTTTAACAGGAAAACACTGAAAGTAAGTGTTTTATCTCATTTACAATATGTATTTTATAACATATTGATTTATAGAGATATTTATATGCTGTGCAGTCCTAAACTTTTCTCTCAGACGACATTTCCTTTGACTCGCAGTGCAGACACGGAGGTTTTAACAGAGATAACACTGAAAGTAAGTGTTAAATCTCATTTACATATGTATTTTATGACGTTATATTATTTTATAACGATATTTTTGTGCTGTGCAGTCCTACACTTTTCTCATAGACATAATTTTCTTTGACCTGTGATACTGAGAAGACTAACATGTTACTTTTTGGAAAACACCAAAAGTAAATGATTTACCTCATTCACAATATGTATTTATAACATCACATTGTTTTACAAAGACATTTATGTGATGTGCGCTCCTAAACTTTTCTCAGAGAGACATTTGCTTTGATTCACGAGCAGGCAAAGAGGTTACAGTTATCAACAAGAGACCTAAAGTAAGTGTTATAACATTACCTCATTTACAATGCTTTTTGTAACATCATATTGACAAATCAAACCATTGTAAACTTGCATGTCTCGTGACCAAATGTCATATCATATCATGAGGCTTGTACTTTGAGTTATTTTGATCTGTCAATTTACTGGATTTGAGTGCTATTTTCGAATATTCATTTGAAATAACTCTTTACAGTATACTCAAACTTTCTATATTGAGTGAGTTAAAAAAAAAAAAAAAAATTAAAAAGCGATTTTGTCACCTCATAAGATATGACACATGACTTACATAAGCTACTTTTAACTTTTAAGTTTTTGTGGGTGTTTTTAAGAATGTGTTTTGTGTTCATCAAAAGTGAGTTATATGGGTTTGGAATTACATTTTGAGTAAATTATTCCTCTAATGTTGTTACAGATGGATCATGCTGGAATAACTGAAACATCAAAAGGAAATTTGTTTGAGTATAAAATCATCAGTACATTGTCAAGTTGGATGAAAAGAGCTCTTGTTAACATTTTTAGGACACATACAACAGACATGGGTAAGCCACATTTCCATATTTAAGATTATTGATTGTCATGCATAACTTTTTGATCATTAATATTTTTCATTTGCCTAATAATTAGAAGTCTGGACTCTTTCTAGTAGGGCTGCCCTCGACTAAAGTTTTTTTTTTTTTTTTTTTTTTTTTTTTTTTTTTTTTTTTTACATTTTATTGACAGCCACCATTTTTAACAATTTAACTACCCCAATAGGTTGATGCTGGAGAAAATTAACAAAGCATCAGGGAACATCTGCGTGTAATGGAGGAAACAGAAGAAGCTTAGACCAAACGTAGAGCTCCTCAAAGAAAGGATGGCGCTGATAAAATGCTATTGGACAAATTTTGTGTCCAGATATTGCACAGAGGAGACTCTCTCTCAGTTCCTGTGTTTCAGACTGACCAAAATGCTCAGTACAGTAGTGTGTTAATTGCCTTCTTATTTAATTGTATGAGTTATGACTATATTTTAATACATGTCTTTCCTCCTTTGCCTTCCTCTTAACATAAGCTCCTTTCGGATCTGTGAGACCACGCCAGTGTTCATGTGGACCAACACATTCTCACACAGCTCTCTGTAATGACACCCCAAGTCCTTCGAGTTTTGCAGAGTCCCCTGAAGGAGAAGTTCAGGTGCATGATTGATGACTGTGAAGATGGCAAACTGAAAAAAGGTAATTAAATCATTACTGCTTAGTTTTTCATTGTACCACTGACTGAACCCCTACCTCTCTGCCTGAGATCAAACCTGTCTTCTTTCCTGCATTTATCTGTCTTACACACAGTAATGGATGTAAAAAAAAAAAAAAAAATGGGTAAAAGCATCCACCATGTTATGTTAATCTAATGAGGTTATTTTGTTTAAAGGCTTACAGTTGGAAGCAGCTATTCTGCTCTTGCCTGCTCTGTTCAAGGAGGACCCGGGGATGCTGTTTGAAGTTGAGGTGAGCCATGAACAGTTGACTACAGTGTGTGAAACACAATTTAATCAAAGCACTACACTTATTGCACATTTTGTTATTCAGATAATTTCAATGCAAACATTAGTTTTTTGTTTGTTGGTCTACACAAACTATGCTATCAAACTAAAGAGAAATTTTGTTCATTTTCAGTTCATGGCCAAAAGTATTTGAGCAGTTGTATGACAGTAGTTAAAAGGAATTTAACTCATAAGGTTTGCCTTGCAAATAAATGCTATTATCCCCTCTCCCCCAGGACCATTCTCAGACCAGCCCATCCCAACACCTAAGATGAAGCTTAGGCTACGTCTACATTAATCCGGATGCATTTGAAAACTGCATTTTCGTTTTAAAACGCTCTCCATCCACACTAGCATTTTCAAGCGTTTTCCAAAAGTGTCTCATCCACACTGAAACATCAGAAAACTTTAAATTTGCTTTCTGCGCATGTGTAAAGCCTCAAAAAAGCTCACTGAGATGATACACACAGAACAGACATGATATGTTTTCATGCAGTTCTTCTGACAGGATTATTTTATTTACAAAAATAACACACCATTCACTGACGCGTCCAGGTCGCGCACACTCATAATTGTATGTCTGATCTAAAACGCAACTGCCCTCATGTTTTGCCACATACAGCGATCGCGAGCAAATTTGCTTTCATCTTTGCAGGACTGTGATATGAAGAGCGTACAAAGTAACACATCTGTAGCAATAGTGTGAAAGTGCATACCATATAACATGCACAATACCAGTATAAACAAGGATATCTATTGGTATAATATGCGTCACATGACTAAATTTGCATCATCGTTTTCAAAAGCCTCCATTTTCACACTACAACACGAAAACAGCTTTTTCAAATTTATCCACTTTGGAGAGCGTTTTCAAAAATCTCCGTTTTCCTTGACAAATGCCGTCTCAGTGTGGACGGAAGGCCAAAACGGAGAGAAAAATATGCGTTTTCAAACGAAAACGTATTAGTGTGGACATGGCCTTAAAGGCTGTAGGGAGGGTCATCTCATGCAGTATGACCACATTGTGCTCACGTTGGATGGACAGTTAATCACAGAGGAGAGCGAGGACATCTCGACGGCACTGGGACTACTCCTGTGTGTATATTTTGTGTTTGGAATCCAGTATCCTAAATCAGCTGTTCTCAATTCCAGTCCTGGTGACCTGCCCCAACATGTTTTGCATGTCTCACTTATTTAACATACCTGATTCAGATCATGAGCTCGTTAGAAAAGAGCTCCATGAATGAACTCTGAGCTCTGACTGACATGGTCTCTACACAGTGTCCCTACACGGAACATTCCTTCACAGATTTACACTACTTCCTGTCACTGTAAGTCAGTATTTTCTCTATTTTTGGGCCTCTTCCAGGTAGTTGCAGTTTCTATTGTTTTTTTAAATCCTGAAGGACTTACAGAAATGTTAGTACACTGTTGACAGTGAAAGAGTGAAAGATACTTAGTACTTCAGAGTGTACAACTTATTTTGCACATGGTTGTGTATTATTAATTTTTAGTAATTTCGCTCACTCACTATTAATGTTAAAAAGACTAGATTTTCCAAATAAAGTAAAGAAATAATGTAGGCCTAAAGTAGGTCTTCTTCAAAAATCTACATATTTCAAGCTTGTTGCATTATATTGTATGTGTATAAAACAACAACTCCCCGTATATTGTAATGTTGTATATGTATATTCCCTGGCTTGTAAGCACTCATTTTATTTGCTGCTGAAAGAAATAAATTAAAAGGTTTTGAAAGTGGGATGTATTTTGTTTCTCAGTAAGCATTTAATACAGGATTTTTAATCTTTAAAGCCGCAATTTGGTAACAAACGATTAATTATCATTCATCTTTTAAGTAAAAGTATCATTTAGAAGCATATTGGCTCATCTATGGTAGTCACATATGACACATCTAATGGTTCTGTATAACACAATTTGACAAATGTGCTATAAAGCTTCTTATCTTTAAGAATATGTGCCATATAGCACCAAACGAGGTGCCCCTATGATTAATAGCCAAAGAACCACCGTTGAACACCATTTTTGAGAAAAAGTGCTATATGGCACCTCTTATGGTTCTACATAGCACCATTTGACAAAGGTGCTATATAGCACCTGTAAAAATAGGTGTTAAATAGCACTAAAAGTGGTTCCCCTATGATTACGAGCCAAAGAACCGCTTTTAGTGCTATATAGCACCATTTTTTTTTTTAGAGTGTAGGATGGCTTAAGGGTGAGTAAATAACAGGATAATTTTCATTTTTGGGTGAACTAACCCTTTAAGGTAGACAATGATGCGCTGTTTTTTTAAGTCAAATGACATTTGAATGTCTGTCAACAACCCTCACCCTCACAAGGAAGACACCTGTTGAAGTGCTCCAGAAATTGCTCTGTTAACCCCATTTCCTCATCATAACCTCATCTGTTCCCAAGGGGGATTTTTTTAATTATTTATTTTTTTGCAGCATCTTTAAGTAAATTAGATGTTTTAATTCACAATTTAACTTTATTTAATGTAGTTTTACTGAAAATTGAGAAAATATCAATGTTTTCATATGACAACGCTGTACCACTATGGAAAAATAGCTATGTTGCCATATGGCAACACTGTACCACAGTGGAATTGCAGTAATGTATATCCCCATTGGGATCTTTTTATAGATAGTAGCATCAATAATATGATTGCAGTTATTTATATATTTTGTGTTTATTGTAGTATAGTTGTATTTATGTATAAATAGCAAAATATTTTCTTCTTTTAAGAAAATGAATACTGCAATATTTTACAGAAAGGCCAATGAAGGCCAATAGTGAGGATGAGTTAGCCTTAGTGAAGGTTAAATGATAGAGATCCACTTATTTTTGGTTTGCATGGAGTTCCGAGTATAGAAATCTATCAATTTATAAAGTAAATGTGCCTTTAAATAGAAAAGAAATCATAATTTTATAGAAAAACTACTTTTCTGACCATTTTCCGTTGTTGTACAGCCATATTGCAACCTCCCCAAATTTTTTTTTTTTTTTTTTTTGCTGTTTTGATTTGTAAAATTGAAGCTATTTCATGTAGTAAAAACTTGTTTGAAAAACTATTTCATGGTTAGAACATGATGCATACCATAGAGGGTTAACAGCTTAACAAGTGTTCGTTCATCTGCCGCTTTTGTGCAATGAAATTGAATGGTGGTATATTAGGCTTCATTAAGCTCCACAAATGACAAAACAAAGCACTCAAAATTGTTTTTAGTTTGTTGAACAGACCAATATTGGTGGGTGCGTACAATAAAAGTAAATGTTAACCATTTGGTTACCAATTAAATATCTTCTTTTATGCTCCCCAGAAGAATGTCAGTCAAAGAAGTTTGGAACGACATGAGGGAATGAATTTTCATTCTTGAGTCAAGTGCATTATCCCTTTAAGTCCAGCTCTTACTAAAATCTATTACAATGAAAGAGAAAAAGCCTTCATATCACCAGGTGTACCTGTACAGTACTGGACACTTTCCTTGAGTCAACACGAGGTGCCTGCAACCTTCAGTGATGTTTTGGCCACATCCAGTCACCTAGATAATGCCATCATGACACTCTGTGAGCAAGAGTGAAACTGCTCTGACTCCAGATGGTCCTCTGCATGACCAGACTATCAAAGTTTTTGTTGTTGTTGTTGTTGTTTTTTTTCCCCTCCTTCTTGGGATACAGACTTTTTTCTTAAATGACTTTGGTTGTACTAAGACCATGTGACAATATTTGTTGTTCTTATTCATGCTGGCAGAGATGGAGCCAGGATTTTTGACAGGCATGAGTGAACCAGTACCAGCAATTACTTTGTGTTTTTTTACCTTTAGTACGAATAGCACATTTCTTCTGTTTACACTTTGTGCGAATATCATTTGTCACTATTTATATCTTAGTGCAAATAAGATGGAATTTACTATTTTTACTTTGAACAAACAATATCTACCACTGTTTATGCTCTGTATAAATTGCATCTATTTTTTACACTTAGTGTGAATAGACTGTAAAAATACCATCTTTCATTGCAGTTGTGGTGGAGGAATAGATATCTAACACATTACTGACATGTTTTGTTCTTCAATGGATTATTATTTGAAAAGAATCTTATGCTACAGAACCCTTGAAGTTCAAGGCGTTTAGGTCATTTTATAATACTTTACAGAACAATCAGTTCTCCATCACTGTGTGTATCTTCAAGGTTACAGAAGCTGGCAGGTAACTGCATAGCTGAAAGATTAGTCAGACATCGATGCATTATATCTAATAAATGGAATCTTCAGTAACAAAACTGGGTTTGATTAGGTTATTTTTTGGCAAAATATTTATTTGAAACTGAATCACAATAACCATTTAAAGACCCACAAAAAACTGGAAATTCTTTATATTAATTTCAATTTTTATTCATTTCCCATAGATGTAGGTCTCAGGTTGCCGTTGTTGCTTTTTGTTTTAACATTTTGCTATAGTATTTGTAACTTTTCATTATTTGTAAATGTAATTTACACTCATTAAATAGATCTTTTATATTAATTGTTATATAGGGATTATACATGCTGAGGATTATACATTTGAGGAACGTGTTTATGTGTGGATCTTGTGTGCATACATAAATAGACTCGCTTGCATTTGTTGAAGGTTTTAGTAATAGCTGTACTGGTGAGAGATTAAACTGTGTACATCCAACTGTTCATTTATCTTTTGTGCACATCAAGCAAATGTAGTATTCTGTGGGGATGATGAAGCTGCCTCAGCATGACTACTTTTATCCACAGCCTTGTTTAACTTGTGCCAGGCAGCACAGCTGGACTTCTCCTTACAAGTTACATGCACAAGACGATTGAAGTTGGTGTGTGTAGTTGTAAAAAAAAAAGATTCCAACTTCAAAATGCATGAATTTTGCCCCAGAAAAAAAAAAAAAAAGACTGAAAATCACTGAACGGTCCTCAGTTCCATTTCAGTCTGATCTACTCAGACGCTGAAATGATGATATTTCACACTGTGTCATTTAGGTTCACACATTTACAAACGCTGAAAGATTAAGCATTGAATAATTTTTTGAATGATTTATATTTTAGCCGTCTCACATACTTTGATACTTGTTTTGTAACTACTGTATATGGTTGTAAAATGTGGGACAACGATTGAGCAGGCAATGCATTAATATGTCCGACCTATCCTTCTGCCTCACAAGTACTATATAATTATAAGACAGTGAAACACATTTCCAGGTGTGTTTTTTCTCCTCATTGCTGATGTACAGTTTAAAAATACTGTATAATACATTAATACTGTGATATATACTAATGCTGTTATTCAAACGCATTGTGGCTGTTGTGGATGGACGGATAACAATTAGTAGAAAAGTCAGATGTATAATCAGAGTAAAATCTGGCCAATGATGATTCATATATTGCAAACTGTAAAATCATATTTGCATTTTTTCCCATACTCCCACTGAACAGATGGTGGATATGGGGGCAATATTCTGTAGAAGGGGTCATTTAAATGTGTGAAATGTGGTGGGTTTTTGTTTAGCGATAATACCAGTCATTTTTTGTCTTTTTTTAATGTGTTTTTTTAATGTCCTCTTGTTCTTTTTGAGGAATAGAAATGTGTGTATGCAAGCATTGCTGTTCAGTCAACCTATTTATGTTCATTTCTATAGGTCATTTTCAAAGCGCCATCGGTTTGTCTTGCCTTTTGCACCAAACATCAGTTATTATTAAGATTTTTTTAAACAAAATATTAGCTAGCAAGACTGACTTTTATGGTTACTGGACGAATGTTTGTACACTGTAGGAAGTATATCTTAATATAGCTTTAAAACACTTTTGTATACTTTAGTCTTTTGAGGTGTTCATTTATCATGTGTGCACTACTTCGTGTAATAATTCATGTTGCTCAACAACACCAGGGTTTATAGGAGAGCTATGTATGTTTCTTCATTAATTATTCATGCACAGCCAAGCAATCTAAAGAGTGTTATTTGCTTCCAAAACACTTTTTAGTACATATACATAATAGAAAAAGAAAAAAATAATAATTTCAGAATAAAGTTACACACCAAATAATGCATCTATATCTGAGCCCTTTTTATATGTGAAATGCTGAATTGCAAACACCATAACTTAAATTATACCCTTATGACCCTAAACCATATTTTCTGCTCCCAGAATGCATTTTTGTTTGTCTTATTGATTCCAGACTGAGCTTAAAATCTCATGCACAGACATCCCACTCATTATGATTAAGCAGATGGAAATTAGCATTTTTGAAATGACATCCCCGTTCATTTGGGAAAAAGCAGCCATACACATCACTTAGCCGGTCATCTGCCAGTGACCCTTCTGCGACAGGCTTTATTGTCCAGATATGCATAATGGATGAAATCCTCAGTCCCTATTACAGTTTTTCAGTTACTCAAATTATATTTAGGCAGGAGAAGGGATTTTATTAAGTGTCACCTTTTACAGTTATTTCTCTTTGCTCTTTCTTTCTCAGCTGAACTTCATCCTGTTTGTGAATATTGTGAGGGTTCTCGCCACCAAGATCCGCGAGACCAACGCAGGCAGATATGACACACGGAAACAGTACAGGTTTGTGCATCCACTTCCACTGAGCCTGTTTTTATGCATTCAAGTGCCTTGAAATTCACTGTTATACCAGCCCAAATTGTCTGTCATTACAGCAGCATCATCTCTCCTATTAGACTGCAAAGAATGGAAGCTGTCCCTACAGCAACTATTTATTTCCTTATGTAATTTAGGCAAAATCTTTCATCTGACAGCTTAAAGACAGAATTGCCTGTGGCTAAGAGATGTGATAATAAGCTTCCCCTACGCCTACTCATTCTGCAGTTTGATTCGGATTGTGGTTTCCATCATTCCATCATATACTGAAATCAGTGTCGCATTTTAAAGGCACTGGATATTATAGATTTGATCTTGTTACATGCTGAAAGAAAAAATTTAGCTTCCATTTTTGTCTGTCTTTGTAAAAAAAAAAAAAAAATGCTTTTAGACCCTATAAATGCACATTTGGGTTTGGCATGTCAAAATGTTATTCTGGATGCTCCCTAAAATAATCCAGTTTGGAGCAAACACAATGCCAATAGATGTAATTTTGTGCGACTAATAACAGTAATCAATTTGATCATTGCTGCCTCCCCGCTAATTAGCAGCATGAAAAGTCACAGGTGTCAGCTTGCACAGACATAAAGACACAGTCATATTTGCAAACTTTGTCATAAATTTAATAGAAATTCATTTGTAATGCAAATGACCTCGAATGCTTGCACGTCACATCATTTTGACCCTCATTTTCTACAACGCTCCTTTTACTGGAACACTTTGGTTGATCAAACTTGATCAAACTTAGCGGGGCTTCAATTAAAAGAGGATTTGTACCTCATGATCTTCCAGCGTTGCTTTTTTCCAATAATTTTTCATGATACTTTTCATGACTAATTTGCAAGACAGTTTAACCTGTCTGGCAGGCAAAGCGTGGTAGTTAAAAAAGATCTTGCACTTGTCTTTATTCTGATTAAAGCCACACGGAGGCGTGTGGGATATCATTCATCAAACACAGATTAAAGACAAACTCGAATTCGTAATATCACAACTACGTCACACACCGTACTTGGCGTCATCGGCTAACACAAATATCTCACTGAGATCAAAAAGTGTTACATGTTGCTTGACTGGGGATATTTCAACGGTGGCAAGATTCCATGTTATTATAAACAGGGTGAAACTGTGCATTTATATCAATTATATCATAGTGATATAAATGCCTTCCTTTTTTTTTTTTTTTTTGTTTTTACAGTCTGACAAATAATAAAAATACATCAAATGTCATCATTTACTCACCTTCATTTCATTCCAAATCTGTATGACTTTCTTTCTTCTGTGGAACAAAAAAGGAGATGTTATGCAAAATCTTTACTCTTTTTGTGTGAAATTGAATAGGGAAAGATGCTGTGAATCTTCAAAAATGATAAAAAAAAAACCAAAGGTTATTGGGCCCTATATTCCTAGTGGACTGAATCCATGTGATAACTTTGTAGTGAAGAGGATGTTCTTAGCAAATGATGTTTTTAGTTTCTGAAGTCTTAGACATATAGCACACAAGGTATATAGACCTCTTTAATGATGCTTTTACACTTTTGTTGGAGCTCAACATCCATCCCTGTTTACATTATTGAAAATACCAGCTTGAAGATTCTGCCTAAAGGTGTGATTACATTAGTGAAACTTAGCAAAATAGGTCCATTGTCAGTAGTAAAGCAATGCGTGAAGCAGGTCACTTCCAAACCAAACAGCTTGGTAAAAAGCAATTGGTAATATTGGTATATATTAAATCATGTTGGTAAATGCAGCAAGTTTGCTTGTTCAGAGTTCAACTCTTAAATCAGATGGGAAATCGGCATGGGGAAATTAGTCACCGAGTGTTCCCGTGCAATTTCCAATCATGCTGATTCCATATGACATGACAGCATTTCGCTTTCTGAAATTTGTTGTACAAAGGTAACTGCAAATTCATACAGGTTTGGAATGGCATGAGGGTGAGTAAATAACAGATTTTTTTTTAATTCATAGAACATTTTCATTTCTCTCTGTTCAGGAAGCTTGCCAAATCTACGCTTGTGTTGGTGTTTGTGTTTGGAGTGCACTACATTGTGTTTGTTGGGATGCCGCACACATTCGAAGGTCTTGGCTGGGAGGTGCGGATGTATTGTGAGCTGTTCTTCAATTCTTTCCAGGTACTTGGAAACAATGCCTTTATTGCATGAATAGCTAATGTAATTAGTGATCTCTGCAAGTCAAGATGTATATGCTTTTCTTTTGATAATCCAAAAATCATAAATTCATATTTGTATTTTAGCATCATTTATATAAATGCTGTGCATGTATTTTGCATGATTTATTATTGATTTGGTAGAAATGTTATAAAAAAAGAGAAGGAAAAACACTTTATTTACAAGTCACTGATGACTTACAATTTTTTAAAACTGCTCTGGCAATGAATGTTTTTTTTTTTTTTTTAGCATTAAAAAGGATTTCTTGTATACTATGAAAATACTCAACTACTGCAGAGGAAGAATTTAAAAAAAAATTAAGAAATGTGTTTAATTTAATCACCTCAGAAAATGTAAAAAAAAAAAAAATAGTCACTTTCTTAACTAAAGAAATTAATGTTAATGTTCTCTTACAAACCTTGTGGCAAAGCAAAAGAGGAAAATGTTGTTTCTTTGGGAAAGGCTCAGATATTTAGCACTGGTTGTACAAAATATGCATGGTAATAATTTACAACTAGTAAATATAATTAAACAGTAACATCGACCCACATATGTTGATGAGAATTTTGCTTACATGTAAATGCTTGTTGCACAAACTGCTAAAAATTAAATGTTTAAGTAGCATGTACAGCCCGAATTCTGGAAATGTTGGGACGTTTTGAATAAACGTCCTTTATATTAAATTTGAATAAAATCAAAAACTAAAAGACTTTCATATCACATGAGCCAATATTTTATTCACAATAGAACATAGAGAACATAACAAATGTTTAAACGGAGAAATTTTACAGAAGTGTCGTCGTGTCCTGTGGGCCAAGGCTCATTTAAAATGGACTGTTTCAAAGTGGAAAAGTGTTCTATGGTCAGACGAGTCCAAATTTGACATTCTTGTTGGAAATCATGGATGCCGTGTCCTCCGGGCTAAAGAGGAGGGAGAACTTCCAGCGTGTCATCAGCATTCAGTTCAAAAGCCAGCATCTCTGATGGTATGGGGGTGTATAAGTGCATACGGTATGGGCAGCTTGCATGTTTTGGAAGGCACTATGAATGCTGAAAGGTATATAAAGGTTTTAGAGCAACATATGCTCCCCTCCAGACGACGTCTATTTCAGGGCCTTGTGTATTTCAGCAGGACAATGCAAAACCACAAACTGCAGCTATTACAACAGCATGGCTTCATAGTAGAATAGTCCGGGTGCTGAATTGGCCTGCCTGCAGTCCAGATCTTTCACCTATAGAGAACATTTGGCACATCATTAAATGAAAAATACGTCAAAGACGATCACGAAAGAAGAGGAGATGATACACCATGGTAAACATGCCCCCGTCCCAACTATTTTGAGACCTGTAGCAGGCATCAAATTTGAAATGAGCTAATTTTGTGCATGAAATTGTAAAATTTTTCAGTTTAAACATTTGTTATGTTATCTATATTCTATTGTGAATAAAATATTGGCTCATGGGATTTGAAATTCTTTTAGTTTTCATTTTATTCAAATTTAAAAAATGTCCCAACATTTCCGGAATTCGGGTTGTAAGACATGTAAGAATATATTGACAGGTCAATCCAATTGACAGCACTCCAAATAGGCTAGACATCTTATGACACACCATTGGTTTCCATTTGAGATGTTCAGTTGTCTTAAATGACAGGTGCTGGTTATGTTAAGAGTCTTTTATCTGGAGCTTGATGACACGTTTCAGTGCTTGTCCTTCACAAGAAGAATACACCACTTCCCTTTACACTTACAGTATCTTCAGAAACACAGCCACATTCACAGAACTGGGTAATACAATAAAATAATTTAATGACATTTAATTTGTTTTTAGGCTGTTAAATACAATATATAAAATAAACAGATAATCAGTGTCAACTGTAATTAATTAAATACCTAATATAAAAATAATGATTCCAAATCACTGAAAACAATTTGTGACCAAGAAAAAAACATGGACCAGTGCATAATTAACTGTGCTGTAATGTACGTATTATGAACATTTTCCAGAGATTAATTTTTTTTTTTTTTCTTAATCACTGACTCACAACTAAACTTACAAATGAAAATCAAAATATACTCATTATTACCGGAGTCAGTAGTTTGAGACAGTTGCACTGTGCTGAGACATCGTGCCAACACCTATTTTTGTTTCTCCTCTAGGGCTTCTTTGTGTCTATCATCTACTGCTACTGTAATGGAGAGGTGAGCATCAGCAAAGCTGTTTTACAATAATAAGGGGGTTATCACAGGATGTGCTATTGCATTCTGTGCTATTTTCTCATTGTTTTGACATTTTGGCCACTGCATTGTCTTTTTTTTTTTTTTGCAGCATCAAGCGTTTTCAGGCTAAGCGCACACATCAAGACTAAAAACTGTTGCACTGTCACACATGTAAAGACTTCTTGCTTCTTGTTTTCTGTTATGCTAGTGAACAAATAATCATACACCACAATTATGAAGGTATTTTTGGTGCAAAACAACTGAGCGTCTGTGACAGCGGAATTTGTAGTTGTAGAGAATAGCCCACACATTTGTATCAGTAAATTTTAAGTCACAGACAAAAGTTGCAAACTTGTAGATTTTTTTCTCTCTCCCACAAACACAACACAACAGTTACACCTTCTCAAATCCTTTATTGCTGGTGCACAAATCCTATTCTACGAATCACAAATCAAGAAACTCGTACGCTCACATGTTTTGCTACTATTGCTGCAGTGAATATGGTGCAAAACAAATTCACATACCTACATCAAAAAATGTGACGTCACGGATGAATTATGTACATCCACAAATCAGTATGTGAATTCTTGCAATGAGATTTGCACACTTGTAGAATGTTTTCTTACATATATATTTTTTTCTTGGATGCATTTTCTAGCACAAACACAAGTGCATAAAGACAACGGCTTGAATCTGCTGCTACGAGTCTCAAATGCGGTTTTTCAATTGCAAATGACAAGTTTTGCGCACTCTCCATTTTGCACCACATATCTGTGTGAAATATGGAGCAAAAGTGATTTGTGCATCTGTAGAGGCAACGCTGGGCATTCTTCAAAGATCAGAGCATTTTGGCCAATCAGAAGAGCAAGTTTGGGTGCCTATCAGCAGCGGACAGCGGCAACCAATAAAGGTACATTTTCTTTCTTTTTCTGAAATCACTCACTGTTATACTGTACATTTGTTTATAGTTAAAATATTATGAGTTTAGCTCCAACCCTGATAAAACTCACCTACCTGTAGCCTTCTAGTAATCCTAAATTAGCTGGTAGAGGTGTGTTTGATTAGGGTTAAAGCTAAAGACTGCAGGACAGTGGTCCTCCAGTACCAAGTTTGCCCATCCCTGCTTCAGCTCACAGAGGCTTTATAAAAAGATTAATTAACCTGTAAATTAGATTATTATGAGAATCATATACAAGATGATTAAATATATTTGTTAATATATTTAAATTATTAACAAATGTACAGTATAACAGTGAGTGATTTCAGAAAAAAAGAAAATGTACCTTTATTGGTTTTTGCTGCTGTCAGCTACGGAAGATGCTCGCAGCTCCCAAAAAATTTTATTATTTTATTTTTCCTCCTGCTCGCTCGGGTGCCAACTGATAGGCACCTAAACTACACTGTAAAGAGATTTCTGTAAATTTTACAGTAGCTGGATGTATTACTGTATTTTCATTTAAAGGATTATTACTGTATTGTCAGTATTAGTACTGTTCAGTTTTTCATTTTCTTACCTGTATAAAACAATCCAATTGCAGTACAACTCTGTATACCATATTTTTTACAACCCCAACCCCATAAAAATCACAATAACTCATTAGTATTTGTCTTCATAATACTCTTTTTAATTGTTGAACAATTACAAATCTTCATCTCTAGCATGCACTAGCTGAAAAAATGGCATCACCACAGTCCCCTGGGTACTTTGTTTCTGTATCATGGCAAAACAGGCTTTACAGAAATAAAATACAGTAAAAATTAGTTTGTATTGTTAAATTTCAGTAAATTTGGCAAAGTTGACAAGCTCTCTGATGAGAAGCACCATGAGGGGATTCAGGCTGATGCTTTTTCTTTATACCCTCTTTCCAGAATTCCATCTGATCTGTGACTCTGAATGGCATTTTGTGCCACCAGGGTTGATTCTTGGAATGAACCTGCAAGCACAAGAAAAAAAAAATTCAAACAAGTGTTTACAGAATTTGCCTCAACTGCCAGACTTTGTGCTGTATGCACTTTGAGATTAATAAAAACACTATTATCATTAAAGCTCCATTCCTTATAATTTCAATTAAATTCAATTCAAGTTTATTTGTATAGCGCTTTTCACGATACAAATCGTTGCAAAGCGCTGTACAGAAAATTAAGTTTCTACAATATATTTAGTAGTAGCTTATCATTGGTGTCTATGTCAGTTAATGTACATATGGCAGAAATGTACGGAAAAATCAATTAAAGACGTAATCAAACAGATGATGAACACTATTAACAGCAATTATTATATGTTGAAATCAAACTTATAGCAAGATTTGGTAGTTCTGTATGTTGTTTCAGGGTTGGCATCGTCTGAGGTCCTCTGAGGGGTTGGCATCATCTCTTCTCAGGTGTTCTGGATCCAGAATGAAGCATGTGTAAATCCTTGTTACCATGGGATGTCAAGAAACAAGTAGAGACATAATTAGTGAAGCTGCTGTTCCAAACAAGCAAAATTGATTTGTTTAACCCAAGCTAAAGAATAATAATGTGCATTTGATCAGATATAACTGCAGTACAAGATTATGAGATGCACTATTTGAAAGCTTGGCCAAAGAGATGTGTCTTTAATCTAGATTTAAACAGAGTGTGTCTGAACCCCGAACGTTATCAGGAAGGCTATTCCAGAGTTTGGGAGCCAAGTGCGAAAAAGCTCTACCTCCTTTAGTGGACTTTGCTATCCTAGATACTACCAAAAGTCCAGAGTTTTGCGACCTTAGGGAGTGTGATGGATTGTAGCGTGGTAGAAGACTAGTTAGGTACGCAGGAGCTAACACATTAAGGGCCTTATAGGTAAGTAATAATATTTTGTAACTGATACGGAACTTAATAGGTAGCCAGTACAGAGACTGTAAAATTGGGGTAACATGATCATATTTTCTTGATCTGGTAAGGACTCTAGCCGCCGCATTTTGGACTACCTGTAGCTTGTTTATTGAAGATGCAGGACAACCAGCTAGCAGTGCATTACAATAGTCCAGTCTAGAGGTCATGAATGCATGAACTAGCTTTTCTGCATCAGAAACAGGTAACATGTTTCATAGCTTGGCAATGTTTCTAAGATGGAAGAATGCTGTTTTTGTAACATGGGAAATATGATTTTCAAAAGACAAGTTGCTGTCTAATATAACACCCAGATTTTTGACTGTAGAGGAAGTAACAGTACATCCGTCTAGTTGCAAATTGTAATCCAAGAGATTCTGTGTACTGTTTTTTGGTCCAATAAGTAATATCTCTGTCTTATCTGAATTTAATAGAAGAAAAATTATTGGTCATCCAATCTTTTACATTTTTAACACTCTGTTAGCTTAGATAATTTAGAAGTTTCATCTGGTCTTGTTGAGATATATAGTTGAGTATCATCAGCATAACAGTGGAAACTAATCCCATGTTTTCTAATAATATTACCAAGGGGCAACATGTATATTGAAAATAGCAGAGGACCTAGGACAGATCCTTGTGGTACTCCATACCTTACTGGTGATAATTGAGATGACTCCCCATTTCAGTAAACAAAGTGGTAGCGATCGGACAGGTAGGATATAAACCATCTTAAAGCCTGCCCTTGAATACCCGTATAGTTTTGTAATCAATCTATGAGTATGTCATGATCTATGGTGTCGAACGCAGCACTAAGATCAAGTAAAACTAGCAATGAGATGCAGCCTTGGTCTGATGCAAGAAGCAAGTCATTTGTAATTTTAACAAGTGCGGTTTCTGAGCTATGATGGGGCATGAAACCTGACTGAAATTCTTCATAGAGATCATTTTTTTGCAGGAAGGAGCACAATTGAGCGGACACAACTTTTTCTAGAATTTTAGACATAAACGGAAGATTTGAAATGGGTCTGTAATTTGCCAGTTCACAAGGATCTAGTTGTGGTTTCTTAATAAGAGGCTTAATAATCGCCAGCTTGAATGGTTTTGGGACGTGACCTAAAGATAACGACGAGTTAATAATATTGAGAAGCGGTTCTTCTGCTACAGGTAACAACTCTTTCAGTAATTTAGTGGGTACAGGACCTAATAAACATGTTGTTGGTTTAGATGCAGTGATAAGTTTATTTAGCCCTTCCTGTCCTATAATTGTAATGCACTGCATTTTTTCTTTGGGTACGATGAATGAAGCTGAAGTATTAGATGCTGTAGAATCTACATTTGTCATTGTATTTCTGATGTTATCTATTTTGTCTGTGAAGAAATTCATATAGTCATCACTACTAAACTCTGAGGGAATATTTAGATCAGGTGGCGTCTGGTTATTTGTTAATCTAGCTACTGTGCTAAATAAAAACCTTAGATTGTTTTGGTTATTTTCTATGAGTTTGCAGATATGCTCGGCCCTGGCAGCTTTTAGAGCCTGTCTATAACTGGACATACTGTTTTCCATGCAATTCTAAAAACTTCCAAGTTAGTTTTTCTCCATTTGCGCTCAAGATTACGAGTTTCTTTCTTGACAGAATGGGTATTACTGTTGTACATTGGCACAGTACATTTTTCTTTAACTTTTTTCAATTTGATGGGCGCAACAGCTTCTAATGTATTAGAGAAGATAGTGCCCATGTTGTTAGTCATTTCGTCTAGCTCGTGTATTTATGGGTACACAGAGCAGTTGAGATAAATCAGGCAGGTTATTTCTCAATCTATCTTTAGTGGTTGGAACAATAGTTCTTCCTGGACTATAAAGCGGAGCCATATAGTTAATATCAGTAATACGCAGCATGCACAATACAAGAAAATGGTCAGTAACCATCACTTTGAGGTACGATATCTATATCAGTAAGATCGATTCCATGCAATATAATTAAATCTAGAGTATGATTAAAACGATGAGTGGGCCCGGTGACGTTTTGCATTTTTCAATGTGAATGTTAAAATCTCAGACAATTAGTGCTTTATCAACAGTAACCAACAGGTCTGAGAGGAAATCTGTAAATTCTCTTAGGAAATCTGTATACGGCCCTGGCGGTCTATACACAGTAGCCAGAGAAAGAGATAGGAGAGATTTCTTTTGCATATCTGACAGTGTAACATTAAGCAGAAGTATTTCGAATGAGTTAAACCTGTATCCTGTTTTCTGAGTAACATTGAGAATATCACTATATATTGTTGCAACACCGCCGCCACAGCCAGTCTGACGGGGCTCATGCTTATAACAGTAGCTTGGTGGAGTAAACTCATTTAGACCAATATAATCATTTGGTTTGAGCCAGGTTTCAGTCAAGCAGAGAACATCAAAACTATTATCTGGGATTATTTCATTTACAATAACTTTTTGGGTGCGAGTGATCTAATGTTTAGGAGCCCAAACTTTAAAAATTGTTTTGTTCATTTATTTTGCATTTTTCTGGATTAATCACGATCAGATTATTTCTAGATCCTGCATTAAATTTATATTTTGGCCTCGCTGTTCGGGGAACAGACACAGTCTTTATAGATTGGACAGCACAAGTACTTCTGTCATTTAAGTGGGTAGAACAAAAGTCATCATAGCAGTTATTTGAGAATTGGCTTACTAGTCATATGGAGCGTAGAGTCCTGGAGATGTTGTCCGACAGGTGTTCCGCTCCGACTCTGCTGGGGTGCAGGCCATCAGCACGGAAAATCCTAGGACGCTCACAGAAAAGATTCCAATTATTAACAAAGAGCAGTTTCTGTTCTATTTTATAATGCATTCTTGTAGATCAAACACTAGAGCAAAGTCAAGTCACCATTATTTATATAGTGCTTTTTACAATGCAGATTGTGTCAAAGCAGCTTTACAGTATTAAACAGGGAAATAGTGTGTCGAAATAATGTGCCGTTCTCCTTTGGTCAGATGAAACCAGCAGTTTAATTCCATGCTGCAGCAAAGTCAGATTGTGCAGAGGACTCATCTGGTTCCTGTGGTCTTCTCCCGATGGCCGTCTAGGAGACAGGGTCTTCACTGGGGATCTGTCTCTGCGGCTCATCTAGTTGTCCTGGTCGCCGCTGACATTCAGGGCTGTAGAGGTCATCTCTAGGTGCTGATCCACCATCTGGGCTGGATACGGACTGGATCCGGGTGACTGCAGTGACATTAATGTAGATGCCATTCTTCTAACGATGTAACAAGTACATCGGGTGTTATGGGAAGTGTTCACGGTTCCGATTGACCTAATTAATGCAGCCTAACAATCCTTTAACAGATTTGAATTATAGAGATGTGTTAGTGTGTTATGTGTAAGCCAGGTTAAAGAGATGGGTCTTTAATCTAGATTTAAACTGACAGTGTGTCTGCCTCCCGAACAATGCTAGGTAGATTGTTCCAGAGTTTGGGCGCTAAATAGGAAAAGGATCTGCTGACCGCAGTTGATTTTGATATTCTAGGTATTATCAAATGGCTAGAGTTTTGAGAACGCAGCAGATGTGGAGGACTATAATGCAATATGAGCTCACTCAAATACTGAGGTGCTAAACCATTTAGGGCTTTGTAAGTAATTAGCAAGATTTTAAAATGTATACGACGTTTAACAGGGAGCTAGTGCAGTGTTGACAGAACCGAGCTAATATGGTCATACTTCCTGGTTCTAGTAAGAACTCTAGCTGCTGCATTTTGGACCATCTGGAATTTGTTTATTAAGCGCGCAGAACAACCACCCAATAAAGCATTACAATAATCTAACCTTGAGGTCATGAATGCATGAATTAACTTTTCTGCTTTTGCCATTGAGAGCATAGGGTCGATTCCTAGGGAATGGATAACGATAAAAAAAAACCTTTAACTAGTTTAATTTGGCTAATTTACCGGTTGATGTTATCACCGTTACAATGGCAATCACAAGAAAAGGCTCCAACTGGAATGTATTTCAGATGACATGATCCAGACCACAAACTAGAAAATAAAAAACAAAAGAAGTACTTGAAAATACTGTTAGGGAAACTTAATAAAATGGGTACCTAATGCAGCACATACTGCTTTGGATTAAAGCATCTGTGTAAAATCAAATGTATTTTGGGTTACCTAATTTCAATAAAATTGACAGCTGGCCATATGATGATTCTGCCCCTCATAGTCAGCATCCGTGTTTTTGCTTGGAGAAATCTCCTGTAACAGAGTCACAACAGCCTGTTAGTGTTATTATACTTTATGGTCAGAAAAAAACTGCCGTAGAATAACAGAACTTAAAATAAACAACATTCATAATATTTACCAAACGTCCTATTTATTGCTAGTCCGTTCCTCCACAATCCATTCTGTGGGTTAGTGGAGAGCAGCAGCTAATATAGTAGTTGATGGTAATGTTAGCTTATTACTCACCTGTTGTTAGCACCGCTACGATGGCAATCACAAGAAAAGACTCCAATACACCTCCGTTGCAGATAACATGACCAATAGAGAGGTGTTTCTCATTTTTCTTTACTATTTTCACGTTAGCTTGCTGTTATGTAACGTCTGACATAACCTGCGATAAAAAGGCAGTGTAGAATTATTATGCTTGCCTGATTAATCAAGGATTAATTTACTTCGGATAACTGATGTTCCCCTTTCAGTCGGTCACTCCGAGTCACGTTGGATGACCGACAAAATTGGGATCTTGCCAGAGAGACCAATCCACTTCGAGTGTAACTAAACGAGCCAATGGACATTGGCATGCGATTATGGCATCCAGTTGCCGCTGATCACAGCGTGATTATAAGAGGCAGCAGGTGCACCACATTAATTCATCCTTTCGCTTCGGAGCCGAGTGGTGGTGCATCACTACTGCTTTCTACTTCGGTGTTGCAGAGAGAACAAGCGAGTGCGGGCGTTACAGCAACAGCAGCGGTGGTCACGGTCTCGCGGCTTCAACGAAGATTGTGCAGACAGCCACACCAGGAGTGTGCGGTGGCCAGCTCCCCTGTGTGCTTTAGCACTAAAGGAGCAATTTCTCTAAAAGAGCAACACGGGTGATCGCGTCTTTTTAAAGATGTCTTATCACCCGTGCGTTTCTGGGTGTGGTCGTTTCCTGGCGCCTCAGGACGGTCACGATCGCTGCCTCACGTGTCTGGGCATTCAGCATGCTGAGGAAGCTTTCGTGGATGGTTCATGTTTTTCTTGTGGGGACATGACCATCTCAGATTTGCATAAAAGACTCCGCTATGTCAAACATGGCGGAGTCCCTCTGCCTCTGCCGCAATCCAGCGTTCGTCAAGTCAAGTCAAGTCAAGTCAAATCACCTTTATTTATATAGCGCTTTTAACAATACAGATTGTGTCAAAGCACTTAACAGTATCAAATTGGAGGATAGAGTGTCAGTAATGTATAATGATAAGATTAGACACTCAATTTTCAGTTAAAGGCATTTCATTATTGAATTCAGAGATGTCACTGTCTAGCTCAGTTTAGTTAAATAGTATCTGTGCAATCAAATCGACGATAATCGCTAGAAATTAAGTTTCCCCAACTGAGCAAGCCAGAGACGACAGCGGCAAGGAACCAAAACTCCCTCTGTGACAGAATGGAGAAAAAAAAACCTTGGGAGAAAGCAGGCTCTGTCGGGGGGCCAGTTCTCCTCTGGCCAGACGAAAACCCGCAGGGCTTATCTGATTCCTGTGGTCTTGTCCCGATGGGGCATTTTAATTTATAATTTAATGTATTTGTTATATGTTTTATTCATTATTTGAAATTTTTCATTTATATATGATTTATTCAGTTGCTGTAATTGTAATGTATAGTTTAATGCATTTATTGTTTCTCGGTCTATTTTTATAATATATATTTGTTTGTTTATTATAATTTAAATTTATAGTTTAATTCATTTTAAATATTTCTGTTGTGTGTGTGTGTGTGTGTGTGTGTGTGTGTATATATATATATATATATATATATATATATATATATATATATATATATATATATATATATATATAGGGATCGGCCAGGGAGTACGAGGAGCAGGTCCTGTTAGTGGCTCCATATTGGCCCAACAGGACCTGGTTCCTGGAACTCATGCTCCTCGCGACAGCCCCTCCCTGGCCGATTCCTCTGAGGAAGGATCTGCTTTCTCAGAGACGGGGCACCCTCTGGCACCCGTGTCCAGAAACTCCATGTGTGGTCCCTGGACGGGACGCGGAGGTTCTAGGTGACCTGCCCCAGGAGGTAGCTCTCACTATCGCTTCAGCACGAGCACCGTCCACAAGACGGGCTTATGCGCTGAAGTGGAACCTGTTCGTCGAATGGTGTTCCTCTCACCATGAGGCCCCCCGGAGATGTTCGATCAGAGCCGTGCTTTCCTTTTTGCAACAAGGGTTGGAGCGTAGGCTGTCCCCCTCCACCCTTAAGGTGTACGTTGCTGCTATTTCCGCCCACCACGACCCCATAGAGGGGAGGTCGGTGGGGAAGCTCGATCTGGTCGTCAGGTTTCTTAGGGGGGCCAGGAAGTTAAATCCTCCTAGGCCTCCCTCCCTACCGTCTAGGGATTTGGCATTGGTGCTAAGAGCCCTACAAACTGCCCCCTTTGAGCCGTTGCAGTCAGTCGAGTTGAAGTTTCTCTCTATGAAAACCCTACTCCTGACTGCATTTGGCCTCGATCAAGAGGGTGGGGGACCTGCAGGCATTTTTGGTCAACAAGTCGTGCCTTGAGTTTGTGCCGACTGACTCCAGTGCAACACTGAGGCCCCGGCCCGGCTATGTGCCCAAGGTTCCTACCACTCCCTTCAGGGACAAGGTAGTGAACCTGCAAGCACTGCCCCTGGAGGAGGCAGACCCAGCCCTAACTTTGCTCTGTCCTGTACATGCACTGCGACAGTACGTGGATAGAACTCAGAGCTTCAGGACCTCAGAACAGCTCTTTGTCTGTTACGGGGGACAGCAGAAGGGGAAGGCTGTCTCCAAGCAGAGGATGGCCCACTGGATAGTGGATGCCATCACCTTGGCCTACGAAGTACAAGGTGTGCCCTGCCCGCTCAGGTTGCGTGCTCACTCCACTAGGGGTGTCGCATTGTCCTGGGCTCGTGGTGCCTCGCTAGCAGACATCTGTAGAGCTGCGGGTTGGGCGACTCCCAACACGTTCGTTAGGTTTATAGCCTACGTGTCGAACCGGTTTCCTCCTGTGTTCTCACGGGTAGTGGCACTGAGAGGCCCGGCTCAGAGTCGGCTTGCGGCGTTCTTACGCCTAATTCTCCAGAGAGTTCCTTAACCAGGCAAACCCTGTCGAGTCCTCCAGCACTCCGGCATCCGGACGTGGCAGAGAATTCTTGAAATCTGGTGTGAGGCTAGTGCCCATATGAGAGACCCTGCTGGGATCCCATATGTGTATTCCAGGGTATGCTTATTAGAGCCTTGTTTCCCCTGGCAGACTACGTTCTGCTGTCGCTAATGATGCAGCCTAAGCCATCTTCCATGTGTGCAATAGGGCCCTACGGGGTTACTTCACATGTCTAAATGTCACTTAACCCCCTCTGGGAGGAGGTGACTCCACAGTGTGCCTCTTCCAAGCGGAAGGGCACGCTTCCCAGTGTTATCCTAGTCCTACTGTTTGGGTTGCTCAAGGAACAACAGTGGTTGACCTTCTCTGTGTAGGGCCCGGTCCTATCGTCTGCCTTATAGGAAGGATCAGGAGGCCTACACAGGGCACTGGAACGGGCAGTTCCTGTGGCACTTTGGTAGGGATCCTAATTTCGTCAGTCATCCGACGTGACTCGGAGTGACCGACTGAAAGGGGAACGTCTCGGTTACATATGTAACCCTCGTTCCCTGAAGGAGGGAATGGAGATGTCACGTCCCGTCGCCACAGTCGCTGTACCACCGCTGAGCTGCCAGGTCACCAACTCGGCTCCTCAGCGAAAGCATGAATTAATGCGGTGCACCTGCTGCCTCTTATACTCACGCTGTGATCAGTGGCAGCTGGATGCAATAATCGCATGCCAATATCCATTGGCTCGTTTAGTTACACTGGAAGTGGATTGGTCTCTCTGACGAGATCCCAATTTCGTCGGTCATCCAACATGACGTCTCCGTTCCCTCCTTCAGGGAATCAGAATCAGAATCAGAATCAGAATGAGCTTTATTGGCCAGGTATGCTTACACATACGAGGAATTTGTTTTTGTGACAGAAGCTCTACAGTGCAACAGAAAGACAGCAACAGGACAGGGCACAGATAATAAAAGAATAATTTACAAATAGGCAATGTACAAATAGCAAAAACACAATATATAGACAATTATGGTGTACAGGTCTAATATGTGCAAATCTGAAATGAAAAAAATAAGTATGTGTGTTGAATAAATAATTTATAATAGTGTTGTGTGTTCCACTTTTAATGTCAAGTGTTCATGAGATGGATTGCCTGAGGGAAGAAACTGTTCCTGTGTCTGGTCGTTCTGGTGCTCAGAGCTCTGTAGCGTCGACCAGACGGTAACAGTTCAAAGAGGGAGTGTGCTGGATGTGAGGGGTCCAGAGTGATTTTGCCAGCCCTTTTGCTCACTCTGGATGAGTACAGTTCTTGGAGAGTGGGGAGGGTTGTACCAATGATTCGCTCAGCAGTCCGGACTACCCTCTGTAGTCTTCTGAGGTCAGATTTGGTAGCTGAGCTGAACCAGACAGTTATTGAAGTGCAGAGGACGGATTCAATGATGGCGGAGTAGAACTGATTCAGCAAGTCCTGTGGCAGGTTGAACTTCCTTAGCTGGCGAAGGAAGTACAACCTCTGCTGGGCCTTTTTCACAATGGAGTCTATGTGATTGTCCCACTTCAGGTCCTGGGAGATGGTGGTGCCCAGGAATCTGAATGACTCCACTGCAGTCACAGTGCTGTTCATGATGGTGAGTGGGGGGAGTGCAGAGGGGTTCCTCTGCACTCCCCGGTTACATACGTAACCGAGACGTTATAACATAACTTCCCAGCTGATTTTATAATCACCATCACGATGGCTCCAAAATACACCCCAGATGTTACAGATGATAAGATCCACAAACTCTGAACATAAAAGACCGAAGAACAAAAACTGGATACAGTGTAGCTCTTCTGATTGGCCAAAATTCTCTGATCTTTGAAGAATGCCCGCCGTTGCCTCTACAGATGCACAAATCATTTTTGCTTTTTGCTCCATATTTCACACAGATATGTGGTGCAAAATGGAGAGTGCGCAAAACTTGTCATTTGCAAGCAAAAAACAGCGTTTTGGGACTCGTAGCAGCAGATTCAAGCCATTGTCTTTATGCACTTGTGTTTGTGCTAGAAAAAGCATCCAAGAAAAAAATATATACATGTAAGAAAACATTCAACAAGTGTGCAAATCTCATTGCAAGAATTCACATACTGATTTATGGATGTACAAAATTTGTCCGTGACTTCACATTTTTGATGCAGGTATGTGAATGTTTTGCACCATATTCACTGCAGCAATAGTAGCAAAACATGTGAGCGTACGAGTTTCTTGATTTGTGATTCGTATAATAGGAT
Source organism: Spinibarbus caldwelli (assembly GCA_039654775.1). Taxonomy (NCBI): domain Eukaryota; kingdom Metazoa; phylum Chordata; class Actinopteri; order Cypriniformes; family Cyprinidae; genus Spinibarbus; species Spinibarbus caldwelli. The sequence continues at coordinate 20,693,468 of CM077233.1, read as the reverse complement.
TTGTGCACCTGCAATAAAGGATTCGAGAAGGTATAACTGTTGTGTTGTGTTTGTGGGAGAGAGAAAAATGTCTACAAGTTTGCAACTTTTGTCTGTGACTTCAAATTTACTGATACAAATGTGTGGGCTATTCTCTACAACTACAACAACTACAAATTCCGCTGTCACAGACGCTCAGTTGTTTTGCACCAAAAATACCTTCATACACATTCTTAAAAGTAAAGGTTCTTTATTGGCTTCTATGGTTCCATTAAGAACCTTTAACATTCATAGAACCTTTCCATTGCACAAAAGGTTCTTTATAGTGGAAAAAGGTTCTTTAGATGTTTTTTTTTTGGTTTGTTTGTTTTTTTGAAGTTATGTAAGGTATACTGTCTGTTCACTGTATGGTACATTTATGTACATAATAAAAAGGATAAACTGTCTATAAAATCAAACCTTAGTAAGATACAAGTCAACATTTAAATGTTTTTAAGTTTTTTGTAACAAAAAACACATTTAAAATTGTTGCCTGGAATTTTTTTCTGATCTCATCATGACTTGGGATAGTCTGGGCTGTGAAGGTTCCATTTCTTGTATCCTTTATGGCCAGGGAAGTGAAAGGTGCATTTCGAGGCTGCATTTGAATTTGGATGTAGCCTCTTAATTGGGACACAGCTGCAGTGGGTTTCAAGTTTTTGGCAAGGCATGTACTGCTGTTGCCTACGTTCTGGGGGTGTCTGCACACTAAAACTGAAGCGAAGCAGGGTTGTGTTTGGTTAGTATGTGGATGGAGGCCTCCTTGAGAAAGTTAGGTTTCTGTCGGGTATTAGTGAGGCCAGCAGGGAGTGCTCACCCAGCGGCCAACTCAGTCTTTCCGATGAGATGTTAAACTGGTCCTGACGCTCTGAGGCCATTAGCGATCCCAGGGGGCTTCTCAAAAAGAGTAGGAGTACAACCCTGGCATGCAGGCCAAATTTGCTCTTTGGTCTCCATCCATCATAGCCTCCTACTCATGCTTATTTAAACTGATTGGCTACATCATTGGTCTCCACTCCACCAGTAGCCAGTGTGTGGTGGGCGTTTTGGCACACAGCGGCTGCCATTGCTTCAGCCAGGCAGATGCTAGAAACTGGTGGTGTTAATGGAGATCCCACCACCAACTGAATCACATTGAATGCTATGTAAATGTAATAATATTATTAATTTAAACATACTGTAAACGTAAGTGCTTTAACACATGTTAGTTTTAAATCAAGACCAATCAGAAGAAGCTGTGAATTTTTAAGTGTTCTTCATCCCAGCTGTCGGGGTAGACTATAGTTCTTTCTTTCGGTCTAGTTGTTGAATGCCAAAATAAAGGTTGTGCAAAATTAAGAATTGATGAATTAGCTCCTTTTTAATTCCTGAGTGTGAATTTGAATTTAATTGAATTGAATTGAGGAAGAAGAATTTACTGAATAGTAATTTAAAGAAATTCACAGGTAATGCATTCTGGGAAATGAAGATAATTTCACCCTGGTCCAGAAAAATAAATTTAACATTACAGATAATATATGAACTAAACAGTGAATATATTAAACAAACAAACAAACAAATAAATAAATAAATCTGTTACTTTTGAAGGTCTTTTAAAACTTTTTTTCAAAACGCACAAACTAGCCAAAATGTAAAGTTCACTTTTTTAGCTAAATAAAATTTGTTGCATGAATTTTCTGTTCATTTTAAATCTCCTTCCTTAAATACGTTTGAAATCTAATTCTGCATCTTGTCTTCCTCAATTCAAATTTAACTGAAATCCAGGAATTGGAAAGCATTTTTCAGTGCTTTGGTTCAAAATACATTTAATAGCTACAGTACATTGTTTTACACAACAAAACATTGTATTATGGTACCTGTTGTTATTGTTTTTTAGGTTATTGTTTTATGAGTGACAGTGTATTTAAATCTGCCTTAGTGATTGTATAAAAAAGTTACTGTGCATTTCAACATCCAGTGTTCTTTAGCATCTAACTCTGATCCACAGGTCCAGACTGAGATCAAGAAAACATGGACACGGTGGAACCTAGCTTTCGATTGGAAGGGCCCGGTGGTGTGCGGGAGCTACCGCTATGGCTCTGTTTTGACTGGCCTTAACAACAGCACCAGCAGTCAGTCCCAGCTGGCTACCGGCGGCCCGGGCACCCGCTCCACCACGCTCTTCTCCAGCCGAGTCTACCGCAGCAGCGGGGGGCCAACTATCAGTGCCCATGCCACACTGCCAGGCTATGTGCTCAATTCTGATGCTGACAGCTTGCCACCATCCATACCCGAGGAGCCAGAGGACAGTGCAAAGCAGGTTGATGACATCCTGCTAAAAGAGTCCCTGCCCACAAGGTCCAGCAGTGGCCTGGAGGACGACGAGGAAACTCTGTAGATCAGTGGTGCCCAACCCTGTTCCTGGAGATCTACCTTCCTGCAGAGTTCAGCTCCAACCCTGATCAAACCTGAACCAACTAATTAGGATCTGAAGGAGTGCTTGAGAATTACAGACAGGTGTGTTTGATCAGGGTTGGAACTGAACTCTGCAAGAAGGTAGATCTCCAGGAACAGGGTTGGGCACCCCTGCTGTAAATAATGGTGTGGTGATAGTCAGCTAAATTGGGTGTAATTGCACACAGGGGATTTGTTGAAGAGCAAAAATGACAGTTCATCGCCGGCAGCGCACACTGCTTTGGGTGACAACAGCACCTCTACAACGGACACTTCCTGTTCAAGCTGTGACACATATGCTGCGTCCCAATTCCCCTACTTATACTATGCCCTAAAAGTATGTACTCTTTTTGTGAAGAAAAAGTGCATACTTTTGAGTATGTAGCAGAATAGTAGGCAAGCTTTGGGACATACTACTTCATCATAGCTGTGTCTTTAAGGATGCTCTGTTGCTTAGTTACGTGCATCCTGTAACTGTTTAAACTGCCCTGTCAATCATCTTGTCACAGTTAACATCATCCACATTTCGATTAATTTGATTTCCTACCATATTGGAGAGAAATGAAGAGGCACATCGCAGGTTTTTTCATGCCCAGAACTCTGCTCATGTGTTTGCATAATGATGCATTTAAAAATTAATGATCAAAAGTGTCATTATAAAAGTTCACAGTGTTGCTGCAGATGAAATATAACGTGGATAACATTAAATTAATATTTTTTCATCAGGTTAGACTGATTATTTATCACTCAAATCCCTTTCTCTACCTGTCTGTCGGTCGCGCATATCCTCCATGTTTGTAGTTTTTTTAACATTTTTTTTATGCGTGTTTGTAGTTCTAATCGAATCCTCGTCCACCGCGCAATGTGTTGTGGGCAATATTAGCCGTTAGAGTGTGCATCGATCTGCACTTCGAATTCTAACCGGTAGCAGTAGACCATCCGGGAATCTTTGGCATACTTTTTTAAACATACTATGATTTGGGACATACTAATTCTATTTTCGAATTATTTTTAGGACGGATAGTATGCGAATTGGGACGCAGCAATAGTTTGTTTTTGACACAATGTCATGTGAGGACAGATTGATATGTTCATGGCAAGATATTGCCACTCATCACTATAAAAAAAACAACAAAAAAAAATAAAATAAAAATAAAACTGTTTACAGCAATGGGAATGCTGATGGATGAAATTTTTGGTTGCTTTATGCAGTTCTTAAACTGCCAGCTGGACAATGTGAATTTATTTATTTATTTATTTTATTTTTATTTTTTTAATTGCAATGCCTAATATTTATTTTTGAAAACTGGTTTCATTTGCTTAGAACCATGATGTCATCAAGATTTTAGTCAAAAGCATGAGTTCCAGACATTTGTGTAGACCATGGAAGCAACGCTCAGGACAACTGATGTTTATTAAGGACTATTGAATGTTGTATTCCATCGTCCTTATTGTAGTATTCCATTCCAGAGGGGAAAAAAAAAAAATAATTTAATAAAATTTATTTCAAATGCATATAAAATCTGACAGTGTTGTTTTAGTTCTTGAATGAGATACTTTCCACTTCACCGACATAATATCATGGCAGACTGAGACCGGAAACTCCAAAGCTGGATTGATTTCAGGTTCACTAGCAACAGACCAATCAGTTGTTGGCATGAAGAGATGAGGATGGACTAAAGTTCCTGTCCACACGAGTGTGGTTATTTTCAAAACTGCAGCTTTTTCTATGCGGTTTGGCCTGTTCGTCCACACACAAGCACTGCACCAGGTCACTGAAAATGGACATTTTTGAAAACTCCTGCCAGGGTGAAGATTTTCAAAAACTCAGGTTGCAGTGCTATCGTGTAGACCAGTGGTTCTCAAACCTGTCCTGGTGACCCCCAATCACAGCGTATTTTGCAGGTCACCCTCATTTATCACACTTGATTCAACTCATCAGCTCATTAGTAGAGTCTGCAAAACTTGAAATGGGTGTGGCCTATGAGAGAGACATACAAAATGTGTGGTGGCTGGGGGTCCCCAGGACAGGTTTGAGAACCACTGGTGTGGTGTAGACAGCGAAATCGGAGTTTTTGGCTGGTGACATCGGAGCCTGCGCTGTTATCTCCGCATACTGGAAACGTTTTCAGGCTTCTGATTGGCCAACATGGCTTTACGGTTGAGATTATATTGCCACCTGTTGGTTTGGCATGCTCTTGACAGTGTGTCATAGTTTGCGTTTGCGTTTTCATGTGGATGGAGATTTTTTTAAAAACGGAAGAAGGAAAAACCCTGTTTATAAAAATACCCGTGTACGTGCGGACATGGCCTTAAGCAGTGGTAAAGTGCATGACTTTGTTTCTTTATTTTCAACACAAATTATTGGTATAAACTTATATTTTGGAATTTTTTAAATAGCAATAAAATGTAGCCCTATGTTGACTCAAATATCTGAATTTTAATCAAATTTCTTAACTTTAATCTGAATTTTAATCTCTGTTGATGCGCAAACAAAACTTTACTAAACATTTCTAGCGCACCTGCCATCCAATAATCGCCATAGGCTTTGTCACTTGTTACTTTTGATATGAAACAAGGTCTCAGTTTTCAAGTTCTGTTTTATCCCGGAAATTAAACAACAAATGTCGTTTTGGCGCTTTTTAATGTGGTGTGAATTTGAAGCAGTAGCACAGAGTGCACACTTATCTTCTCTCCCTCTTTACTAGCCTACACAAAATTAACATGAATGAACATCAGAATGTATGCCAAAAGAACAGTACAACTTTTAAATGTATCATATCTTGTGGAATTGCTTAGTCTGTGTTTAAGCCACGGAAATACGTCAATAAAACAGCTAGTAGCTAAACAATGTCTCGTAAGGTTACATTTACCCACTATCATACTGTAGATCAGTGCATTTACCGCATGAACGTCATTCAGTGTCCATAGCTCTTTAGTCAACTAGAAAGAGAGAGAGAGAAAGAATATATGCAATATATTGAATATATGCAATATATTACATATTTGTTATATCTTCACTTAACCTGTTGTCAGTGATTGTTATGTGTAATGTATGTTTAAATAAATCTTAATAGTTTTGGACAAATAGTTATTTACTTTAACCTTTAATATTATAGTAATAGACCATCTGGCAGGGTTATTTTAGTTGAGAGGGATCCTAAATTTTTCCCTTATGACAAATTGATATATTGAATTGATATCAAAATGGAACTGAATCAAGAACTGAAATCTGTGTTTCCCCATTTTTGTACTTATGCCATTTTGTAATATGTGTGTAATCCTGTTTCTTGTCATCCATGTGTGTGGACTACCAGTGTCTTTCAAAAATGGAAAAATGTTTTTGCAAAGAACTATCTTCCCTGATTTTCAGACAATTAAAAGAGATAAAAAAAACTGTTAATTGATATACAACTTTTGAAATAACCGTAAGAACAAATGTTAGTTTTGCTCCCTTTTAACCTTCCTGTTAAATTTAAGTTTAGACAAAATAATAATTCAGGTCAATATGCATGTTGTATTTTTTGTTCAGTAAGTCAATATTGTACTTTCTAACATCAGTTTCTTCAACAGTGGATATCAATTTATCCACAATCCTGTAGCAAATTAGCTCGAAAGGGAAATATTTATAATTAATAATAACTGGTTATAATTAATTATGTATATTTAGATCAGATCTTAGAATTAACTGTAGTAGAATCAATATTACAATGATTTAATCTGTTCGTCCACCGACAGTATAATCATTTATCAATTCTAGGAAAGATTATTTTCTGGCCAAGAAAGAATAACTTTTCTACTTCATATAGTACTAGCATTAACTTAGCATGTAGCAATTCTGCTCTGATGAAAGTGCGGACTTGTCTAAGGCGTGTTGTGCACCTTCTAAAGTCCACTCTGAGCGATGATCAGAGATGGTTGGAAGTCTTTCAGTCTTTTCAGAGGCAGTCTTTTGCTTGCAGAAGGCCTTATGGGCAAAGTCTCGCAGCTGTTGCATGGTCATGGTGCGGGGACAGGCCATTATTCCTAAGTAGTGGCTCACTGCAGGATGCAAGTTCTGGAGGAAGAGAGTTCTGAAGTTCAACTCCTCCTCCATTTCTGGCTCGTTCCGTGCTCCGAAGTAGGCCTGCCTGAGTCAGTTGTAGTACACCTGTGGTGTTTCTTGTCGGCCCTGTTTGAGGTCCATGGCAGAGATCAGTCCTTGTTCTGACTCTGGGTCAGAAAACTCTCAGATCAAGGCCTGTTGTAACTGCTAATAATCCGATCTGACAGTTTCTTGGTTGCCGATCCAGGAAGCTTCATACCTCACAACTGGAGGTGATCCTGAGCAGGTACAGTCTGTCCCTGGTGGTCACAGTTGGCCATAGTTGCAAATGAAAATTAACGTCCTGGAGATAAGTGTGTATGTCATGACCTCCTCCAGTGTTTGGTGTGAATGGGGGAATGTTTCCGGCTAGCTTGTCAAGGTCTTTGGGAGCTATGCCATGACTGGTAGCAAGGATGCTCTGGAGGGGCTCCCACCTCCTTGCTGCTGATGGGAGATCTTGGATGCTGGCTGGTGTCATCTTGAACAGGGGGCTTTCACCCCCCTTTTGGACTCGGATCTCTTGGCTGGGAGGCCTGGGCCCACTGGTCAGGGGAAATTCTGGTGTGTGTGTCTCCCCTTTTTTTGTATGCATGTTTCAGTTCTCTCTGAACTATGTCAAGTTCGTCTTTCAAATAGTCTCTTTGGTGGGTCAGGGCTTGGACTTCGCCTCTGGCCGTTTGCAGGTGGCCTTCGCAGGCCTTGGCCCTGGCATCTCTTTCTTTGAGTTCAGTTTCAGCTCTCACTAGGAGAGCTTCTGCTTGTTGGAGTTTTCTGCTCAGTTCCTCCCTGGCTTCTTTTTCCAACAGCTGTTGATGCTCTGTGTTTAAACTGAGATCTCCGAAGGTGCCTCGGAGTCTTTCCACTTCCTCCTGTAGCTCTGGGTCCTTGTCACCCACTCTCCCACGCCGGTCCTGGGCCTCCAGGGACAGCTGGTCTAAGCGACTTTGAGCGTGTTTCTGGTTCCTCCGAGCCTCTTCGGCCTGGAGCTTTAGCGCTGCTGCTTCTTGCTCCAAGTGGGTGACGTTCCTTTCACTCAGCCTTGTCTGGACGTTGAGGTTGTGGGCTAGTGCCCCGATGATTTTGGCCAGCTCTTTGTGGTTGTGGCTCTGGGTTGGATCATGGGCCATCAGACTGTTCAGGTCATCATCCAGCTGTTCCCGGCTCAGGTGCTGTAGGTTGTTGGCGGCTTTAGGCAGAAGGGCATCAGTCATGGTGCTCAGCCAGGCCTCTAGATGGTCCCAGTGAGTTGCAGGGCTGGATGACCGGGACATGCTGGCTTACTGATGATGAGAAAAAACAGCACAAGGCAAAGGGGCCAATGCAACTCCATGTATAGTTAACGAGCTAGGGTAGCCTATGGTTAGATAAGCTATGTGTGGTTTGGCTAACTGGTGCAGACAGTTAGTGGAGTATAGACCAGGCACCTGTTAGGTTTTCAAGATGGCGGCGCGATCAGATGCAGCGGCTTCTCCGGATCCCAAAGACGGTGCTTTTATGTCTTTTAATGTCGTCTGTTCGTCTCCAAATAGTGTCAATTTACCGCTAATTCATCGGGAGATCACTCCGGGATACATCTATGATCGCCAAAGCCTTTTGGATATCGACAACACATACAAACACAAACTCTCGCCGGCGGCTACTGAGAAGCTACGAGGCCTTTGTTTACTGCTGGAGCCGGACCTCGAGACCGCGGCCTCGCCTACTGACGCTATCCGCACAAGGCGGCGTCGCAAGCGGTGTGAGAGAGGACGGAAGCGCGGTAAGAGCGGAGGTATACGAGCTAGGCTGAGGGCTAACCCCACAAGACTGGCTCTTCCAACACTCATGCTCTCAAACGTTCGCTCTCTGGAAAACAAACTGGACTTAATTCAACTCAGTCGATCTACACAGCATGAGGCAAGGGATTGTTGTGTGTTTGTTTTCAATGAAACATGGCTAAACGACAACATCCCGGACTCCACCATTCAGCTGCACGGCCTAACCTGCTACCGAACGGACAGAGATTCATCACTGTCTGGTAAGACTCGCGGGGGTGGCTTGTGTGTTTACGTCAACAAAAAATGGTGTAACAATGCTGCGGTAGTATCTAAACACTGTTCATCACTGGTGGAGTTTATGGTTGTGAAGTGTCGACCGTTCTATCTGCCGCGGGAGTTCACGGCCATTGTTATTGTCGCGGTTTACATTCCTCCGTGTGCAAACGCTAAGGACGCGCTTCGCGAGCTGTACAGCGCCATCAGCGAACAACAAACAAATAACCCCGACGGCTTTTTCATCATAGCCGGTGACTTCAACCACGCAAACTTAAAGACAGTTTTGCCAAAGTTCTACCAACATGTGAACTTTGCAACAAGGGGAAACAACACACTGGACTTTGTTTACACAACAGTTAAGAACGCATACAAAGCCGAACCCCGCCCCCACCTCGGGTACTCGGACCACATCTCTGTTATGCTAATCCCAGCATATAGCCCACTTCTCAAACTTGCCAAACCGGTTCAAAAGCAGATCACGGTATGGCCAGAAAATGCTACCTCTGCACTGCAGGACTGCTTCCAGGACACAGACTGGAACATGTTTAAAGAGGCAGCCACTTACAACAACCACACAGACCTACAGGAGTACACTGAAACTGTGACTGCTTACATCAAAAAGTGCACAGATGATGTGACAGTCACAAAGACCATCACCACACGCGCCAACCAGAAGCCATGGATGACAGCAGAGGTTCGTGGGCTGCTAAAGACCAGAGATGAAGCTTTCAGATCAGGAGATAAAGCAGCCCTCAAAACAGCAAGAGCCAATCTGTCCCGCAGCATCAAAAATGCAAAACGGTCATATGCTCAAAAAATCAACAATCACTTCACAGACAGCAGAGACACACGGAGTCTGTGGAAAGCCATTCAGACCATCACAGACTACAAGCCCCCGCCACAGGCCTGTGATGATGACACATCCCTCCCAGATACACTCAACCACTTTTATTCACGGTTTGAAATGCAGAATGACACACCTGCACAAAAACTGCCCACACCTCCCAACGACCAGGCGCTCTGTCTGTATCCAGCCGACATAAGGAAGACCCTATCTAGGATTAACCCACGCAAGGCTGCGGGTCCCGACAACATACCTGGCCGTGTACTGAAAGACTGTGCTGTACAGCTGACAGATGTCCTAACAGATATCTTCAACACCTCGCTGAGCCAGGCAGTCGTCCCCACATGTCTCAAATCCACAACAATCATACCGGTACCAAAGAAATCACCTGTGTCCTGTCTAAATGACTACCATCCCATAGCACTGACTCCAATCATAATGAAGTGCTTTGAGAGGTTAGTCATGCACAACATCAAAACCAGCCTCCCCAACACGCTCGATCCGCTCCAGTTTGCATACCGTCCAAACCGCTCCACAGATGATGCAATTTCCTCCACCCTCCACCTGGCTCTTACCCACCTAGAAAATAAAGACTCTTATGTTAGAATGCTGTTCATTGACTTCAGCTCAGCATTCAACACAATAATCCCACAACAGCTCACAAATAAACTAAACCTACTGGGCCTTAACAATTCCCTCTGTAATTGGATTCTGGACTTTCTAACCGGAAGACCTCAGTCAGTCCGTGTCGGCCACAACACCTCGAGCACTACCACACTGAGCACAGGTGCCCCACAAGGCTGTGTGCTCAGCCCGCTGCTCTTCACGCTGCTGACCCACGACTGCACTGCCAAGTTCAGCTCCAACCACATCATCAAGTTCACTGATGACACAACAGTGGTAGGTCTCATCAGCAACAACGATGAAACGCACTACAGAGAGGAAGTGGCACAGCTGGCTGAATGGTGTGGTGCAAACAACCTGTCCCTCAATGTGAGTAAGACAAAAGAGGTTGTGATGGACTTCAGGAGAAACTCCGCTGATCACCCCCCACTGACCATCGACAGCTCGCCTGTGGAGAGAGTCAGCAGCACTAAATTCCTGGGGGTGCACATCACAGATGACCTCACCTGGACCACCAACACCATGTCACTCTCCAAGAAGGCACAACAGCGCCTACACTTTCTCCGCCGGCTGAAAAGAGCAAGTCTCCCTCCACCCATCCTCACCACTTTCTACAGGGGCACCATTGAGAGTGTGCTGACCAGCTGCATCACTGTCTGGTACGGGAACTGTACTGCAGCAGACCGCAAGACCCTCCAGCGGACAGTGAACACAGCTGCAAGGATCATCGGTGCCCCTCTCCCCTCCATCCTGGACATTTTCCTCACACGATGCTCCAGCAAAGCCAACAGTATCGTAAAGGACTCCACACACCCCTCCCACAGTCTCTTCCAGCTCCTACCATCAGGTAGACGGTACCGGAGCATCAGAGCCCGCTCTGCCAGACTGCTCAACAGCTTTTTCCCCCAGGCTGTGAGAGCCCTGAACTCAAATCACCTCGCCCCTCTCTGAAACCCCATACAAACCCCCTACCTCCTGAAACATGGACCATCTGGAACTTATGGAACTTTGTTTGTGCAATCGAAGGGTGCTACAGGTGAGTGGGCCTGTACAAGCCACCTATAGTAGCACACTCTCTTCCTCTATGCGCACTAGTCACTTTTCACACACACTGCTGTGTGTACACAAATCCCACAAAAAGACTCAGTAATATCAGTAATATATGTATGTTTACATGCTCATGCAGTACAAATCATCCTGCACTGTTCCCCAGCCAGCTGCTTGAACTCACATTGTCTCTCTTTGCACATGTACAGTATTTATCTGAAGCATTCGTATAGTTTGTATAGTTTGTATTTTTTAGTTTATGTATAGGTAAATTTTTTTATATAGATAGTATATTTATAGTCAAAATCTATCAGTAGGATAGTTTGTGTATAGGTTTATATTGTTTTACTTCATTGCTGTATGCCTGTATTTATGTAGCACCGTGGTCCTGTGAGGCACGACATTTCGTTCCACTGTATGCCCCCGCATGTAGCGGAGTGACAATAAAGCTCAACTTGACTTGACTTGACTTGACTGTTATCTCGGCCGTGAATGGCAAGGTGTGGCTAATTGGTGTGGGTAGCACCAGAAAGGATCTAAATAAAGATTGCTGACAGCATGGTCGACTAGGGGGTCACCTAAAGACTTTGGCTGCTTGGGTTGCCAATCTATTAATTAGCCTTCCCTGATGATTATCAAAGGTTCGGTCTCTATGCAATACAAAACAAAACAAAACAAAATAAATAAATATAAATAAAAACAAACCAACAAATTAAAACACTTAATTTTACATTTAAATTCAAACTGTTTAAACTAAATTTAAATAAGTGAGTGGTAAAGTAAGAAAAGGGGGCGAAAAGCAAATTAAATAAATAAATAAATAAATAAAAATAGAGATAAATAGAATGGCAAGAATGCCATTAGCAAATAAAATAATAAAGGGGAATTAAAATAAAAATAAAACAAAATGAAACACCGGAAATAGAGAGAGAAAAGCTGACCTAGCTGAGAATGCCCACAAGGGGTGGGTGAGCCCACACAAGGTGAAGTTAGGAGGATAGAGGTGAAGTTTGAGAAGCGTTAGACGCTTTAACAGCCTGCCCTCTAGTGTTAGTCAAAGGTACACTGCCTTAACCTAACCTCAATCGTGATAAAAATCTGAACGCATCTAGTGTGAGATTACTCTCGTTCTAGTGGCCGATTTACTGCACCCATCACAAGTACAATGTAATTTTGATCCTGACGGAATCTTAGAGCTTGTGCAACTTAACTGCACAATGACGTGTGGCAGGATTTCTTCGCTGCAGTAAACACAAAAGAAATTATTAGCAACAGGGTTTCTTCGCTGTTGTTACATAAATTATCACTTGATCAAAGTTTTAACAACTCCCATTTACATATCAGTCAGATACTGGCCAGCAGAGTTTTATGATTAGATTTGCATTAGGCAAGCATTAGTCAGCTACTCTAACGGTTAAACCTAAGGGAGTGAGATCGTCTAGTTGAATGAAATTGGAATACACAATGACATCAACTTAGCGATACAATCAGATAAGGCCTTTAAAAGATGATAAGAGGAACATCGCTCAGATCAATCTTTATCGCAATGAAGGAAGATTTCTTCGTTCCAACAGGCGATTCTGATAATATTAAAATGTACTGTAAAGAGATTGCTTCGTTCCAACAAGCGATTTGGATAATATTAAAATGTACTGTAAAGAGATTTCTTCGTTCCAACAGGCGATTTTGATAATTTTAAAATGTACTGTAAAGAGATTTCTTCGTCCTTACAGAACAATTTTAATATTATGAACTGCAGTTTACTTTAACAATTAACAGTGACTAAATGTTAGACAAATAGAGGCTGTTAACATACAGTACTAGAGGTGGCTTTGAACCATCCAATCAAAAGAGTGAGTTCGCGTTGCGACTTGTCTCACTCTAAGCATGCATAATATAAGAACATAAATAAATTGATACTGAGTTTGCTCACAAAACAAAGTTTGAATGTTGCCCACATTCTCCACCAAATATGTAGCAAATTAGCTCGAAACGGAAATATTTATAATTAATAATAACTGGTTATAATTAATTATGAATATTTAGATCAGATCTTAGAATTAACTGTAGTAGAATCAATATTACAATGATTTAATCTGTTCGTCCACCGACAGTATAATCATTTATCAATTCTAGGAAAGATTATTTTCCTGGCCAAGAAAGAATAACTTTTCTACTTCATATAGTACTAGCATTAACTTAGCATGTAGCAAGGATCAACATTCAGTGATTCCGAACTGAGAGCAGCACACAGAGGCAAATAATTGTGAATCTAATGAATTTAATAAATGAAACTACATCTAACATACAACTAGACTAAGCAAAGCACATATACACAGAATGAAGGAAAGTAAGGAAAGAGAGAGAGAGAGAGAAGAACAAAGAATGGCAGTATTTAGCATCAATTAACCACAACCTAGTGAGAATCATCAGAGAATCAAAAATCACCTTAACAAAGGGGCCCAAACTTAGACACGCATCTAACTAGTTGGAAAGGGTTACTTGCATTGACTTTGTTGCTGAACAAGAGTCCGGATGCGGTAGACAACAGAGGTTCTTGATGAGTTCAGTAGGATTGAGCTGGAGGCTTTTGTCGGGTTCTTCTGAAGATCGGAGAGTCCACAGTGAGTCAACAAAGTTACTTGAGGATAAAAACTGCCAGAAGGTCCGACTCAAGGGTGATGAGTCTTGGAGAGTGAGTCTCAAAGGGATTGAGCAATGATGGGTTTGGGTTAGGGACTTTTAATGGTTCCTGGTCACACCCATCTTTGGCAGTCTGACCAATGTAGAGGTGTGAATTTTGAGCGGGAGAGGTTCCTTTGTCTCACGCAACACCTTATTTGCATGGTTTATGGTGGTCTAGAGGATTTGTCCAATATTAAGTCAAAGTATAGTAAAAAGGGCATGGTGCACATTATGGTGACGTAATATACACCATTAATCCAGGAATCGGAAGACGGTCATTTTGATACTTAACATGCCAGGGTTTGGAAAACATTAAGGCAGTGATACATTCATATGTCTAGATCCAAGTAATTGGAGCTTTACTACAGTACTACAGAGTTATAACTAAGCTACTATAACCTAGGAACATGCATACATTTTGGAACAGTTTGATTGTGGATAAATGGAGCCAATGTCCTTTCCTATGTGTATTGTGGCTCTTGAGTGTCTGGGCCACGGGTAGTGGCTCCTCGTGGGAATGGGGGAATTGTTCCTTCCTCCCCGCAATCTCTTTGAAGCTCAACGAGAAATTTGACAACTGTCCCTGCTAGCGCTGGAGAAGATAGCAGAGGTGATAACGCCCTTTGAACCAGAGGTGGTCGTTAGATATGCATCTGTAATTGCATCTGTAATTTCGTTACAACAAGGGAGGAGGGAAAGTTTATGATGCCTAAAACCTGATCGAACATCTTGATTACATTCAAACACTACAATCCATTACTATCCTACACAGCTCTCAAATGTATAATAGTTTGTGTGGATAACTAAAAGAGTAGGATTAGTTTTGAAATGTCAAGCCTCTTGTGCAAGCAAACATCACATATGGAAGACATTGTGAATAATTCTTCTTTGACCTAAGGTTATTAAGTAAAGTGCAGTCAGGAAGCGTGAAGCATAAATCAGTTTAAAATAATTATGTAAGCCGAATATGTGAGGCTAAAAACAGTGATAAGCTGAACAGTGATAGTCCTCAGCCTTTATTAGTTTTATTTGATCATAGTTTATAGAAAAACAGTGGTGTGAACACACCAAGTAATTGCCTTGTCAGCAGAGACATGCTCTTATGAAAGGAAATGATTCACCATGTTACCACAGCAGCACACAGAAAAAAAAAAATGAAATTACGACAAAATGTATGGAGACCAGGCATGTCTGTGTCATAGTCTGAGAGCCAGTGTTCTAAAATTTCATAAGTTTCTACACGTAGAGATGTGTGTGGAGAAAAAATAAAACATGTAAGTGTGTGAAAAGATTATTTTAGTCCATATATACAAATGTGCATACTGATCTCAACCACTTGCACAAGCTGGAAGAAAAAGACTTCAATTTACACACCTCTGCCAGACCTAGACTTTAAACTCCAGATAAACACAACAGCTCATCCAAAAAGTATGCATATGTGCCATTCCTGTCAGTGGGCTGATGATATGATATAACAAGCCCTCTTGAGCCTATGTGGTAATGCCATTTTTAATTGGACCTGTTCATATATTGGTCCACCATGTGCTTTGTAATCTGAAGAAGGCCACATGCTGAAGATCATTATGTGCAGAATAATATAGTGTACTCTTAAACAGATTATATAAGTACAATGAAATAAGTTCTGACACCCATGTTGGAGAAACATAAACTTTTCATTATCTGTTTAAAAGGAATAGTTTTTGAAAAAATGGAAATTTTCTGAAAATTTACATTTATGCATTTAGCAGACGCTTTTATCCAAAGCGACTTACATAGCATTCAAGTTACAGTTTTTTACATTAGCTCTTGCTTTCCCTGGGAATCGAACCCATGATCTTGGCGTTGCTAGCGCCATGCTCTACTATTTGAGCTACAGGAAAATTTACTCACTCTCAGGCCATTTAAGATGCAGAGGAGTTTGTTTCTTTTCAAATTCAAATTGTATTTTTTTTACGTTAATACATGATTGAACATCATGTACCATATATAAGTGACCGTGTCAGATGTGTTCACATCAGATTTCAAGCATTTATAGACTTGATTCTGTATGCTCTGAGTTGCTCAGTTTGCAGGAAGTAATATGAAGTAGCAGCAATTATTAAAATCAGCATCTCTCTTCATAAATATGTAGATGTCAATTTGTTCTTTTTAAATGCTTTTTTTTTTTTTTGGCAAAAGCAGGTTTTTTTCATTACTACATTTGATGTGTCTTTCAACTTATTTTAATTTTACACACTTTTTTATGCTAAAATTTACAACTTGCAGCAAATAGCTCATGGTTATTTGTTAGGGCCACTTCTTAAGTTAAACTTAGTAATTATTACAGTCCATACTTTTGACCCCAAATATTTGGGGACTGGAATATCAGCATGCCCTAGAAACCATTTATAAAATGTTAAGAAAATCTGTAATCAACCCCTGGTTATCATCCACAGCATCATGGCATCGTGGTGGTGAATTTTGTATAAGCAAGCGTTGTAGTTTATCTCCATAATGGCCTTCAAACTGGTCCATTCCACATCACTCCTAATTCTCACTGCCTGGCGCACATAGAGGAAATGCAAATTAATTTGGTAATAAAAATAGACAAAAATGGTGGAAAAACTGCAGCAATCCTACAAATTTCCCAATACAAGATTCATTTGGGATGTTTCTGTAATGGAGCCGACGAGACGTGAGGCGTATGGATCCATGTGCAAGCTTTTATTAAACAGTGATGTAGTCAAAACCATAGACAAACACAGGCAGAGTCAAATATCAGCAAACAGGTATAGCATGGGTAAGGCACAGAGTATTCCGAGGCCATGCGTGGGTCATCGATCAGTGAACAATATCCAGAGGGCTTGACAAGAGGGGTAGTCCGATAACGAGAGCAAGAATCTAGGCAAGGTGCAAACAAAGTCTGAAACAGCAAGCAAAGGGTTAATCCAAGATACGTGGCAAGAATCAGGAACCAGGAAATCAGGCAAGGCAAGACTATGACTAGACTTAGAAAACTATAGCAGGCTCCGTAAAGTAGCTATCAGCTATCACAGTGATAAATGCTAAACAATACTCAGCCCTTGAACGAGGAAGTCAATGGCTTATAAAGTATGTCTGATTGGCTACAGCTGTGTGCGTATGATCAGGTAAGCATGTGATTAGTGAGATGGCTGATGGGAAATGCAGTCCATTGTGATGTGTGGTGTGAAAGTCAATATGATGGAAAGGCGACCTCTTGTGGCAGTCGGACGGAAGGCCGCGAACCAGATTCGTGACAGAGCCCCCCCCCCCTAAGGAGCGGCTTCCACACGCTCCAAACTCAGAACAATCCAGGAGGGCGGTGGAGCGGAGGCGGAACAGGGGGAGGGACGGAGGGCTAGGTCCATGAGGAAGTGAAGAGACCCGGAACTGAGGCAAAGGAGCAGGGCACCAAGGCGGATCTGACGGAGCAAGAGCCCACCGTGGCGGAGCAGACGGACCAGAAGACCTCCACGGCGGAGCAGAAGCCCACCAGAGCGGGCAGACAGGGCAGAAGACCTCCACGGCAGAGCAGACAGAGTAGGAGCCCACCAGTGCAGAGCAGACAAGGCAGGAGACCTCCACGGTGGAGCCGACAGAGCAAGAGCCCACCAGTGCGGAGCAGACAGGGCAGAAGACCTCCATGACGGATCAGGAGAACACCACGGCGGATCAGGGAAGCACAGCAGAGACTGCGACCTAGGGAAAACTGAGACAAAAGAAAGAGAAAGAACATGCACGGACCTAAGGACCGAGGCAGGGAACACAGGAAGCCCATCAATATATTTCCTGGTGGCAATTGAGAGGGCAGACAGTCCATAATCTGACTCATTGACTAGAACCGGACTGGTAGACATTTCAGTGACAGAAACTGGACAGACGTGTGGTTCAACTTCAGACACATTGTCTAGGACAGTAGTGACCAAAAGTTCATTAAACACATTACTTGAAATGAGACAGACAGATGGCTCAACATGAAATTCTTTGAGGGAAACAGGACTGACGGATAATTCAAAGACAGATTCATGGACTGAAACTGGACAGACAGGTGGTTCAACATCAGACACACATACAAAGGACACATGACTTGACTTCTTGACAAAAACTGAAGAGACCAACAGTTCAACAGTTGACACACTCGGAGGGACTGAGCAAGATGACAGCTTATCATTAGACTCATTGACTGGAACTGGCAAGACAGAGTGTTCACTAACAGCCTCCTCGGTTGTGACAGATAAGGCTGAGAGTCTAAAGGCAGCTTCTTCAGCTAGTTTGGAACAAAACAAAAGTTCATAATTAGGCTCATTGCCTGTAACTGGACCAACAGACAGTTCATAATCAAATGCATTGGCTGGAACAGGATTGACAGACAGCTCAAAATCTGGGGCATAGACAGAGACTGAAGCAGACAGTTCATAAGCAGGCTCTTTGGTCGAAATGGGACAGACAGATAATTCGGGAGTAAATACATTAACTGGAAGGGGACAGACAGACTGTACACTAATGGTTTCTTTGGCAATGACAGGGTTAACAGGACAGATCTGGGGTGCATTTATAGTTTCTGAGCTCAAGACAGACAGTTCAGGTTTAGATTCCTTGACTGAATCAGCCAAGACAGAGAGTTCAAAATCAGACATATTAGTTAAGACGAGATGGACAGACAGTTCACAATCAGCCACCATGGCTGGTTCAGAACAGGGTGAGAGTTCAAAAGCGGTCTCCGGGGCCGTGACAGGACAGGACGAGGATTCATAGTCGGATACCGCTGACACCTCTGGAGGTTCTGCAGCGGTTGCCGGCACCTCTGGAGGTTCTACAGTGGTAAACTCAGGACACAGGGAGAGTTCAGCAATGGTCTCTTCGACTGCAACACAACAGGCTGAGAGTACATTACTGGGCGCCACCACCATACAAGGAGCTGAAGTGAGCACCGCCGCTTCGGGAGGTTCTGCAGCATGTACCGCCACCTCTGGAGAAACTGCAGCGGGCACCATCACTTCGGGGAACACAGCAGCGAGCGCCACTACCTCAGAAGGTTCTGCAGCATCAGCCGCCACCTCTAGAGACATCATAGTGGACGCCGCCACCTCTGGGAGTTCTGTGGTGGTGTATGCAGCCCAAACACACCAAAATGCGATCCCCATCATGGGAATCACTTCAGACAGGGGAATCAGTTCAGCAACAGGAGGGCTAGAGTGAGTGGGTTTGGGGATACCAGCTGCGCGTGCAGACACCAGCGGTGCATCCCTCACACTGGATACCAGACTAGGATAGTGAAGAACTGGCCTTGAATCTCTGGGTGTGGCAGAAAGGACGTGACGTGACTCTGGCAGATCAGCTGAGACGTGGGGTGACTCTGGCAGATCAGCTGAGACGTGGGGTGACTCTGGCAGATCAGCTGAGACGTGATGAGACTCTGGCAGAACAGCTGAGACGTGACGAGACTCTGGCAGAACAGCTGTGACGTGACGAGAATCTAGATGATGAGCTGAGACGTGACTTGACTCATGACGTGACTCTGGATCAGTAGCCATGACGGGACGAAATCCTGATAGGCCGGTCTTGGCATGGCGAGGCTCAGGTGTGGCAGGCTTGTCGTGAGGAGGATCTGAAAAATCAACTGAGATATGGTGAGACTCTAGAACGGCGGCCATTTTACAAAGGGACTCTTGAGTAGTAGTTATCTTGTACTGAAGCTCTTGAATAGCGGCCATGTTGTGAAAGAGCTCTTGAATGGCTGGCATGACGTGAGCAGATTCTGGAGTAGCTTGTGTGACTTGACTTACGAAGATCAACCGTGACTTGACTTAGCTCATGAAGATCAGTGGTGACTTGACTTGACTCACGAAGATCAACCGTGTCCTGATTTGACTCATGACAATCAACTGAGAAATGACGGTGCATTGTTGTGGCCGCCATTTTGTGAGTGCGCTCAGGTGCGTCCGCCATCTCAGTCACAGACGCGGTGTCGCGTTCCTCCTCTGCGACACCCACAGTGAATGAGGAGCCAACACACAACAAAGCATAGTCCATAAACTGCGCGAGTGATGCGCGCGGACCCTCGCGTCTAAGTTCAGACTGTAAAGGCTTATTTATCCCATTGCAGAAAATCTCTATCAAGACACAGTCCGGCAGATCAGAATAAAAAGAAATGTTCAAATACTCTTGAATATAATCCTCGAGTGATCGTGTGCCTTACCTGGCCAGTGTCCACTTGAAACGCTGCTGGATCCTTGTGAGGCGGAGTATTCTGTAACGGAGCCGACGAGACGTGAGGTGTATGGATCCATGTGCAAGCTTTTATTAAACAGTGATGTAGTCAAAACCATAGACAAACACAGGCAGAGTCAAATATCAGCAAACAGGTATAGCATGGGTAAGGCACAGAGTATTCCGAGGGCATGCGTGGGATCGATCAGCGAACAATATCCAGAGGGCTTGACAAGAGGGGTAGTCCGATAACGAGAGCAATAATCTAGGCGAGGTGCAAACAAAGTCTGAAACAGCAAGCAAAGGGTTAATCCAAGATACGTGGCAAGAATCAGGAACCAGGAAATCAGGCAAGGCAAGACTATGACTAGACTTAGAAAACTATAGCAGGCTCCGTAAAGTAGCTATCAGCTATCACAGTGATAAAGGCTAAACAATACTCAGCCCTTGAACGAGGAAGTCAATGGCTTATAAAGTACGTCTGATTGGATACAGCTGTGTGCGTATGATCAGGTGAGCGTGTGATTAGTGAGATGGCTGATGGGAAATGCAGTCCATTGTGATGTGTGGTGTGAAAGTCAATATGATTGAAAGGCGACCTCTTGTGGCAGTCGGACGGAAGGCCACGAACCAGATTCGTGACAGTTTCAAATACGTAAGCTATACAAATATTACATTTACTGTCATTCATTTAGCATTTTTTCCCCCAAAGTGAGATGAGGAAGAACATACGTGATTACTCACAAAGAAATGGGTTTTAGATTAACTTCCACAGACGAACAAACAAACAAAACAAATTTACATAAGATAACGTAATGAGAGTGCTTACAGAGTAATTTAAGTATACAGGTGGATCTCAGAAAATTAGAATATCATGGAAAAAGTTCATTTGATTTGTAATATTTCAAAAAGTGAAACTTTCACATATTCTAGATTCATTACATGTAAAGTAAAACATTTCAAAAGTTTTTTTATTTATTTTTTATTTATTTATTTATTTTTTTATTTTGATGATTAGAGCTTACAGCTCATGAAAGTCAAAAGTCCAGTATCTCAAAATATTAGAATATTTACATTTGGGTTTCATTACAGTAAATAACCATCCCTACAGTATAAATTTCGGGTATCTCTTGTTCTTTGAAACCACAATAATGGGAAAGACTGCTGACTTGGCAATGCTCCAGAAGAAAATCATTGAAACACCCTCCACAAAGAGGGTAAGTCACAGAAGGCCATTGCTAAAAGGGGTGGCTGTTCACAGAGTGCTGTATCAAAGCATATTAAATGCAAAGTTGACTGGAAGGAAGAAATTGGTTAGGAAAAAGTGCACAAGCAACAGGGATGACCACAAGCTTGAGAACACTATCAAGCAAAGCCGATTAAAACATTTGGGAGAGCTTCACAAGGAGTGGACTGAAGCTGGAGTCAGTGCATCAAGAGTCACCACGCTCAGACGTCACCAGGAAAAGGGCTACCAAGCCACTTCTGAAACAGAAACAACGTCAGAAGCATCTTACCTGGGCTAAGGAGAAAAAGAACTGGACTGTGTTGTGGAACAAAAAAAGTGGTATTCTCAAATTTGTCAATAAAGCTCAAGAAGCAGAGTTCCAGATGCCAAAATAAGACTTTATTGAATACAGCAATAAAGCCGAGATGACGGCCACCGCATAATCTCTGTCTGTCGGGGCATACACTTTTATATCTGTCTAAGCGAACCATATTTGGTAGTTCCGGTTTTTAATTGGCTATGCCTGTCTGGTTTGCCACAATTTATTACTAGCCCACCTGGTCCATTTTTCAATGGTGGAATTTGGCCAGATCCGCCATTTTTTAAAAACTTTTATTTTACGGCCTCCTATTGGTTGGAGGTGATCCAATGAGACAAACTTGTTTACTTGTTCCTGTCATATTCTGGAAATCACCCAAAGTTCATTGAGTTATTTGAGTTCACTGGTATACTCCTATGGAAAAATACCAGTACTGCCCAATGGATGGCCCTTTAAGACTTACAATCTGTATTAAGACATCCAGCATTGGAATAATTCAGCATATTGATCAGTATATGGATTACATTCTTGAACATTCATCATATTTTAAGATATTACCATATTGAGTAAGTATCATAATATAAAGTAAAATAACACAATATATTCCCCCCTCTGAGACTTTATCAAGTCTCACCACTAAAACCCTTTGCCCAGAGTGCAACACCATGAGTCCATCTCTATCTTCCTTCCATCTATGAACCAATAATGGTCCTGCATTACTTCTTAACAATTGGTTTCTTCATGATGCTGCACTCCAGAGGAAGTCAGACCCAAACATCTCTCCTCACAATTGACTAGAGAAGAGTAAAAGAATCCGCTTCCCTACCTATACATTCTTGGGGGTCAATAAACAATGAGTCAAAATCAAATCAGCAATGTGTATTAAAGCATGTGCATGAGATGTCTTAGCCTTGCCTGTGGTTATCATGGTTATGTAGAATACATGAATGATTAGTCAAATGATTGAAATTATCAAAAATCTGAACTAATAAAAACAAAGTGACGTAATGCAATAAATGATTCGCTGGTTCATCCCATGCTGCCAGAGGAAATCCAGGCATTTCCGGTAGCCTGGAGTGCTATCTGTTGATGCGGTCCTTCGTTGCCAGAGGAGCTCTCAGGCAGATCTCATTGTCCTCCAGCTCTATCTGGTGTTGGAGTAGATGGTGGGTTTTTAAACCTGCAGTTGAATCTACTCATGCTGCTAAGCATTGAGGTGCTCGTCGATCCTTTCTTCTCTCCAGTGATGACTTTCCAGTGTTAAAAGAAACTAACTATATACTGATAATGAAGGTTAAATGATGAATACTTTCAAATAATTAGTAAACATGCAATCTTTCTTTATCGTCCCCTTTTCTGGTCGCATTGCCTCGTAACACGGACAATGACCTGCTTAAGACCTTCCTCGTTCCCTTTCTTACCAAAACAATCACATTTTACATTTGATTTATTTATAAATGCTCTTTAAAACAAATGATTTCAGAATAAATTATTTAAAACTAAATGACTTCAAAAATAAATGACTTCAGGAAGGGGCATATGCCAAAATAAAGTACATAACACCCTCTAGCTTCCTTCCTAATCTATCCAAGTATTCTAATACTACTACATAATATGAAAAAGAAAATACAATGAAGATATTAACTCCCTTTCTATCAAAAGTTACAATACAAGATAAAAATAAAGAATAGAAAATAAAAGGCACCCCTTCCTTACCAATCCTTGTTTTGTAGGGGGGTTTATACAGTTCAAAAATTTCATCCTAAGTTTATTTTTCCAATCACTTCCCCCCTTGTGGAATGGTCAAAACCATGCACATCTGAAACTGAAGTAACAAGAGATGTTGCCTGTGCAATCATATGTCCTTTTGTATCTCAATTGTCCAACAGTGTGCAATTGAGGTTCTTTGCTTATGCCTTCTAATTTACTCTGGTCATAGTTTTATATGCAATTATCCATCCTAAATATCAAGGTGGGAATACCACCACTTCTAAATTAATGACATAACTCTGATCCAAAGCTACTGAACATAGGCAATGTGGCATTCCCTGTGCGACAGGCCCAGAATGTTTACAGCTGGCTGATGTCAGTTGTCATGGGGTTGTATTATAAACACTGCAGTCATAAACCATTTTTCCAACCTCTAATATACTGTATGAATTGATCTGGTAGGTCTGGGTAGGTCTTTCTCTTCATAATCATCTTATTGCTCAATAATTGCTCTATTAAATGACTGGAGATCTCCGCATATTCTTGAATCCATGGCCAACAATATTAGCAGCACGTAATCCCTGGTAATGGCAGCATTTGCAATATCTTGGGTTTGGAATTTTGGAGTTATTGCTTTATACCTAGCTTTAAAATGAACTATTGACCAAGATGGAATGACCAGCATAGCTTTATCATCTACATTTTTGTTCTTGAACACATCTTGGCCCCTTTTAAAGAGCTTTTAAAGAGTAACTTAAAAGCTTATCATCTCTATCTTAAAAGAAGCCCAAAATCTCTTTCCTTATTGCGTAGCATCATCATCAGTTATCTATTTATGCATTTACCCCTAGTTGTTCAATGCAGTAACCCTTCAACTTATGCTAAGTCCAGTCCCAGTTTTAGTTAACTGATCAGTTGAACAAATGTTCAGCTTCCACTCCTTTTTCATTTATTAATTATGGCTGGACTGGTGTCTATTGAAGGAAAGCAGATAAAGAGTGTTAGTTTAATAGAATGTGAAGAACTGCTGTGGAACCAGAGAATAATCAAAATGCAATAAATATGGCCAATCATGAAAATTTGAGGTGGTCTCTAGTGTTCACTGGAAATGTACTGTGCTGCTTATGAAATGATGGAGTCCTTCTGCTTGCAGCAGTGATCAGTTAAACATGTTGGGCTGCAGTTTGAGTTCTCTCCTTTCTGATCCATTTGGTCTTGTCAGTCTGTGATGGCATTCAAGGGCCTGTTGTTGCAGTGTGACACAGAGGTTTGACTCTGGATGCTGCTGTCTCTTTGCCCTTCTTCAGTCTGGCTTTTCATCGAGCCAGAGAGGAGGCAATTTTGCATAATTGCATCATGCTTCCTTTGTCGTTGCTGCATTAACCCAGTCTCTCTCCATGTCAGCCCCTCCGAAGTATCAACTTCCTCTTTCAGGGGGCAAATGAAGGCCCATCAACCAATGTCTCCTCTTCTCTCTGCAGCCATGTGCTTTCATCTCTCTTTCTCACTTGTTGCTCAGTCTTGCTGCTTTCGTTCATGTTGATGCAGCTGCCACAGAAGTCATCTGGTCTCATCTGAAATTTGAACACTCAGAGAACTGCATGAATCAAATTATAAATGAATTCATCTTAATTTCAGAAGTCTCATCTGGTTTATACCAGCAATTTCCCCATGCCATTTTAATAAAGCAAGTTATTCTTTGTAGAAAAGAAGCAAGCATATTTTCTTATTTGCAGAATGCAGAAAACAGCAACCTTTCATTTTGAGTTGCCCCCTTTGTTGTCCTAGTGGGCATACATAGTATTTTATTACTTCTTATATTTATTTCCACATTCTCAAACCTTTTAGGATCAAATCAACAAGTCTTATTACTGTAAAATGTGTGTAATGTGTCTGTTCAAATCAAAATGTCTATTTAGCTTGGTCACCCAATCTTGTTCTCGTTTAACACAATGCACAATATTATTATTTTAGTAAACACAGAAATATCAGAAAGTCTGCAATGGATCAAATTTCAAACTGTCTCCCAGGGATAGCGGGATACAAATTTCAGACATCTTCAGATAACAGGCCACTGTTTAATTCAGTCATAGTATCCTATCTATCTATCTATCTATCTACACATATATATATATATATATATATATATATATATATATATATATATATATATATATATATATATATATATATACACACACATACACACACACACACATATCTACACATACATATATACACATCTACACACATATACATATCAGCTATTTCTATAACCCTTTTTGACAGTTATTTGGATTTCCTCAGGAAACTGCACAAACCACTTATACTAAGGAGAAAACTCCAGTGTTTTGGTGGCCACCAGTTTGTGCAATCACCCAGATCAATCCCTATTAGCAGGCCTGCTTATTGATTTAATTCCCCCATAGACCTGTCAAGTACCATTTATGCAATATTTATTATTTTCTCTTAAGTTAATTTCCTTTCAGTTCATATATTATATTTCTTAATTACCTACTTTACCGACTGTGGATTCTTTAAAATGATATTAATAGAACTAGTAAACTAGGCAGGACTAAGAAAGCCTTTATCTCTTGGGGTAGGAATCTAACTGTCTTTTCCTTCAGACCATCCTGCCAAACTACTGAGATAAGGTTCTTTGTTATATACCTTATTGTTTCTGTACATCCATTATTTTGGAGTGGTTGGCTTATTATGATTCCCCAACAATGGTGTTTGATTAAATTGAATACTCTTTTGAAATCATTGAGGCATTCCAACATATTTATACTGTTTACCTTGATCGGAGAAGGAAAAAAGATGTTTGCTTTCCTCTGCTAAAGGGACACTGAAAAAGCAGAACAAACGTCAATTACAGTAAAACAATTATCTGCAGGAAAAACAGTCAATAGTAGCACATGTGGATTTGGGCCTCCAGCAGGCCAATCTTCTACTACTTCATCAACTCCTCTTACATCATGGACTATTCACCGTTTTAATTTCATGTCTTCGCAACTGGCAATATGAATATATTACAATAACTGGCTGATTCAAGCAATACTCCTGTTTCAATCAATCTCTCAGCAGTCCTTTTAATGCCTTCCACCACATCTTGTCTTAAGAGATGTTGTTTTTTTCTTGGTAACTGTGCTGCTGGTCTAATTTTAATTCTAACTAGAATAACAGATTTCACTAACCCTACACGAGTACCATGTTAAGACCACAGTCTAGTTTACATTTATGCATTTAGCAGACGCTTTTATCCAAAGCGACTTGCATAACATTCAAGTTACAGTTTTTTTTTTTTTTTTTTTTTTAACATTTGATCAGCTCTTGCTTTCCCTGGGAATCGAACCCATGATCTTGGCGTTGCTAGCGCCATGCTCTACTATTTGAGCTACAGGAAAGCTAGTTTGTACTAGTTTGTACCTGTTCTTCCATTTCTTTTAGCAATTAAACTGTTTTTAATCCATTTTTTAGAAACATCACCACCCTTGGGATGCCTGTCATAATGGCAGCACACAAAATTTTAAGACATTTATTTTATTTTATTGTATTGCAAAAATGAGAAGACTCTGTATGTGGCTTACGAATTTCCTGCTTGTTTCATCATCGATCATAAGCCTTGATTAGCTTCCTTTATTTACATACATGAATTTTTCAATGAAACTACCCTTCCCAACTTCTCTTGCGGCACCCTGTGGCCCTATTATTTTGTATTATGAAATCAATAGAATTACCTGTCCTTCTACGTCATTTGGCCTTTTATTTTCGAATTCTGGATCCCTACCTTAATCATATATGATTGTGCAATGAAATTCCTTTTTGTTTTGACATTCGTGACTAATGGAGTTACTCCTTTATGTATTTGTCTCTTTTGTGAATTGTTTTCTCTAAAATTTTCTTTAAATCTCTTAACCAATCTACATTAGGTTTTTTTGTTTTTTGTTTTTTCCTTCCCTTCTCTCCTTTGTTTTTCTGGGCAGCCCTAAAATCCCTAAAAGCCCTGATCTATACCATTGTTTACTAGACCTTGTGCTTTTTTGTTGTTGTTGTTGTTGTTGCTGCCATGGGTTGGTAGGGCAGTCTCGTCTGTTGTGTCCAGGCTGTTTACATCCCCAGCACACTCCTGGTAGGCCGTTGACTCTCTGTTGGCCATTGTTCTGTCTTTTCCCTCTTTGGATTTCTTGTTGTGGTCTTGTCCAGTTTGTTTTGTTTGGTTGTTCTGGTCTTGCATAGATGACAATCTGTGCCAGTGGCTGCAGCATGTTTTCAGTGGCAGTCATGTTCTGGATGACAGGGACAAGTACTGCTGCTGTACTTTGAGCAACAGGGTTAGGCATGTTTACAGGAGCCATCACTGCTGATTGTTCTTCTTCTTTGCATTTGACTGCAACTTGAATCTTCTTTTTCTTGCGGGTTAATTGTTCAAGTTGTAGTTGTGTCAGTTTTGTTTGTAGCCTTCTTTCTTGGCTTTTCAGCTTCTGTTCATTCTTCCTGTATTGTTTCACAGCATAAGCCACATGATCACAGAATTCCTTGTGTGTCTTGGAGTTCAGACCGACCACATCTTCCAACTTGACTTTTACTCTTGGTGTCATAGCATCCACTATAGTGGTTCTAAACAGTGCTGTCATCACAGGGTCTCCCTCTGGGTCTCTTTCCAGTTCTTGTTTCCATCGTCTTAGTTGTCTCTTGATGTAGATGGTTGGATTCTCTGTATCACCAATTGGTACCGCTTTCAGTGACATTGGGTTCATCTGTGTTGAGTATTCAGTTCTCAAAGCAAGCCATATCTCAGCCTGATGTTTGTCAAATGGGGTCCCATCCATTCTTTGATTGTCAATTGCTTGATGCAGATGCACCCCTCAAAGGCTTTCATTCATCTTGGATACTCCCAGGCATTTAGCCAACAATGCTTTGATGTCTCCTATCACTAGTATCACTACTAAAAGAGCTGCTTCCAGAAGTCATAGATCCTCTTTTGGCTATTATTAATTCATCATTGTCATTAGGATATGTCCCCAAAACCTTCAAATTGGCTGTTATTAAGCCTCTCATTAAAAAACCACAACTTGACCCCAAAGATCTAGTTAATTACAGACCGATCTCAAATCTCCCTTTTCTGTCAAAGATACTAGAAAAGGTAGTATCCTCACAATTATATTCCTTCTTAGAGAAAAATGGTATCTGTGAGGAATTCCAGTCAGGATTTAGACCGTATCATAGTACTGAGACTGCTCTCATTAGAGTTACAAATGACCTGCTTCTATCATCTGATCATGGTTGTATCTCTTTATTAGTTCTACTGGATCTTAGCGCTGCGTTCGACACTATCGACCACAACATTCTTTTGAATAGACTAGAAAACTTAGTTGGCATTAGTGGAAGTGCCTTAGCATGGTTCAAATCGTACTTATCTGACCGCCATCAGTTCGTAGCAGTAAATGAAGAGGTATCATATCGATCACAAGTGCAGTATGGAGTACCTCAAGGCTCAGTACTAGGGCCGTTACTTTTCACGCTTTACATGTTACCCTTGGGAGATATTATCAGGAGACATGGTGTTAGCTTTCACTGTTATGCTGATGATACTCAGCTCTATATTTCTTCACGGCCCGGTGAAACACACCAAATTGAGAAACTAACGGAATGTATAGTCGATATAAAAAACTGGATGACGAGTAACTTCTTACTGCTAAATTCTGAAAAAACAGAGGTGTTAATTATCGGACCTAAAAACCCCACATGTAATAACCTAGAACACTATCTAACACGTGACGGCTGCTCTGTCAATTCTTCTTCATCAGTTAGGAACCTAGGTGTGCTGTTTGATAGCAATCTTTCATTTGAAAGCCATGTTTCTAGTATCTGTAAAACTGCGTTTTTCCATCTCAAAAACATATCTAAATTGCGACCTATGCTCTCAACGTCAAATGCAGAAATGCTAATTCATGCGTTTATGACCTCAAGGTTAGACTATTGTAATGCTTTACTGGGTGGTTGTTCTGCACGCTTGATCAATAAATTACAGTTGGTCCAAAATGCAGCAGCTAGAGTCCTTACTAGAACCAGGAAGTATGACCATATTAGCCCGGTTCTGTCAACACTGCACTGGCTCCCTATCAAACATCGGATAGATTTTAAAATCTTGTTAATTACTTATAAAGCCCTGAATGGCTTAGCTCCTCAGTACTTGAGCGAGCTCTTATCACATTATAGTCCTCCACGTCTGCTGCGTTCTCAAAACTCTGGCCATTTGATGATACCTAGAATATCAAAATCGACTGCGGGCGGCAGATCCTTTTCCTATTTAGCGCCCAAACTCTGGAACAATCTACCTAACACTGTTCGGGAGGCAGACACACTGTGTCAGTTTAAATCTAGATTAAAGACACATTTCTTTAACCTGGCTTACACATAACACACTAATACACTTCTATTATTCAAATCCGTTAAAGGATTGTTAGGCTGCATTAATTAGATCAACCGGAACCGGGAACACTCCTCATAACACACGATGTACTCGTTACATCGTAAGAAGAATGGCATCTACGCTAATATTTGTCTGTTTCTTTATTATTCTGTTTCTCAGTCCGTGTCCGGATCAGATGGCGCCGGGAGATGATGTCTGCGACCCTGACCGTCGGTGGAGGCCGGACACCTGGATGAGCCCCAGGGACATATCCCCAGTGAAGACCTCGACTTAAATACAATAAAACTTAAAATTAAACAAAATAACTATAATATAATAAAATACCTAACTACATAATACTATTATTGTTAGAAATTGCAACAATATAGAAATAGAAATATAATACATTTATACATTTAAAATTTAATTAATACAATAAGTAAAAAAATAAATAATAATATCCTGGCCAGAGGAGAACTGGCCCCCCGACTGAGCCTGGTTTCTCCCAAGGTTTTTTTCTCCATTCTGTCACAGGGGGAGTTTTGGTTCCTTGCCGCTGTCGCCTCTGGCTTGCTCAGTTGGGGACACTTAATTTCTAACGATTATCGTCAATTTGATTTCATATATACTATTTAAACTAAACTGAGCTAGACAATGACATCTCTGAATTCAATAATGAAATGCCTTTAACTGAAAATTGAGTGTTTAATCTTATTATTATACATTACTGACACTCTATCCTCCAATTTGATACTGTTAAGTGCTTTGACACAATCTGTATTGTTAAAAGCGCTATATAAATAAAGGTGACTTGACTTGACTTGACTAGTAGCTTGCCTGTTGTCTCTTCTTCAAGCACTTTGATCCATTTTTCTGCCCCCTCATGAATTTTGGGAAGGCAAGATATCAGCTCATCAAGGTTTTTGTTTGTCACAGGGCATATACTGTTCTTGCCTTTGCTTGATCAGGTTTGGACACTGTATTGAGTTTTTGCTGGGTTCATTCATGCTTCTAGTACATCTCATCAGTCTATGGTTTTTTTCCTCGCACCCAGCATGGATCTTCTTCCTTCTGCATATCCTCAAGGAGCAGTGTGCCTGTGATGTTTTTGTACTCTCCTCTGTTAGGACTGTTTGAGGGGACTCTGGTCTTTGATTGTATGTTTCTTTCACTTAATTCCATCTTTGCCAGCTCTTTTCTCAGAGCTTGCTTCCCTTTTTTTTCTTCCTCTTCTCTCTTTCTTTTTGGTTAGAATCACTCATTAAACATGACTGCTTTCTTAGTCACCTTCCCCACTAAGTCGGTTTAATTATATTGAAGATACCCTCTTATTAGTTCATATAGTAACTAAGCCCAAATTTTTATCCAGATCTATCAATGAGATCTGATTAAAATCGAAATGTAACAGGTCGTACATAGTTTTTCCTTTAGAGTGCTTACTTGCTTACTCTATATTGAAATATATATCCTATTCAGAAATCTGCAATTATTGTTGGTTCTGGTGGTAATTATTGCAGGTTCTGGTGGTAATTATTGCAATTCAGGAATGTGATTCCTCTTCAGCTACCAACTTTTCAGATGTAAAATAAAAAGATTCTGCCCTATTATTCCCAATGAAGGGTGAATTAATCTACGTATGGAGGCACAAGCTGGTTTTTCAATTAACCACTTCGTCTAATCTTTTCTTTTTTCTTGATCCACTAAAAACTGTTACTTGTTTATTGATTGCTGCTTTTTTATTTTTAAATAATTTACTTACTTAATAAATCCCCTTAAGACCTCTCTTAATGTCTCTTTTTTTCTTCTTCTTCTTTTTAATTCTCTCTTCTCCTCTAATTTAAATGTTCTTCTAGCCAAAAAAAATTAATTAATTAAAAATTCTCTCAAAGTCCATATTAATTCAGTGCAATGCAAAGAAGAGGCTCACATAATCTCATTCACATACACACAGAGGCGGTCTCTCAGTCTCTTCTTGCAGCCCCTCCTTTCTCTCACACCCAGAATTTCTCTCTTAGCCCCTCCGTCCTCTGTCACAGACACACTTGATTCATACGCTCATTCTTATTATAGGAGAGAAACAAAAAACTTTTCAATGTTTTTTTTACTTTATATATGGTGATGATTTGGAAAATGTTCAAATAATCAATAGAGCCGATTCTTGTAATGTTCTTAGTTTTAAAATATTTATTCTAGTTTCTCTCACATACTCTCTCTCCATTCACACAACTCACACGGCAATACAACACACTGCTTGCAGCAGCTCTGTCCCCCTTTCACTTTCTCTCCCTTGCTCCACACACACGCATCACACAAGTCTCAAACCCAAGTCAAAGCCAATTATTTACCATACCATAGAAGCCACAAATAGACATAAATACATTTACATTCACGCACAGCTCATCACAGCACAGCCAGTGCAGTAAGTACCTCAGCCAAATGACTAATACAACACATTTAACTCCCAATACTAAAACAACACACACACAAATCTCTCTCTGAACATTTAATGGACAAACAAATACTAACAGTTTCACTTTTTGTCTCCAGATACCCGTCCAAGCAGCCCCCTTCCCGCGGGGGTACCACCAGGGCCACACTTAACCAACCTACAAGCAGCTCCCCGGCTCCCCCAAGCACCCCCGCTGGGAAGTGGCAACCACGGGCTTTTTATGCTTCTCTTAGGCGTGCACCTCTTATGCACTCAAATCTTTTATCAAAATATCTTATCAATCTTTTGCATGCGGGACTTTTGAAATCTGGAACTCCTTAATTACTAACTTTACATTTACTTTATATTTATTAAATTTAAACTCAGTTTCTTAGATTTGATTTTGGTAAAGCCCTGTCTTAGATCACCATCACAGGCGTGACCTTAGCAAAGCACGCAAACAAACCTATATCTAATATAAGCAAAAAACTTGCTTACCTTTTTTAGGCGCCTTTTTTTATTTGTTTGCATGTCAGCCAGGCCTTCACCTGCGACGGCTCTCGTCGACCCAAGTTTCAAGACAATCCTGTTTGTGACGCCAATGTGTTGTGGAACAAAAGAGTGGTCTTCTCAAATTTGTCAATAAAGCTCAAGAAGCAGAGTTCCAGATGCCAAAATAAGACTTTATTGAACACAGCAATAAAGCCGAGATGACGGCCGCCGCATCTAATCTCTGTCTGTCGGGGCATCCACTTTTATATCTGTCTAAGCGAACCATATTTGGTAGTTCCGGTTTTTAATTGGCTATGCCTGTCTGGTTTGCCACAATTTGTTACTAGCCCACCTGGTCCATTTTTCAATGGTGGAATTTGGCCAGATCCGCCATTTTTTAAAAACTTTTATTTTACGGCCTCCTATTGGTTGGAGGTGATCCAATGAGACATACATCAAACTTGTTTACTTTTTCCTGTCATATTCTGCAAATCACCCAAAGTTCATTGGGTTATTTGAGTTCACTGGTATACTCCTATGGAAAAATACCAGTACTGCCCAATGGATGACCCTTTCAGACTTACAATCTGTATTAAGACATCCAGCATTGGAATAATTCAGCATATTGATCAGTATATGGATTACATTCTTGAACATTCATCATATTTTAAGTAAGATATTACCATATTGAGTAAGTATCATAATATAAAGTAAAATAACACAATAACTGTTGCTCAGTGCTCCAAAGTTGTCTTTTCAGATAAAAGTAAATTTTGCATTTCATTTGGAAATCAAGGTCTGGAGTCTGGAGGAAGACTGGAGAGGCACAGAATCCAAGCTGCTTGAAGTCCAGTGTGAAATTTCCGAAGTCAGTGATGATTTGGGGTGCCGTGACGTCTGCTGGTGTTGGTCCATTGTGTTTTATCAAGTTCAAAGTCAATGTAGCCGTCTACCAGGAGATTTTGGAGCACTTATGCTTCCATCTGCTGACAAGCTTTATGGAGATGCTGATTTCCCTTTCCAGCAGGATTTTAGCACCTGCCACAGTGCCAAAACCATTTCCAAGTGGTTTGCTGACCATAATATTACTGTGCTTGATTGGCCAGCCAACATGACTGACCTGAACCCCATATGGAATCTATTGGATATTTTCAAGAGAAAGATGAGAAACAGTGGATCCAATAATCCAGACAAATTGAAGGCTCAATAGTGCCTCGACAGTGCCACAGGTTGATCGCTTCCATGCCACACCTCACTGATGCTGTCATTTTGTCATTTGTGCTAAAGGAGCCCCGACCAAGTATTGAGTGCATAAATGAACATACTTTAAAGAACTTTAACTTTTCTGTTTTGCAAATCCTTTTTTTTTTTTTTTTTTAATTGATCTTAGGAACAATTGTAATATTTTGAGATACTGGATTTTGACTTTCATGAGCTGTAAGCTCTAATCATCAAAATTAAAACAAACAAAAAAACATTTTTTTAAATGTTTTACTTTACATGTAATGAATCTAGAATATATGAAAGTTTCACTTTTTGAAATGTTAAAAAAAAATTTTCACGATATTCTAATTTTTGAGATGCACTTGTACTGCAGTGATAGAGTTTTTAAAATACAGTTTAGTCAAAGTAATTGTTAGAAAGCATTTACAGAACTAATTATGTAAATATTTGCTTCCACCCAAAACTATTAATTGGAGGATTACGTCACTTGCTCATCAATGCTTCCTCTGCAGTAAATGGGTGCCATCAGAATGAGAGTTCAAACAACATCACAATAATCTACAAGTAATCCACACAACTCTACAACATATTAGTTAATGTTTGTGAATTTAAAAAGCTGCATGTAAGAAAGAAACAAATCAATCATTAATCCATCAACACAATACTCTTATATATCAGATTTTGAAAAATATTAAATAATAGTGTTTTTGTTGGTGGTCGAATGTGCAGGTGAAATAATAAAAATCGATCCTGGGAGACTTTTTTATTTATTTGTAACACCAGATTCAGCTTGATATATGGTGCCCATCAAATTTTCAATACAGTACAAGTAGGTGATCTTTGGAATTTCTGTAGGTGGTATATATATATATATATATATATATATATATATACACACACAGTGGGTACGGAAAGTATTCAGACCCCCTTAAATTTTTCACTCTTTGTTATATTGCAGCCATTTGCTAAATCATTTAAGTTCATTTTTTTTCCTCATTAATGTACACACAGCACCCCATATTGACAGAAAAACACAAAATCGTTGACATTTTTGCAGATTTATTAAACATTTACATTTATGCATTTAGCAGATGCTTTTATCCAAAGCGACTTACAGTGCATTCAGGCTATACATGTTTTTAATCAGTATGTGTGTTCCTTGGGAATTGAACCCACGACCTTTTGCGCTGCTAACGCAATGCTCTACCACTGAGCCACAGGAACACTTAAAAAAGAAAAAAGAAAAACTGAAAAAAGAAAAACTGAAATATCACATGGTCCTAAGTATTCAGACCCTTTGCTGTGACACTCATATATTTAACTCAGGTGCTGTCCATTTCTTCTGATCATCCTTGAGATGGTTCTACACCTTCATTTGAGTCCAGCTGTGTTTGATTATACTGATTGGACTTGATTAGGAAAGCCACACACCTGTCTATATAAGACCTTACAGCTCACAGTACATGTCAGAGCAAATGAGAATCATGAGGTCAAAGGAACTGCCTGAAGAGCTCAGAGACAGAATTGTGGCAAGGCACAGATCTGGCCAAGGTTACAAAAACATTTCTGCTGCACTTAAGGTTCCTAAGAGCACAGTGGCCTCCATAATCCTTAAATGGAAGACGTTTGGGACGACCAGAACCCTTCCTAGAGCTGGCCGTCCGGCCAAACTGAGCTATCGGGGGAGAAGAGCCTTGGTGAGAGAGGTAAAGAAGAACCCAAAGATCACTGTGGCTGAGCTCCAGAGATGCAGTCGGGAGATGGGAGAAAGTTGTAGAAAGTCAACCATCACTGCAGCCCTCCACCAGTCGGGGCTTTATGGCAGAGTGGCCCGACGGAACCCTCTCCTCAGTGCAAGACACATGAAAGCCAGCATGAAGGACTCCAAGATGGTGAGAAATAAGATTCTCTGGTCTGATGAAACCAAGATAGAACTTTTTGGCCTTAATTCTAAGCGGTATGTGTGGAGAAAACCAGGCACTGCTCATCACCTGTCCAATACAGTCCCAACAGTGAAGCATGGTGGTGGCAGCATCATGCTGTGGGGGTGTTTTTCAGCTGCAGGGACAGGACAACTGGTTGCAATCGAGGGAAAGATGAATGCGGCCAAGGACAGGGATATCCTGGACGAAAACCTTCTCCAGAGTGCTCAGGACCTCAGACTGGGCCAAAGGTTTACCTTCCAACAAGACAATGACCCTAAGCACACAGCTAAATTAACGAAGGAATGGCTTCACAACAACTCCGTGACTGTTCTTGAATGGCCCAGCCAGAGCCCTGACTTAAACCCAATTGAGCATCTCTGGAGAGACCTAAAAATGGCTGTCCACCAACATTTACCATCCAACCTGACAGAACTGGAGAGGATCTGCAAGAAGGAATGGCAGAGGATCCCCAAATCCAGGTGTGAAAAACTTGTTGCATCTTTCCCAAAAAGACTCATGGCTGTATTAGATCAAAAGGGTGCTTCTACTAAATACTGAGCAAAGGGTCTGAATACTTAGGACCATGTGATATTTCAGTTTTTCTTTTTTAATAAATCTGCAAAAATGTCAACAATTCTGTGTTTTTCTGTCAATATGGGGTGCTGTGTGTACATTGAGGAAAAAAAATGAACTTAAATGATTTTAGCAAATGGCTCCAATATAACAAAGAGTGAAAAATTTAAGGGGGTCTGAATACTTTCCGTACCCACTATATATATATATATATATATATATATATATATATATATATATATATATATATATATATATATATATATATATATATATATATATATATATATATATATAAAAGCAGGGCATATTTTCTTACATTAAAAGTTGATTACAAGCCCAAAGGTAAGCTGGTTAAACAAAAATAATTTTTTTCCTAATATGCAAAAATATATAATGTTTTCATATTTATTGAGAGTGTATCAGACTCACTGTGATTTTTGCTTGTTATACAACAGTGAATGTACTTGAACTGGTTTAAACTGTTAAACTGTTTTTGCATCTGGCCAAAATACATGTCCATAATCCATAATGCTTCCTCCTGTGAAAACAAAACAAAACAAAAAAAAAAACATCCCCTTTTGTCCTCTCACATCAAAATCCACCAACATATGTTTAAAATGGTTTTCGCTTGTAAACGGTGCTTGACGTGCATATTTCCCTCATGAATCAGACAAGGTGACTTTTTCACTGGAGAAAGCAATATTATGGATAAAAGGACTAGTTAAGCC
This sequence comes from Spinibarbus caldwelli, assembly GCA_039654775.1. Taxonomy (NCBI): domain Eukaryota; kingdom Metazoa; phylum Chordata; class Actinopteri; order Cypriniformes; family Cyprinidae; genus Spinibarbus; species Spinibarbus caldwelli. The sequence continues at coordinate 20,656,442 of CM077233.1, read as the reverse complement.
GCAAGAAATGTTTGAAGTTCAAATATCCTGGTCTTACAAACATGCAGCTCTTTCACTTCTGAAAACATTAATTGATTGACTGGAGTCATGTACATTACTTGTGATGTTTTTATCAGCTGTTTGGTCTCTCATTCTGACGTCACCAATTTACTGCAAAGGATCCATTTGTGAGGGTAAATTTTTAGCCAATTTTTGCATGAATTTTTCATTTGAAGGTTTGTTGTGCAGTTTTGCAGTAACTGAGCATATTTAGAAAATAATCATTTTTGTAAATATAGATGCTCTAAATTTCAGTTTAAGGAAGATGTCCTAAATTTGAGCTCCTACATTGTTTTATCTCACTCTTAAAATAAATGTGTTGAAAACAACACAACGTGTTATTTTTAACACATGTTCTGAGTGTGCTCAGGGACAACACGTTGAGTTAAATTCAACACACAAAATGTGTCATAAAATGTAACACATAAATGTGCAGCTTAAGTTAACACATTGATGTGCTTTTTTTGTATGTATCTAACACAACTGTATGTTACTAAGAAATTGTTTAATATATGTTAATATAAAATTTATTAAAAATGTTAGATCAATAAACAATTTGTGTACATTTATTATGAAATCTCACAGGAAACCATTAGACACTGCTCACATACGGTTTATTTGTTTTTCTTTTTAACATGGAATTAATGCATTCAAATGTTTTTACTACAGTATACTGACTATAAACTTGTGAAATAAGCATTTCAACATTCAACACATCATACATTATAAAAACCATTCATCAAATATTATAAAACTCGTATCTGTTAAGCAGTCAAATGAAACATCAAATATGTATGAAACAGTTTCCAACATATAAAGTACCACATTTTCTGAACTTATTCTCAAGTGTACCAACATGTTCTTTTTCATACAGAAAAAAATACTTTTAATGAACCTGAAAGCTGTATTCAAAGAAATAACCGTTACACACTTACTGTTTATGCATTCACCTATAGGTGATCATGTTTACAAAACAATTCATTGTCAAATCTGGTCAAAACACAATGTGTTCAACAGTTTCAACCACCAACATGTTTAAAACAAAATTAATTTTATCATGAATTGAACATTAAAATTCACATTTAGTTTTCTCATTTAAACTAGGTTTAGAAATGTGTGCACATGCAACAGACATTGAGACAGAAAATCATACCATCTTGCTGATTGTCGGCTTTCTCCAGCAAGTGTCTGATGTCATTTTTCTTCTCCAAGGATGCTATTTCCTTGAGCTTTGGAATTATGGTCCCTTCCCATTTCCGGATAAACAAGTCTTCTTTCCCATCTGTGAGCTTGGAAAATTCAATGTGCATCTTCAATGCAAAAAACAGAAACAAAGAAATATTAATATTACAATTATGAAATACAAGTTTGTGTAAAGTTCTCTCTTAGTTGAGCATGTCTATTACCAAGGCGGGCATGTCAAGAAATCTGGGATATTACTTGAAGATTTCAGCAACAGTTGGAGATTTTGTCGTTATCCATCTCCTTCGGTAACTGAAGGTTTGGTCGATTGCAGTCTTTATTGATGATGCATTCTCTGGTGACGGTCGCATCCTCTTTATCAGGGTCAACCACTCACTAGGCACAGTTTCATCTGGACTCGGCAAAGATGGTTGCAGTGTACAATGACGACGTTTCAAACTGTACATCCCCAGGTTCTGTTGAAGCTTCAGTCTGATGTTCTGCAGTCTCATTTCTATAAAGCCACTGTGTGATGGCCCGTCAAACAAATGCTCCTGACATGAGTAATGCAAAAATAGAATTAAGTTGGAGTCAAATATACTTGAGCAGTTTATATTCACATTGCTAAGTAATTAATTTTATAATGTAAAAACATCCTTACGTGTCCCTCATTTTCACCAAAGGGCACTTGAATCCTTAAGGAGGGGAACAATGACACAATCTCCTTTGCTAGTGCCAGCTTTTCTGTACCAGATGGATAGCTGAAAAAAAAAAAAGTTCAATAAAAGTTGCAGAAATGGCTCTAACACAAACATTGACAAACATAAAAAATATATGACACACACACACACACACACGGTCTACTTGCTATTATTCATCTATTGTTATTCATTTATTATGGTATTATACATATAATTGTTTCTATTATATCACTTATGTTATAGTACTGTTGTACTCTCCATTTTATTATTTTATTCACTTTATTTTATTCACTTTACTACAATTTGTACTACATATACTTTTTAATATTACATATCAGTTTTACTATATTTTTACTGTGCACTGCATCAGTGCATAATATTTTACCACTGTAATTTTAAGTTTTACTGGATCCATAAAGGATTATCAGTTACATTTGTTATTGTTTGTGATGGAGTTTATATCTGTATAGAGTGCTATGAAAATAGGAAGCAGACTACCAGTCTGTCACTTTTTGATTTGTATTCGCTGATTTTATTCCATTTTCTCTATTATGGTAAATTATTAGTACTTAAAGATGTATTATTTTGCTCAAAGCGGCCAATGAGGCGTCTAGGTATTTTATGTCTATGGTTAGAGTGTGCATCGATCTGCACTTCGAATTCTAACCGGAAGAAGTAGACCATCCGGGAGTCTTTGGCATACTTTTTTAAACATACTATGTTTTGGGACATACTAATTCTATTTTCGAATACTATTTAGGACGGATAGTATGTGAATTGGGACATTCCATAGTAATTGTAAAGGAACGGTAAGGTTAATGAGTTCATACTCAACGTTCAATACAAATATGTCTTTCACTTAATATGTATTATTAACAATTGTGCCAACACAACTTTACAAAAACCGCGGCAAATGCGCTAGCTTGCGGGCCTATAGACGACATTTAGTTAATAGGCCAGCCGTGTATTTGGGGTACGAAACATGGAGACAACATAATAAAAATTCAACGTCTTGGACAACTAACACGAAACGATATTAAGCAAGGTGGGGGAAAAATTACTATTATAGAAGTATTTTAATTATTTTCACTCACCTGAGGCAGAGAGCTGCATTATTAGACATGGCTGACGGAGCGACAGTTGAAAAAGAACATCACTGCGCATGCATGCAGAAGCTCACACAGCACGTAATCCCGAAATCCAGTATTTTCACCCCGCGTGCCCAAATGCTTATTTTATATTGGCAACATGATAAACTACATAAATACAGCAGATATTGCCCTTTGACTGTAAGCAAAATAAATATACATTTTATTTCAATATGTACTGCTTAAATGTGTTTAACACAATCAGTTAATCACAATATTTACACACAATGTGTCAGTAGTAACATAAAATGTGTTACGAATTGTTTAACACATATTTTGTGTAAATTTTTAACACATCATTTTTAAGAGTGCTGAAGGATGCGACAATGTACTGTTAGCCTGGGCCTAATATTTTCATTGCCAGAAATAACATCATATCAAGAATTGCTCAGGAAATGTCTTCAGGATTTCAAGAAACCTCTGCCGGGGGCAGCTTGTCAGGTTTGATTCTCCTGGGTTTAACTTTGAGCAATCAGACGTGTCTCCTCGATTCTCTAAGGACTTTATCCTGCCCACTGACTGTGTGAACCTGCTTCCGTAAGTGTGGTGATGAATACTTTCTAAATCCTCACTGCAGGATAATATAACTCAATTGTGTGCTAGTGTACTTACAGTAATAACATATGTACAGAAGTCAAGCAGAGCGAAATGCTTCATGCCTTGAAGTCACTCTTGTGATATAAACTACTAGAGGAAGCAAAATAAATTTGTAAGTGACTTGTTCTGCAATGAGCTGGTCTGTTTTGTTAATAACATTGCATCACCAACTGATGCAATGCCTCACAGACTGAAATGCTCATGTTTCATATTGTGTTGTAAATGACACATAATACTCTATTTGGAATATTCCAGATTTTTGACAAAGATGAAATAACATTAATATACTTTTGCTTGTGCTTGTATGGGGTCATAATAAAAGTGTATCAGTCCTGCGAGACTTTTTTACACCAGATTCAGCTTGACATATGGTGCCCATCAAATTTTCAATACAAGGAGGTGATCTATGGAATTTCTATAGGTGGTTGAACTTATTCTGTAAATATAAGCCAGGACCCATATATATATATATATACAGTGGAGAAAAAAATTATTTGATCCCCTGCTGATTTTGTACCTTTGCCCACTGACAAAGAAATGATCAGTCTATAAATTGATTTGCATTTTAATAAGTATTTGATCCCCTATCAATCAGCAAGATTTCTGGCTCCCAGGTGTCTTTTATTTAGGTAAGGAGCTGAGATTAGTTTTTTTTTTTTCAATTGCTAACTTTTGTCCAACCTGTAGTCACATTTTCAAAACTCTAAACACAATTAGCACAACATCCGTCTGTTGTGACCATACCATTACAATTTGTGTTGTTTTCACACAATATGCAGTCAGTTACCATGTTTCTAAAATGCTTACATTTTCTTTTCATACAAGCTTACCCAAAACCAAAATCATGGATCTTTTTAGTCATATTTACAAATGCTTAAACACAGCATGTCAGAATTGAAGACCTAATGTTCCAGACCTTAAATATAATATAAAGCCTCTACTTCTACTACAACAGCAGCTCAAAAGTATTGGAAAAAAAAAAAAATCTTTCTATATAAAATATTGTAACAACTGATAAGCACTTTTAAGTAACAGATCACTGAAATATTTAGAAATAGCTGATTCCAGTCTCAGCTGGAGGAATAGTCAGGTGTTGAAACTTTTTCCATTACATCAACAACAGAGTAAAAAAAAAGACCTCTTTGAATTGGGTTTGTGGATGCAGAACAACACAAAGAATCAGAAATAGAAAAAAATAATGCCTGGGAGAGGGAGAGGAATAGTTGCAGAAGGTAGAGGAGCAGTTGGATCAGAAAAAGGGAGAAGAGGTAGGGGAGAGGAGTGAGAATACAGAAACAAACAGTGTGCATTTTTTTATGTTTGTTTTTTTTCCGCTTACACATGTGGAACATATGAAAGCTTATTTCTGCCATGGAATATAAAGGGTAATGGGTAATTGTGACTTCGTCTCAGAATTCTGACTTTTTTTCTTGCAATTGTGAATTTACAGTATCTCACAATTCTGATAAAGTCTGAATTCCAAGATGTAAACTCACAATTACAATATAGGTCTGAATTGTGAGATAAAAAGGTCACAATTACTGTTTTTACTTTTTTTACTCTGTGACGGAAACAAGCTTGCATAGTAACCAAAGGCCATGTAGGTTGGAATTTTTGTTGATCACTGGCATCAGCTACCATGGGGGCACAATCACAACACTCCAACACTCACCCACTGGAAGGTTCAAGGTTCCAAATGAATTTCTGCATAGGGGACCCTATTATTTCTATTGTACATTCTATAAAGTAATGACTCATTCAGTTTTAGATAGTATGTTGCCAAGAATGAACACAATGTTAAAAATGTAAAATGGTTTTCAGATGAAGGTAAACTGAAGGCTAAATTACAAAAAGCTATGGATTTTTATATTGTCTATTATATGCAGGTAGAACTGAGTAAAATGTGCCAAATCGGATCACTCCGCTATGGCGACCCCTGATAAAAAAAGGGAGCAAGCTGAAGGAAGAGAGAGAGAGATATGTAGGTTGAACTGAGACATGACAAGTAATGCAGTTTTTGTAATGCCATTAACTGTTATCATTTTGACAGTCTATGCACTACGCTTGACTGTATGTTCCAACTGGATAGAAAACCAGTGCCAATGTTTTGACCGAATGACTCGATTTTGAATTGTGTTTGCTGTGTTTTGATAGAGTTAGTATATGTAGAAATAGGTATTCAGCATTTTGAAATGCAGAGTTTTTATTTATTTAACAAAATGTGGTTTTGGCCAGAAAATTAACTAATTGGCTAATTGTGTGATTTAGGTGTGTTGCTGTGTTAAGAGTTTAGAAAAGTACTTTAAGTATTGGTAAACGCTTGTTAGTAATTGAAAAAAAAAAAAAAAAAAAAAAAAAAAACTGTAGGAGCACTCTCTTAAAGGGAGTGCTCCTAATCTCAGTTTGTAACCTGTATAAAAGACAACCTGTCCACAGAAGCAATCAATCAATCAGATTCCAAACTCTCCACCATGGCCAAGACCAAAGAGCTGTCCAAGGATGTCAGGGACAAGACTGTAGACCTACACAAGGCTGAAATGGGCTACAAGACCATCGCCAAGCAGCTTGGTGAGAAGGCGACAATAGTTGGTGCGATTATTCGCAAATGGAAGAAACAGAAAATAACTGTCAATCTCCCTCGGTCTGGGGCTCCATGCAAAATCTCACCTCGTGGAGTTTCAATGATCATGAGAACAGTGAGGAATCAGCCCAGAACTACACGGGAGGATCTTGTCAATGATCTCAAGACAGCTGGGACCATAGTCACCAAGAAAACAATTGGTAACACACTATGCTGTGAAGGACTGAAATCCTGCAGCGCCCACAAGGTCCCCCTGCTCAAGAAAGCACATGTACAGGCCTGTCTGAAGTTTGTCAATGAACATCTGAATGATTCAGAAGAGAACTGGGTAAAAGTGTTGTGGTCAGATGAGACCAAAATCGAGCTTTTTAGCATCAACTCAACTCGCCGTGTTTGGAGGAGGAGGAATGCTGCCTATGACCCCGAGAACACCATCCCCACCGTCAAACATGGAGGTGTTTTTCTGCTAAGGGGACAGGACAACTGCACCACATCAAAGGGACGATGGACGGGGCCATGTACCGTCAGGGCCAGGGCATTGAAGCCAGCCAGGGCATTGAAAATGGGTCGTGGATGGGTATTCCAACATGATAATGACCCAAAACACATGGCCAAGGCTACAAAGGAGTAGCTCAAGAAGAAGCACATTAAGGTCCTGGAGTGGCCTAGCCAGTCTCCAGACCTTAATCCCATAGAAAATCTGTGGAGGGAGCTGAAGGTTCGAGTTGCCAAACGTCAGCCTCGAAACCTTAATGACTTGGAGCGGATCTGCATAGAGGAGTGGGACAAAATCCCTCCTGAGATGTGTGCAACTCCTGGTGGCCAACTACAAGAAACGTCTGACCTCTGTGATTGCCAACAAGTGTTTTGCCACCAAGTACTAAGTCATGTTTTGCGAAGGGGTCAAATACTTATTTGACTCATTAAAATGCAAATCAATTTATAACTTTTTTGAAATGTGTTTTTCAGGATTTTTTTGTTGTTATCCTGTCTCTCACTTTTAAAATAAACCATTACAATTATAGACTGATCGTTTCTTTATCAGTGGGCAAACGTGCAAAATCAGCAGTTTTTTCATCAATATTTTTTTTTACCCACTGTATATATATTTTTTACATTAAAAGTTGATTTCAAGCCTACAGGAAACTACATGAACCAAAATGGCAGGAAATGACAAGAAGTGAACGAAGCAGCAGCTTCAGTCTGTCAGTAGTGGAATAATAAAAAACAACACAAACACTTAATTGGAAAAAAATATATATACACATCACAATAGTCTACTCTGAGTTTTCATATTTGTGCAGAGTGTGTCAGATACAATACCACAGCGATTTAACAATCACTGCTTGTTACACAACAGTGAATGCACTTGTGCTACTCAAGAGTACACACGTTTAATTATGTTTAAATGGGTTTGAAAGGCTTTCAGATGGAAATAGTTACTTTGGAACTGGGCCCTGATCTTTATTTGATTCATTTTACATTTAGCAGTGCAATTTAGACAAATCACTTACCTGCAAAGTAAACAAGAATGTGCCCGACTAGTGTGCCCGACAATTACTAGTGAATGAATTTTGATGCAGCCTTTGGCAGACATAATCTCAAAAGGAATCCTTTCTCTATAGTCAAAGGCCTATGTACCATGTACACAGAGATGTTCATTAATGTGTAATTTTATAATAATTATTTGTTTTCTCAGAAAGCATAGCAAATAATAGAATAAAAAACAATAACATGCAATCACATGAATGCACCATAGAAAAGGCTGTTTCACTTATGAAATGACAATTGTTCTGTTTCACATGAGCCCAAAAGAGAAATAAATCTACTGTTAGACTCCATGAACAAAAGATACTTTCTCATAGCAGTGAAGTGGCTCAAAATAACCAGTATTTGGCTCTGCATCTAAGATTAAAAAAAAAAAAGTATTAAAATTTGAATGAGCTGAAATTAGCCCTTTTGTAACTAATGAAAAATAATGACTAATATCCTTTCCACACAAGTGCAATTTATCTATTTTTTTTCTGATGGTATTTGTATAATGCACTGCTTGATTCAGCCTTTGTTCCCTGTCTATTTAAAAATCCAAGTCCATCTTGGAATATCCCTGTCCATCTACTTTAACATGTGCAGGTTTCCCATTACAGGAAGCTGTGATTGTTAACCTACAACAGCAGTCACACAACCTGATCACATGAAGCAACACTCTCTGAAACATACACAACACTCATGCTTATTATTATTACAGGTGCATCTCAACAAATTAGAATGTCGTGGAAAAGTTCATTTATTTCAGTAATTCAACTCAAATTGTGAAACTCGTGTATTAAATAAATTCAGTGCACACAGACTGAAGTAGTTTAAGTCTTTGGTTCTTTTAATTGTGATGATCTTGGCTCACATTTAACAAAACCCACCAATTCACTATCTCAATAAATTAGAATACTTCATAAGACCCCAAAAAAAAACAAAACAAAAAAAAAAACATTTTTAGTGAATTGTTGGCCTTCTGGAAAGTATGTTCATTTACTGTATATGTACTCAATACTTGGTAGGGGCTCCTTTTGCTTTAATTACTGCCTCAATTCGGTGTAGCATAGAGGTGACCAGTTTGTGGCACTGCTGAGGTGGTATGGAAGCCCAGGTTTCTTTGACAGTGGCCTTCAGCTCATCTGCATTTTTTGGTCTCTTGTTTCTCATTTTCCTCTTGACAATACCCCATAGATTCTCTATGGTGTTCAGGTCTGGTGAGTTTGCTGGCCAGTCAAGCACACCAACACCATGGTCATTTAACCAACTTTTGGTGCTTTTGGCAGTGTGGGCAGGTGCCAAATCTTGCTGGAAAATGAAATCAGCATCTTTAAAAAGCTGGTCAGCAAAAGGAAGCATGAAGTGCTCCAAAATTTCTTGGTAAACGGGTGCAGTGACTTTGGTTTTCAAAAAACACAATGGACCAATACCAGCAGATGACATTGCACCCCAAATCATCACAGACTGTGGAAAATTAACACTGGACTTCAAGCAACTTGGGCTATGAGCTTCTCCACCCTTCCTCCAGACTCAAGGACCTTGGTTTCCAAATGAAATACAAAACTTGCTCTCATCTGAAAAGAGGACTTTGGACCACTGGGCAACAGTCCAGTTCTTCTTCTCTTTAGCCCAGGTAAGACGCCTCTGATGCTGTCTGTGGTTCAGGAGTGCCTTAACAAGAGGAATACGACAACTGTAGCCAAATTTCTTGACACGTCTGTGTGTGGTGGCTCTTGATGCCTTGACCCCAGCCTCAGTCCATTCCTTGTGAAGTTCACCCAAATTCTTGAATCGATTTTACTTTGATAATCCTCATGAGGCTGGGTTTCTCTCGGTTGGTTGTGCATCTTTTTCTTCCACACTTTTTCCTTCCACTCAACTTTCTGTTAACATGCTTGGATACAGCACTCTGTGAACAGCCAGCTTCTTTGGCAATGAATGTTTGTGGCTTACCCTCCTTGTGAAGGGTGTCAATGATTGTCTTCTGGACAACTGTCAGATCAGCAGTCTTCCCCATGATTGTGTAGCCTAGTGAACCAAACAAATGTTTTGCCAAAAGCCCCTGATCTTTTTGAAGATGGACCATTCACTTCACAAATAAAATATGTTTTATTAATTTTAATTTGTTCTCCAAGTACTAGATATCCATCTGTCCGTGATGAAAAGCGGTCTGCATTGCTGGCTGTGGTAGATTATTGCTTACCTTACGTGTTCATTCCACTAAACACAGCTTTAAAGCCCTCTTTTTACGTTTTGGATATTTAAATAGCCAGATCGCGAACACGATTCAATCACCCATGAAATCTTTTCCTAAATGACAACGATTCAGCTATGTTTACTAAATCCTTAAATCACACTGTAACATTTTAATTTCTGCGTTCGTGCTGCCGCTGACCCAGAGAGGGCAGTTAATTTATATGAAATATCTTTACAAGACTTCTGTATCATTATTTCTGCGTTACAAACATTCAAATAATCACAAAAGTACTTAAAAGTTTATAGTTCGGACATAAACGCTGTTGTCTACGGATGCGATCAAAATAGGGAAACCTTTTATAAAGTGACTTCATGCTTCAAATAAAGATTGTATCAATTACATCGTAACGCCTGCAGGTGGCGACAAGTGACTTAAAAAAAAGAGATTCGTTCAAAAAAAGACGATTCATTCAGGAATGAAACAAGTGAAGTTTTTATGAGCGAGTCACTGAATCATTCCTTCAACTTGATGTTTTTAAACAATATGTTGAATATAGAATACATTTTATAAAAAGATTGTAGCAACATATATTTGTCAAAACCTCTAGTAAATTGCATGTTATTTTGTTTAGTTGTCTATTTTTTTTTCCAGAATAATGGTGGTAGAATTGTGATATCTATTTATAAAAAAAAAAAAAAAAAAAAAAAATCGTGATTCTCAATTCTCCATTTATCCAGAATCGTGCAGCTCTAGTTGCTCATTTATCTACACATAATGTAAACAAATCAATTACTTTAATGTCAGATAAAGCATCAAAGATGTGGTCAGTGAGGCTCAGTATCCAATGTATGGGGGCGAGGGTGGCCCTAGTGGGGGGAAAAAAAAAAAAAAAAAAATACTAAAATGAATTTCAATATTGTATTAATATGTATTTTATATTTTGTGCTAAGTATTCTACAAATACATTTACATAGATATGTGCATAAACTGGTGTAATTAAAGTCTGCTAAATTGGAACAACTAATTTTGTACTTAATGCACTTTAATTGTGCGGAAGTAGTGCTGAAGTCCAACTAAACATATACTTAAAGTATATTTGATTGTGCTAAAGTGTACAATCAAAGTATACTTCAGGTAAACTTTAAATATCTTGCATTTAAATACTGATATTATACAGAGATCATACAATCCTTATTAATAGTGATAGTAAAACACATTTTAGGCACAATATTAAGAAATGTGCATTGTGCAATAAAGACATACTCCAAATAAACAATTATAATTTTTTAACAATAACTTGATGTCAATGCATAAGTTAATGGATATAACGTGTAATATGACTTAGTATGAAATAAATTTATTTTAAATAAATTATGGTTGGGGGGGGGGGGGGCTAAGCCCCTTATCTCTCCCAACCCTAGAAACGCCCCTGGTTCGCACATTGCACTTTTTCGTAAATTGTACTGAACGGATTGCAGCTGTTCTCAAGTCGACAACTCGCTGATTCAAATAATCTCAGGATTGATGGCGCGAAAAATTAATGCCGAATTTTAGGATTTTTTTACTGTAAATGAAAATCATATTTAGGTCACGACTGTCAGGTTTTTTGTGAATTAAATCTGCTGTAAAAGGTCAAGCTGTTTAGCCTGCTGAATGAAATGCTTGAATGCGTACATGTCCACTTTTATATAACCGCCTCAACGAGGTAAATACATTAAAATAATGCAAATTAATGAGTATTAGTAGTATGTTTGCATTATTTCTTTAAATTTTATACATTTTTCCCCTATGTGACATCTATTTTTACAGCCTATATTGTTTGTCAACACACATTTTGTCTTTGCTCAATTTTAAATGCTGTTCTGCTATTAATATAGCTAGTAATTATTATTGCTAATATATGCTATTAATCTGTTTCTGTTTTTTCCCCACTTGTTTTCACACAAAGTATCAGTAACCTAAATTGATATTTTAATATATTTAATGTTTTGATAGGGTATGACAAGCCCCCCTCCCCCAGGTATTTTGAGCAGTAGGATTATGGAATATATAATATTAAATTATTAAATATAAAAGTTTGTAAGTTACAACTACAAAATATATATTCATCAGTACTTTTTAAATTTCATAATTAAATTAAATATACCTATGTATATATGTACTTATGTAAATACTTATGTATTTTGACTCAAGTAAAATTAAAAAGGAGTACTTAATACTTTTGCTGAGTAATATTTTATTAGGATATTTATACTTTTACTCAAGTACTTGATTTGTGTATTTCGACCACCACTGCTCAAAACCCTTTAAGGCCGGCGTCTTTTTCTGTGTCTGCACAAGTTTTGTTGTGCAGAAATTTTTGTTTTGTTTATATTAAATAAGTACTTTTTAATTTTCATGTAATTCACAATGTAATCTATGTATAGTGCCACAATCAATCAATAATTAAATAAACGTTTTCTGTACAGATAAGCACAAATCAAGCTGCGAAACCAAACAGGACCACAGGTGTAATGATAATAGTAATGGCAACCTGGTGTGGAAAACATTCTTGCTTTTACGCCAAATACACAAGGAAACTAATAATTTACTAACATCTGGAGGTGTCACTATTATCTCCACCATCTCTGATGAAATTGGCCGTGTTTTCTCTGCATTAGTGCTGTTTTGTACAACTGTTTGAATTCGCTTACTGGATCCTTGGACTTTCCAGGAGTTTATCGGTTTACATGATTGACCAAAAACCTGCTTCTTTTCATTTTTAAAGGGGACATAACACACAGAGTTTCACCCAATCTCATGTTAATCTTGAGTACCTATAGAGTAGTACAGCATCCTTCATATCTCCAAAAAGTCTTTAGTTTATCATATTTATAAAAGAAAGTTACAGCTTTACGATTCTCTCCGAAAAAAGCCGAGCTCCTGGAGGCGCGCAGTGGGCGGAGTTAAAGAGTGACGAGCACTTGAGCCGATCGCCGACAAAACAGAGACATTTGATGCCGTTTCACTTACCGTCTGCAGTTCTGACTCATGACCGGGATCTTTTATAGCTGGGACTGCTCCATCTTTCAGTATCAAACGATGTGCAAATCCAGCGTCGAACTAGGCCTTGTTTATAAAACGTTCGTCAACAAACACACTTGAGAAACTCCGTTGCTGCCCGGAAAAACAAACTGCATCCACTGTTTACGTAACGCTGGGTTCTTCGGGAAGCTGAACATGGTTATCTTTCCCTCACAACCAAAAACACACTTCTTTAGAGATATTCTTCCCGAGCGAGTCCCGTGCAGTGCAGCTGAATGAAGCGCGTTGATGGGCTGCTCTGGTCGATGCGTGCACGGGCGCGTTCTTCCGGGAGAAATGCCCATATAAGGAGTTCCACCCTCGTTTTCGTCATGAAGAGTCACCATTGGGGGAAAAAAAAAAACTCTCTCCGAAACTTGTACGAACCCGAAAGTAAGATTTATGGCACATAAATACGTTATACCTCCAAATTGTTTTTTTTTTTTTTTTTTTGAAACTTTGTCCATGCTTAGCATGAGAATCCAACTCTTATATTATAATGTACTGATTCAAATTAGTAATTATTTTTCTACTTCTCCTGACATGCACCTCACACAATTTGGCTGAAAGGATAGTACTATAGTAGCCTATAGTGAAACAGGACAGTGCCCAAACATCTTCACATTATATTATTTTGTGGAAAATTAATATAATTTCTCCATCTTTCTAAAGAAGTTGATGCAAACATATGGGTTTATCAATGTTTTTCTATGGTTTTATTCGTGTATGTCTTTGGACTTAGATGGACTGAGTTGTTTTATGCATTTTTGTGATTACAAATAAATAGAGCAGTCGCGACTGAACAAGTATGTGTTTTCTCATTTTATGTGAAATAATAAAACATTGGATTTAGCATCACTGATGCACACTTCTGACACAAAGTAATAAATTACTGTCACTGTAACTTTTTTTTAATCGTAAAATATCGATGCTGCAGACTTTTAAAATCTTTATAAGGACAAAACGTCCGCTTCTGTCAAGTTCGTTTTGCGATAATTTTCATTAATTTTCCCCTCGCTGGTGAAATGATGTTGTGTGTCGTTTGCTTCAGAGAGGTGTGTTTTTAGAGTAGCGCTGGTCTGACAGTGGAAAAGTAGTATTGGCCCCGCCCGCCTCGTTCTTAGCCCTGGCTCGCACTGGCCTGACAGTGGAAAAGCGACAACCCCTGTAGTAGACCGACTCCGCTTGCATTCATTCACGTGATTTGTTGAGATGAGAGGTGACCCCTCCTGGTAGTGTGATTTATATACTGCTATTTCACCAGACACTGATGCTTTGACTGAGTACCGGCAACATGTCAGAAGTGCCGGTATGCACAAAAAAGTGCCAGTACGCTAAATACAGAAGAGCCGGTGTTGTGCCCATTTTCGACCCCTGCCAAATTATTACCCCTTCTCATTGAAATCGCTACCTGATTGCCTAATCCTAACCCCACCCCTAATCCTAACCCCTCCCCCACACCTAACCCTAAACCTACCCGACTTCAAGCACTGTTTGTGGCGAAAGAAGGTTCTTCAGATTATAAAAAGGTAAGAAAGAGATGGTTCTTTAAAGGGGTCATCGGATGCTACATACACTTTTACAAGCTGTTTGAACTGAAAGGTGTGTTGGCAGTGTGTGTACACAACCACCCTATAATGATAAAGATCCACCCAATTTTTTTTTTTTTTTTTTTAATCTCGTTAAATCATTTCCCCTTTCTAAAATCGAGCCGATCTCAGATGGCTGTCTGTGTGAAGTCACACAGACCCAGGGCCTCCCACAATTGTTTGATTGACACTAGCGTTTCAGCACAGACTGGACTGGTGTCTTACCTTAGACCCACCCTGAGTGAGCTGTCATCAGTCCGCTATTGTTTCACCGCCGGAGCAGATGTAGACAAGAACTGAGGTGTTTTGTTTTTGGATGTAATAATGAACATAGCAGTCGTCATTTACTCCCGACATCTGAGCCGCTGAAGACACAGTGGATTACGTTTGTTTTTGAAGGGAATGCACCCCCGATCTACCTAAATGCGTTTATCTTCACGCAAATCATTTGTGATCCAGCTTCACCTCCAGAAGAAGTGAGTATAAGGGTTTTTTTATGAATCTTTGCAAATTGCATTTCCTAATAACTTGCTAGTTAGCAAGTTTCATGACGAATGTGGCTAAAGTTTACCATCTCTCAGAGAACTGCGCGTCACCCCACGGAAGAGAGGGGCGGGGTCAGCAGAGCTCACTAGCATTTAAAGCGGCATGCAATAAAACAACTTACTGTAGACAGAGCTGTTTTTGACAGGGTAAAAACGGTGTTGTTTTACACTACCATTGAGAAATTTTAACCAAATTATGTTACAGATTTTTCATTAAGACCCTAAAGAATCATATCAACTTGTGGAAAATGGGCATCCGATGACCCCTTTAAATAACCTTTAAACTGAATGGTTCTTTGTGGAACCAAAAATGGTTCTTCTACTATGGCATCACTGTGAAGAAACTTTAAAGCACCTTTATTTTTAAGAGTGTAACAATTCATCAAAAAATTCCTCAGAACACCCTATCAACCACCTTTCAGTTCTGGACATCCACCCAAAACACCCTAGTAACCACATAGCAACTAATTCAAACCCAACAGAACACCATAGTGATGGCAGCAGTGTACCACCCACAACACTCTTATGATGGCTAGATTTTTTTTCACAATTTCTAACATTTTTTCCCATTAATTAGTAATGTTTTGCAGGCATTTATCACACATCATAAATGTTAAGAAAAAAAGTGTCAAACGTTGATTTTTGAACCTCTGACACTATTAATATGCTTGAAGACTGAAAGCAGATGCAGCAATTATCTCCAACTAGACAACTGTTGATCCAGCCTATATGATAAGGGGTTATGTTACTGTTAACATGCTGTGGAGGCAGAAGGCAGATTTTTCCACCAGGGACTTTGGGAACACAATGCTTTTATGCTTGTAGCGAACTGACACTTTCCTTGACTGACACTTCATTAATCATGTTTGCAGTAGAGCTCTATAATAGTAATCATGTTGTTTGGGAGCTCGACAATGCACATAGAAAGGCAAGTAGGAGAAAAGCAACTAAATGTGTTTTCCCCCCAGTTTAGGGCATTTCAGAGGAAAGAGATGTGTCCGATGTGTCAAGCGCCCTTGTTATCCATCAACCCCCTCCTGCAATTGCTAGTTCAACAGTTTTTTTTATTTATTTATTTTTTTTTATTAATATTTCAGAAACAATACAGCATTGTGCACAAAATGTTTGCTGAATGTGCTTCTACTGAGATGTATACCCGGTGAGATAGTGGTTGATTTTCAAATCTCTGTCCTCAGCAGAATCTAGCTGGATATCCCAGGTGGGCAGCTCAGAGCTTCATCAGCATTTGTACATCACTGTCACATTAGAGAGTCACAGCTGGAAGGCATGAAGTTCTTCAGCGGATCCTGTCCATAATACAGTCTCCTGTTGAGGCAATCCAGCTTAACAAGCAATGTCACCAGTTCTACTTAAAGCCTTAAAACAGCTGGATACATTTTAGTCACTGAGCACCAATGGCATGTGAAGTTACACTAGGTACACCAGTAAGAAAGTTTGAACCTGGTTCATGATATGCGTAATTTCATTCCCCCCCCCCCCCCCCCCCCCCCCCCACTAAAAAAGTGTGTGAAAAGAAAGAATGCAAGGAAAACCATTTAAAAGATTTTAAACAAATCCTACTGTAGCATGTTTGATAGCAATTTGTTTAGGCCTTAAATTGATTAACATGATCAAATCTTTACCTGAACAACCTGTTGTACACACTGCTTCTGCATGCCTTCTTTTGTTTAATAGTTCACACTTTTTTTTTTAACAAGTAAAATGTTTTTTTAGTATATTAAAAAAAAAAAAAAAATTCTCCTTCCTTTTTGCTGTGAAATTTTTTACTGTTTATAAAGCAAATATGAGAATAACTTATAATGTTATAATGTAATTATACATTTACTGGACTAAAGCAAAATGTTTATTTCTATATTATTATTATTTATGCATTCATTTATTTATTAGAAAAATCATGTTAAAATGTGAGGATCAGATATGATACATCAGGCTTTTAAGGAATGTTTATTATTGTACATCTTTCAATCATTATTGTATTTAATTGCATTACAATGATGACTGAGAAATGTACAAAAAATAAAAAGCCTGATATGCATTATATTTGATACTCACATTTTAACATGATTTTTAATAAAAAAATTCCCATGATTATTTCACGTGTTTGGTTTTACAGGTTTAATGCAAAAATAAATAAATGCATAAAAATAAATAAATAAATCTGATCAAATATCAAAATGAAGATGATAAAGATGAAATTTGCATACTGTGGAAGAAGTAAAAGTATGAGACATGCTGTTCTAAACATAACACAGATTTCATGGAAACACTTCTTGTTTCTCCAGTGATGCCCCATGATATAGACCTTCTTCTGCCAGCCTCACTCAGTGGTTATGTACACAGTATACATTTATGCATTTGGCTGATGTTTTTATTTAAAGCGTTTCATCAGTTCATACATTTCCTGAGAGTCAAACCCTTGACCTACATTAATGCATCTAATTTAGCAAACATAGAAGGTATTCTAGTATACACACAGAAAATTAGCATACAACACGCGTATACATACTTCAGAAAGAGAAGCAGTGTGCTATAATTCTATTACAAACTGCCTTGGTTATTTCCTGTCCTTCAATAACACACCTGTGTCATGTCTTTAATTAGTCAGTGTGTAAACACTCCTGTGTTGTTCCAAATGTCATGTAACATTGCCCACAATTTCTTGCAGGCATAAGAAAATGAGCTTGTGACAGTTCTCTTTGGACTCTAAGCAATGCTTGTGCACTTAATTCTGTTCAATTGAAAACCATGTTAATGCATACAAAGTAATAATTTCCAATAAATCAAAGCACGTGTTTTGAGTGTATTTGGGTCTAATATTTAATCTGCACTTGTATTATTTAATATCAGGGTGTTTTAGCCACTTGTTACTGGCTTTCAAACATGGTTGATGTGAATTTCACCATGTTCTCTAAAGTGCAAAACACAGTATGCAACACACATACAGATGAGTCTTTGGCTGGCATCTGCATAGCTTTGTTGCGCATGCCAATTATGCATTTTGTCAGTGTTATGGCACAGCAGCTGCAAGTGCTTTTAAATGAATCACAAGAGAGCCAATGGCACACTGGTGCCAGGAGTGTATGTGATTGCTCAGCCATGCATCACCTCTCCATTCAATCTCTTATGTTTCATTCAGTGTTTTTTTTTTTTTTTCCACCTTAAGGTAAGTGTTTTTTTTCTGGATGGGCAATTTAGTCTCTTGGTTTTTTTTTTTTTTGTCTCTTTTCCTATTATGAAGGAAAGAAGGAGTGACATGCAATAACCTCTTTTTAAATTTCAGGAATTGGTTGTGGACAACAGACTTTATTCCAGTGAAACAGTGTGTGTGTGTGCACACACACACACTGTATAGCTACTTTACATTTTTCTTCATTCATAATGGTGCCACTACTACTATGCCATCATAGGTTGAAGAAATATTTGGAAAACAGAAATGCAAATTATCTTGCCAAGTGCTGCAATCATTTCAATGATAACTGTAAACAATTTTCTTTCTTTCTTTCTTTCTTATTCATTTAAAATTGCCTACCACTGAAAACTCATACTGCATATTTAAAATTGTTATAATGACTTTCCTGAAGTTGGACATGACAAAAATAAATGATTTGCATTTCTGTGATTAAGTTGGAATGACTGAGAAACTTGAATCATATGCTTGTGATTTCTGTGAAACCAGCTCATTTACCTTAAAGCCATTAACAGTGCACTGACTGGTTGTGAGTGGCATTCAGCTGGTCATGTGATCTCAACTGGTTGGGCACTGGGTGGACTAACAGGTCGCATGTTTTTGATTCACTACAAAGAACTGGGTTATAAGAGTCTTTTGCTGGGCAGTCTGACTTCACTGGTTGCACTATATCATATGTTTTTCATTCACTACAAAGAAAAGGCTCATAAAGGTGTTTTTCGCTCAGACTTCACTGTGTGTTTCATGCTGATTATTAATTTTAGCATTTTTGATTGAATTTTGAACTTTGATATGTGAGCATTTCTTTTCAATGGGCACAATTACTTTTTTTTTTTTTTTTTTTCATTTTATCAGTCATTTTAGTTTTAATTAGATTTTTTTTCCTTCCCCAAACCGAAATGTCTCTAATTGCCAAACCAAAATGTCACTAATATGGCCTCGTCACAGTTGACAGAAATATATATATATTTTTTTGACTCTGATATTCAAATGTTATACAAATGGTCTTGTTATCAATATTAGTCAAATGTCAGCAGCTCAACAAGTGCAGTAAACAAAAGTGCATTCTAAAGTGTACTGCAGATAGCTTTTACAAGCATTACAAAGACACACTTTGTGTCCATTCGTAGCATGTGCAATTTTGAATTGAATGGATATCAAGGTATTCAAGATGAGATGGGCACAAAATGTGAAGGTTTTTCCTGAAGATTCATATAAACGGAGGACATATACAACAAATGAATTCATTCTTTGGAGCTTCTTCTAAAAGCCTGTACTGGTTGTGTGTGCTCTTGCAGAATCTGTAGAACAGTAGGAGGTGAATGTGACCTTCCTGTAAATGTCTGGAGTTTTAATGAGCCATGTGATTAAAAAAAGATAAGAGAAGATATTAACACATGCTTCTTTCTTGAGCTCTGAGTGTTTTTCCCTTTTTCAGAGCCATTAGTTCCCTAGCATGTGGGTCCTCTAAAGTCACAAGTTGCATCCTAAATGACGCACTATACACTTTGCACTTATGCACTGTGTACTTATGCGCTATATATATATATATATATATATATATATATATATATATATATATATATATATATACTATATATACACACACTTATCTGTGTAGTGTTTGAATTATATAAGGTTATTTTGTCTTTCATCATCTCTGATAGCCCCTCCTCCTCTGCTATGTAATTATAGCTGTGACAGCTGAGTGCAGGGGGATAGTTCACCCAAAAATTAAATTGTGTTATCATTTATTTACCCTCATGTTGTTCAAAACCTATGAGTTTCTTTCTTCTGTTGAGCACAAAATAAGCTATTTTGAAGAATGTGTGTAACCATTTGCCGCCAAGACTACCATGGTATCCTTTTCCATTCTATGGAAGTCAATGACTACCGGCGACTGTTTGGTTACCAGCATTCTTCAAAATATCTTCTTTTGTGTTAAAAGATAACAGAATTGAACAGAATTGAGGGTGATCTCTTTAAAGCTGTTTTAGTTTGCATGGAGCAGGTCACCGCAGGGCCCGACCAGTTGAGATCACATGACCAGCTGAATGCTACTATTCAGTGAACCGTTAATGGCTTTGCAAGGCAAGCATCAAACAATTATATTTGAACTATATTTTCTAAGCACTAAGTAGCAGCAGCTGGTGATTGTACAGGCTGAAGCCACAAACTTGCAGAATCAAGTTATTTTAGGGCTTCATTTAAGCAGAAATCAAATGCTGAGCTCTTTAAAATTCCACATTTTATTGGATAATCTATATTTTGCTGACACTCAGCATTTGAAGATGGATGCTAGAGTCAGACTCAAAGCACAGTGTGAATCCTCAAAGGAACTGTTAAAGAGCTAGACAAGTTGCTTTGAAGCCTCATTGTTTTAGGAGGAGAACAGATAAAATACAATATTAATTCACTGTAAAGTCAAAATACTCAAATTCTCCTTCATTTAGTGAATATAGGCAGAATTTTCATGAATATCAAATCTGTTTTAAATAGCAAAAGACATAGAGCATATTACACTGTAAAATTTGATTTATAATCTGGATGCTAAAAGTCTTATACTAGCAAGTACACAATACTCAGTACAAAAATGTGCACGACACAGAATAAAATCTGACTTCCGTCATCTTCCAACCCTATTTCTCTCTCATATAACTTTCTGTTTTCTCTATACCTCTGTTAATAAAAATGGATAAATGAAATGATTTCAGCATTAAACGAAAGATAAAAACATTGTCTTATATTATATTATGACATTATTATGCTATTATTGTTCTTACAGATCTGCCTTTTAATTTATCAAAAGTAAGCTGATTATTTTTAATGTTGTTCATATAGGATTAGGAATAAAACTTTCATAGATAAATCCAATATCAGCTTCTGCAAATATGCTTTGTGGTTTATTGCCATCTGCTGGTAAAGACAAGTGTCCGGGTGTTTTTTAAAATATCCAATGTTACATTAAGTGCAGAAAGTTATATACAGAAAGTTTAAAAATCACTAAGCACTTATTAGAGATGCAAAGCTATAGATTATGTACCTAATCAAAACATGTACATTCAAAAGGAAATCATCTTCCTATAAATTCCACACTTAACTACACTGTGTATGAAGAATCTTTTATTTAACAACCATAAACCACCCAAGGCAACTTGGCATGTCATTTACTTCTGAGTCACTTGAAACAAAGCAGAGCAGCTTTATCATAATGACATGCAACATGCTTATCAGGGTGAAAAAAGGAGCAAACAAAGCATTTGTTGCACAGCAATAACCAACCTGACATGCTTCTCTAATTGAACAAATGTTCATTATGATTGAGACGTAACTTATTAAATAAACATTAGGATTGTAAAACAAGTGACGTAATGCAACACACAATCTTTCCATTCATTCACAAAAAATAAAAAATAAATAAAATAAAAAAATTAGCCACAGAACAGAAAAAAAAAAAAAAATCCATTAGACCCATGATGACCTTTGAATGCAAATGAACTCACTTCCTCATTTACAAGAAGTGCATGTAAACAATGACTAATGCTTAACAAAGCTCGTCCAGATCTATTATATCATATAATATAACAACATGGAATTGGATTGATATGATCTCTGATCTCATGTACAGAAGTGAACTACTACACCGGTTTATGACTTCACTGACAGCAGGGCTCTAATTATGGAGTCTTTAACGTAATTGACCAACCAAAGAAAAAACTAAAAAGTTACAACAATATTTGTAAGGGATCAAAATGGAATATATTGTTAGAATGCTGTGATTTTACTTAGAGAGTCTAATACACTATAAAACATCTGTTCAACTGTGGAAATTCATCTCTGTCAGTTTAAACCAATGTCTCCTGTCAACATTAAACTAATTCTAACAGAGCTTCCGGATATGTTGTACTCTCTAGCTCATTAGACCTGAAGTTTCCCAACAATAACAAAATCAACCAAAAACTCCTCATTCAACAGATAACAGCAAGGTTTGATATGGTTCCTTGCTGATTTATTTATGTGTCGAGCAGAGCAAAGCGGTATTGAACAATACAACATAACATTTGGCCAAGGGCCCCTCATGTTTTTAATGGTAGATGGGCTCAGCTTCTTTGTCCTTTGGGAACAGTTAGAGGAACCAGTGGTTAAGAAATTGATTATTATCACACTGGCACAGGCACATTAAATTGGTCCAACACAGAGGAAACTGAGGCACAGGAGGTTTCACAAATTGATGAACATTGAAGGTTGATCAAGCATAAAATATAACCCATCTATCCAGCAAAATCATACTCTTCTTTCTTTACTCTTGGCAACATTCAATCACATATGGCATGGAGAAAAATAAAAGGTACACTACTGTTTAAAATGTTGAAATCACAAGAGCTCTTATGTTCACCAAGGCTGCATTTTTGATGCATATTTGATCAAAAATACAGAAAAACAAATATTATTACAATATGAAAATAATTTTTTTTTAAATATATATTATAAAGTGCAATTTTTTCCTATAATGGCAAAGTTGAATTTTTTAGCAACCATTACTCCAGTTATCAGTGTCACATCATCTTTCAGAAATCATTCTTATATGCAGATTTGGTGCTCAAGAAACATTTTTTTATTATTATCAATGCTGATAATGGTTGTGCTGCTTAACAGTTGTGATGAAACCATGTTACTTTTTCATTATACAAATTATAATATATATATATATATATATATATATATATATATATATATATATATATATATATATATATATATATATATGGGAGTGTTTCTAATTTACAGAACTGTCACCGGGGCATGTGATTTCTCAGGACCTATTTTAATGATATCTGTCATATAGTGAGGGCATTTTCTGTCTGACTATTATAAAGATTTATAATAATGGCTTAGAGCACCTGTCCTGTAAGTGTGCAACAAAATCAAAAACACGAGCCTTTAAAATCACAAGGCAATTTTAAACCGCAAAAGCCCATGAGTAAACACGGAAAGTGCAAAAAGTCTTGCTAGTGCAATGCGCCCTTCAATCATGTCAGTACTTTTTGTGCTTAACTTTAAAGGCCATATTGACAACGTATCAAACACTCAATGACACTTAAGTTTTCTTAAGTTCTATTATAGCTACATATTCCTTCAAACGTGTCAATAAATATGCATTTGTAAGGCAGATTTTAGTCCTCCTTGAAGGTTAAAACAACATTATCCCTTCATAATTGTTGTAACTACTGAAAACAATGTTCAGACAGCTCTGCAAAACAATCATCTACATAATTATATGAATGTTTGGAAGCTGCAGACAATTTTGATGTAGGTATGTGAATGAATGTGGTGCATGGTTTAGGTTTGGATGGATCTTTCTAGCTCTGCCCACTGTGCAATCTCACCGCTCTAAAATTGTATCCCACATAGTATATTAAACATTAGATATTTTCTGATTGGCTGTGATTTTTGTTGTTTCAGGCAGTGCTTCAAATTAGACGTGTTGTACTGATTGCTCCTCCTTGGTCTGGCAGCAGTGATCCTTTGACTCACCTAATATGCTTCCCTGAGACAGGAAGAGATAGTCTGACTTCATGCCAGTTCTTTTGATAAAGTCTGTGGTCCTCTGATTAGTGCAGATCTCTAGTCAGTCCTCTCTGGCAGTTTATGTTGCCAAACGTTGATGATTTCGACAGGAGATGTAGTCACAATATCACACAGTGAAGCTTGTGAGAACTCATGGCTCTGTCTCCACGCCACTTTGTCTTTTTCTTCTTTTTCAGACTCCACTCTGGAACTTGCTGTCTAAAAAGGCAAAGAATGAATGAAAGAGAAATGTGTCAATACAAATTATAATAATGCCAGATTCAAACTTTGATATGCCCCTGTAATGTCTGGATAGGCAGAAGTAGATGATAACAGTTTTTATCTTTCTTTTATATCATTATGAAAAGACAAACCCCATATGTGTGACCATGAGTTTCATTTACCTGATTACTCTGACTAATTCATGAAAGGCTCTGTCCACATTCATTGGAGGATCCTTGGCACTTGTTTCAATGTAAGTAATCTAAAGGAATAGTTAAGAAATAGAAATTACTGCACAAAGTCACTCTTCTTTTCAGCCTTTAAAAAGATTAGAAGTTCCTTAAACACTTTCAAATTTAAATTTGACATTTTAAATAAGAGTTTTATGTAATAAAGTAAGATTTTAAGTACTGTAAATGTTCAAATCTTTTGATGAATATATGGATTATTATGTATACAAGATCAGAATAATTACAAAAATATATACTACTGTTAAAAAGTTTGGAGTCAGTGACATTTTTTTCCCCCCAAAGAAATTAATACCTTTTTTTTTTTTTTTTTAGAAAGGATGCATTAAATTGATCAAATGTCTGCTGAAAATTAGACTTCTTTCAAAAGCATAAAAATTGTACACACCTCACATTTTTGAATGGTAGTGTATATTTATGTTTATTGTTATGTTTATGTATTTTTGCATGTGGATGGATGCTCCAAAAATCGACAAACCAAAAAGTACCATAAAAGTAGTAGTAGTAGCAATCATACTGGTTTGGAATGGCATGAGGGTGAGTAAATTATGACATTTTTGGTTGAACTAACCTTTAACTGCTGTCAGTCAACACACAAACACTCTAAATTGTGGGCTCACTAACAGTTAAATTCCACTGTTGTCAGTCCTACATAAAGTCGTGCTCTGATATTGGTTGGACTCACGTTGTGTTTGGCAGCCATCTCACAGCCCTGTTCATTTGCCACTTTCCTCAGATGCACCAGGTCCACTTTGTTAGCCACCAAAACCATGGGGAATGATTCCCTGATGAAGACACAAAACTTGTTAAAAACAAAAACAAAAGAAAAAAGGGAGGAGGGAATATTCTGAGGTGTCAAAAATGAGTTGTGGACTAGAGTTTTGTATGTACACATGATTTCTAACCGGTCTTTGACTCGTAGGATGAGCTGGTGAAAGCGGTCGATGTGTTCAAAACTGGCCTTGTCCGTCACAGAGAACACAATGAGGAAACCGTCACCAGTCCTCATGTACTGCTCTCGCATGGCGCTGAATTCCTCTTGACCTGCTGTGTCTAAAACTGCAAGGAGTGACGGTAATAGGGACAAGATAATGACCAGGACATATGTTGTCATGTCATAAGAATATAATGAAGATAATAAAGTATTACCTGAAAAATATTTAATTTCTTTTATATATACAAATAATATTCTCTATATTTTCTACCCACCATCAAAGTATGTTTACATAAACCAACCAGTCTTTAGAAAGCAGAATGAAAGACAGTCAAATTATGTATATTTTAACTTTTTTTTTTTAAATAGTATTTTTTTATTATTATTATTATTTTCCCTTTTTCTCAAACCTAAACCAGCTTGGACTGACTTCAACTAGTTTAAAATTGCTACCAACTAAAGTAGGTTTTTGCTGGATTTTCCATTAGCCATGATTTTTGTTGATCTGTAATGAGGTTAAAAGCTTAATATTGGCCTACTGATAAGACTGCAAATATACATAACTGTATGAGAGCAGTAAAAGCAAGAATATTACTTATAATGCAGAAAAATAGCACACACGTACCATCCAAAATAGCCCACTGGCCATCGATCTCTGTGTGTTTCAAGTAGGAGTCTTCAATAGTAGGATCGTAATCTGGTACAAAAATCTTTTGGAAAAACTGGATAGTAAGAGCACTTTTTCCCACGCCTCCGTCTCCCACAACCACCAATTTATACGTTGGGAGGTTGTCGCTAGGGACCGCACTGGTTGCCATGATAACAGCTACACCTGAGGAGAGAGAGGAGAATGTTATCCCTGATCATTATTTAGGCCGCATTAGGTAGATGACAGTTACGAGGACTTCTCATGTTTTATATGAAATAAAGAAGCTGAAAGTACTGATGAAAAGTTCAAATGAGGTTTTCTGTGGTTTGGGAATAGTTCTGCAGAGAGCTAATTTAGGATAAAGGGATGCATTGCAAAGGATATGGTCTAGACACAGACAGTGTGGTTCTTTGTAATTGCTGTTATTTTCTGCACAACACAAGCCTTGAAATCTTCCAAACCCAAATCTTATTTTATTTTTGATTACAGTCTCAAATAAAGTAAAAATAAAAATTAAACAAAGTACCATGAAGTTTCTTGGAGAATGTAAGAATGCGAATAAGATGTCAAAATGTTGATGATATTCATATATTTATCTATTTTAAAAGAGAATTTTTAGCCTTGCAAATGTGTTTTTAAATAAAAAAAGTATCTTTGATTCTAGTACAGAAGAGGGGAGAAAAAACATTAAATATATAAAATGTACCATAAAGTACAAATGCATTATTATTATAGTAGCTTATTGAGCTACTTCACTTATATATATATATATATATATATATATATATATATATATATATATATATATATTAGGAGTGGGCAATATGGCAAAAATATCATATCACGATTTTTTTTTCAGAAATATCACGATTCACGATTTTATCACGATTCTTTGTCATGTTGATTTTACTATTTTGCAAGTTGTCTGAGCAGTACAGCCAAACTAATTTCCCTTTTTTAAAAACAAAGCCTTTCAAGGTAACAGAGTATACAATAAAAAAGAATGGCAGATATTTAGGCCAAAATGAGCGAAGATAAAAATTGTTGTCATTATTTTATCTGTTAATAGAAAATAAGAACAAAGATACACATAACAAATAAACATAATACGAATTTTTCAAGTACAGTAGGGGTATTTAGCAGTATTGAATTAACAAATATAAAAAGTGAAACACTATATACTTATACATACATCAATTGTACATTGATTCTAATGAAAGCAACTATATTAAAGTTCTTCAGTCAAGAGCAGTGACTGATTTTTCTCTTTGTGTTTTGTTGTTTTATTAACATTGCAACAACAGTTCAACCAAAAATGAAAATTCTGTCATCTGTCTGTCAATTCTGTCATAGTGTTTTATTTTTATACCATCATTTACTCACTCTCAGGTTGTTTTAAACCTGAATGGGTTTCTTTTTTCTGTTGAATGTTATATTATTAAATTCAGCGGGGAGCGGACCAGCTACTGTTTGGTTACTCAAAATATCTTATTTTGTGTTTAGCACAAGAAAGAAATTAATACAGGTTTGGGACAACATGTAAGTGAGTAAATAATGACAGAATTATAATTTTTGGGTGAACTATCCCTTTAATGACAGTCGGCAGCATGTTTAGTACTGTCCCTTTAAGACCTGCACGCATCTAATATACAGGAACGCATCCTTTTTTCTCTCAGTTGTTTACTTTCACTTTAGACATAAGTAACTGTGTTTATATGTAAACATTGTGTTTTTGACAGTATTAGCACAATCAGATGCGATAAATAACTTAGTTCAGTAATTAGGCGCAATTTGACAGGCTTTTAGTGCGTGCTTCAGGTGAATGCACTGGAAAAGCGTGTCAGAACAGCACGCATATAAAATGTTTAACCGGCAAGACTTTAAAGCAAATAATGTACTTTTGTGATTGTGAATAAGTGCAGTGTCCTGTGAGTGTAACTCTACCACTGATGTAACACTGATGTGAACTGGAGTTGATAGAATATACGCTGTAGCACGATACTACGATATTTCTCCAAAAGCAGATCGTGGAGACATTATCGTCCACGATCAAAAATCGTCATATCGCACACCCCTATATATATATATATATATATATATATATATATATATATATATATATATATATATATATATATATATAAATAATGTACAAGCACTTGTATTTAATTTTATGGGAAATAAACAAACAAGCAATATACAACAAATAACAAGAGACCATAGACTGGCTGTGTAAAACTATTAAACAAGATTCTTAAACAAGTGCCCCAATTTTATTATGTATAGACTTAAGGTGAAATGACCATTTGAACCTAAAAGTTGTATGAAAATAAGTAAAAACACATGTTCTTACCTAAAAAGACAACTCTACTAGCAGAGCGAAGAGTTTGAAGAAGACAGCTAGGCTAACAAAGAAGTGTTTGCCCGGCCCGTGAGCAGGGCAATGTGTGCTCTTCAGGAGGAAAAGTCTGTCAGTGGGTGACAGCCACCCCTTCCTGCGGCCCACAATGTGAGGAAGGAGTACACTTCCCTCCTAATTCCACCAGGCCTGAAAATTTGAGTGATCTCGCTTTCATAAGGGAACTATGAGAACCTCTCGACCAAACACACCCACGAGAAAGACCTCAAACTGACCTCTTATGATCACGGTTCATGTACTGTAGTTGCAGGCAATAGGCGGAGTTCATCCATAAATGAAAATGGTAATTTATTCCCTCCTGTTATTCTTTCCTTTGGAAAGGTTTTTTTTCTCTCTCTCTCTCACTCCTGCGTTTTAGCAAAATTTTCTTCATCAGCAAGTAAATTCAAAATAGCTGATAAAGTGCAAATAACTTATCATGTGAATTCTAACTTTATTGTTATAACAAAATAAATAACACTGAGAAATAACCACAGGGTTATACCAAGTTAAAATAAATTAATAACTGTACAGCTCTGATTTTATCTTTTTATTCAGATAAATCTATTCTAATTATGATTTACTTTTTT
Organism: Spinibarbus caldwelli; assembly: GCA_039654775.1. Classification (NCBI taxonomy): domain Eukaryota; kingdom Metazoa; phylum Chordata; class Actinopteri; order Cypriniformes; family Cyprinidae; genus Spinibarbus; species Spinibarbus caldwelli. The sequence continues at coordinate 20,627,453 of CM077233.1, read as the reverse complement.
TTATTATGTGACAGAAATTGACTACCTTTTTATATTTCGTATTTTCCCTATAGACCTTTCATATTTCTGAATAATTTTAGATGATCTAATTGCCTTTTATGCTTACACAGAACAGCATTGTTTAAAGTTTTTTATTAAAAACAAATGGGTTAGAGCCAGCTCATTAAACTTCTCTAATGTTATTACAAATTGTAGCCTATAATTTACTTTCTAAATGTCTGACAGTATCACATCCACACAGCTGTAAAGCTATATTTAGTTTCTGTATCACTCAGAAGTTTCCCGCGCTCTTCTCTCCATCGGTGATGACGTATTCCGTTAGATCAGTCACTCAATTCAGAGTTATCTTATTTAATAAACACTTATGATGATTATAAACAATGCCAGCCTGAGTCCGAGGGCTATAAACTGACATTCGTGAAAGGTTTATGTCTGAAATGACACATATGAGTGTGATTCTGGGTACTGATAAATGACAATGATCATCAAAACCATCATCAAACTCTGGCAGGAAACTTACCAGTCATGAGTTGGTTGATTTACCAAGTGTGCAAAAATCCCGACTCCTCCTCGACATCCCTGTATATCAGAATAATCAACAGGCTCTTAGCAAAACAGGCTCTGCCTTTCAGTTTAAATGGAAAATTAAGACATTTTCCTCCGCCCTTATGAAATTACAGTGTAACAATCTTCACAGCGCTACTGCTGATGCTATAAATAGAATGGTTTCGACGGGGTGGATGTGTTTCTTTAGCTTTACTTTTATGGTTCTTTCATTGTTTTATTTAACTAGCAGCATTACACATCTGAAGCAAACAAAAGTGCATATATCCCCAGAACTTTTCCTAAAACACCGTCTTCTTCAAAACCCGTACATCTTGCCATAAACGGAAGAATCCCCCCCCCCCCCCCGAGCGCAAATGGACTGTTCCTCTGAATGAAGCCTCACCAGCACTTTTAAAGAGACAGCTAAGTTTATTACTGAACGATTTTTAGATGATGTATGAGATGAAAAACAAAATTATGTTTGAAAGTACAATAGAAATAACTTTATATTTTGTCTATTTATCTTAAGAGGACGACGTTTGCCAGATGTAATTGTAACTTTTTTAATACTGTTAAATAGAAAGGCGTAGGCATTTATAACATTTCAATAGATGAGGTTGAAAAAAAAAAAAAAAAAAAAAAAAAAAAATATATATATATATATATATATATATATATATATATATATATATATATATATATATATATATATATTACCGATGATCACCGATGATCCACACTGTATATATATATATATATATATATATATATATATATTGTTATGGGTCTTTCACGCCCAACCGGTGCTCTGACATAAGTATGAAATGAATCTGAGATACTAGTGTAACTAGTGCCTGTTTTGAAAGTGTTTTCTACGAGTCAAAAGTTATGCTCCTCTAGAGGCGCTCGGTGGCTCAAAATATTTTTGGTTTAGTCAAAAAATATACCCATTCATACGTGACACACAATAGCCAATAAAGAACGCCGATATCCACTAATTTATGAATACAAAATGTAGAGTATGTGATTTGTGATTTTTTTTCCACACATACTCCAGTACCATTTTAGTGGCACCAATTATACACTTTAATTTCCATTCTAATTCTCATTCTATTTCTACGGAGTCCGCAAATCGTTTGTGTTGTCGTAAAACTGTCGTAAACATTTCTTGCGGTAGATGTGTTTCCATAACAGTTGTCCTTGTGAGAATGAGCACAAAGTAGCAAGTAAGAGAATACTCACGGTTTTATATTTTTAAATGGATATTTTACCCAGAGACTTTGGGGCAATGTGTTTAGGACCTTATTCGACAATGCAAATTTTAGTTCGGAAAAGAAGGGCTTGCGAGACATGAAGTGATGAAAATGTACAACGCATTTTTTTTTTTTAAAGCAAAATGCATTTTTTGAACTAATTTTCATATAGTTTTTGGAAAATAAATATTTATTATATGTGCATGGTAGGGTATTGATGAGATATAACATTTGATGTGAAATGTAATGATGATATTATTTATGGTTAATAATATATCATTTTGTCATTTGTGTTGACAGTTAAGTCAAGTGGTCAAAAGCAAGAGAAGAGATGGCTTCGCCGTTTCTGAGACTCTCTGTGTTTATTCAGAAGTATCGGACACCCCTGCTCCTTGTCGGCTGTGGAGGGGTATTTTCTGCCAACATTTTCTATCATGTTTTCCCAGAATATACATACAGAAAAGTATACCAGGCCTGGCACAAAGGAGAACCAGCCAGTCTGTCGGAGAAGCTTGAGAACGTCTTTCAAGAGGTGCTCAAAGATTCTGATGTCAGCTTCCCTAAAAACTTCAGTGCTTTTGCCGCCTTCGGCTTTCACCCGGTAGGGGCAGGTGTTCCATGGCTTACCTCTGGAGCGCAGATCGGCATCCCAGCCAACTTCAACAGCACCACCGATGATCCATCGGGCATCACCAACCGCACTATTCTCATCAATGGCAAAGAGCTGGAGTGGGACAGCGATTCAGGCGCTGCTCTCAAAAACTCCCTGGTGTTCTCTCCGAAGGCACAGAAGTTTGCTATAGCCCGAGAAGTGGCCCGACTGGGGGCCGGGGGTCCCGTGTTGCACGCTGCAGTGGCTCCAGCATGTCTGGCAGGGGCTTGTATATATAGCGTAGCCCTCAAGCAGATCTTTGCGCTCCAGGCTGGGTCCATTTTCTTCAGGGCTGGTGTTAATGTGTTTGCTGTGGGTTTAGGGGTTATGTCTTATATCCTGGCTTCTGATGCTCTGAGCCAGTGGTTGGACTACAGCTCGGATCACTGTGCAGCATGTCTGTCAAGCGATTATGCAAAGGGTGGTTTAGAGTTCTATGAGAAAATCTTGACGCGGAACAAGACCCTGCGCTCTCTAATGGGCACAAAAGGGGAAGAGATGTATGCCCCCAGTGGAAACTTGTTTCCTGGACATCTGCTGCAACTCAGACACGCCCCTTACACATCTAGACGGGATAAGATTTTAAATCTTTTGAAAAATGAGAAAGTATAAACTGTCTGATTATATTTAAAAGCATATATGTGCTTAGTTTCTACCATGTAAAAATCATATTGCAATACTGCATTTGTATATGGACAGTGCTTTTGAAATGGTACAACACACCACTAGATAACTTGTCTTCCCTTTCTCACAAATAAACAATTTAACTTAAGTCCATCATGTTCTAGTCTACGTCTGTCAAAGTATCATGGTGCTGATTAGGTTACATTATGATCAGATAGTACATATGCCATACACATTTATGTAAGCCATCACAATGACATGAAAACAAAATGATTTTAAAATGTGTTAACGTATCCACAGTTTTTTTTTTTTTCAGTTGTTCAGTTGTTTATGGTAGGATTTTTAAAGTATGTTTGCTGATTATACATGCCTACATAACAGTCATAGTGTAAGACCATCAACCAGAGGATGAATGCCAAAAAGATGTTTGAGAGGCAATCTTGCTGAAGCACACATTGGGTGTGGACATTTCCCAGTCCACATACTACATTCTAGATCACATCATTCTGTAATGACATTTCCAGTAGGTTTGACTCTGTAGTGAAAGTCCTCTCATGTCTATATGAAAACTTTTTTTTCTCCAGTTACATACAAAAAAGTAAAGGCTCGTAACTCCAAAACTATAGCAGAGAGAGTCAAAAGGTTGGTATCGTTTGAAAGGAAAGTTTTTAGATTAAAAAATAAATAAATAAATTTGGACATTCTCATGCTGAGAAACTGCTAATAAACAAAAAAAAAAAAAAGTGTGTACAAGGGAAAATTTACATGTCTTTCTAATTTGACATGCAATATCTCATGAAGGAAATAAGGTAGAGGGATCATTCTTTTTTGGTGATGTTCCTCTATATGTGAGCTGAATCTGGATCTGAATTTTGCAGTGATCACAAAGAAATCAAAAGTTACAGCATTTGGAACAAAGGTAGGCATTTAAAAAAAAAATAAAAAATGTTTTCTGAGTAACATGCACCAAATTAATGACTCGTAATTCCAAATCTCTAGCAGGAGAGTCAAAAGGTTGGTATTGTTTGAAAACTTTTAAATTCATGCTGAGAAACTGCTTGATAAAAGACAAAAAATAAAAGTTAGCTCAAGGGAAATTTTACATATCTTTCTTATTTGTCATGCAATAACTCAGGAAGGAAATACGGTAGGAGGACAATTCTGTGAGTTGTATCTGGATCTGAGTTTTGTGGTGATCGCATAAAGAAATGAAAAGTTACAGTATTGGAACTAAGGTAGCCTCTTTTTGTTTAGCCTTTGTCGCTCCCTAATGGGCATTTTTAAAGTCGTTCTTTCATGATCAGTGCATGGGATTATGTTGATTTTGGACTCATTTCAATCAATTTTCTACAATCCATGCATGTTTTATTAAGTTATAAGCGAAAATACCATGTAATAGCTACATTTTGGTTTTAGTTAGCATCTGTGTGCCTGTGGGGTTTTATGTTTCATATCTCGTGATCGATTTATTGGATTATGTGATGTTGGACTCGTTTTAATTGTGATAATCTGCTGTAAATAATGATGTCCAAATTTCCACAATCGGAGCATGTTTCATGAAGTTACGAGGCAGAACGTGACATAAATGCTACATTGTTTATTATTTACTTATGGGTCTTGTGGGCTTCACGTACAAAAACTCGCTCAAGTTTAGTCAAAGCCCAAAACAATTATACTCGTAATCTACTCCGTGAGAGCTTTCAAATGACATATGACACGACTATCTGAGCTTTATGATGTTTTTGACATATTATGATTTTTTTTCCACCAGTTTATCAGCAAATAACTCAGCACTACTTAGGTGTCTTTCCATTTGGCTACATGGATTGTAAAGTTCAGACTCTAAGTTTTTCAAATGAGACCTTATTGCTTTGATCAAGGCTGTAGTTTTGAAAATATGATTATTAATTTTTGCACAGCTAGGGGGCGTCAGGTTTAGAGGGACTGCTCAGCACTCGTTAAGAGCTGACCAAAATGATTACATTCATTAAAAAGCTGAGAGTCTAAGCTTTAAAATGACACCTAATTTATGTTACTCCATTTAGTGGTCACTGAGTAATATGATCATGAATTTTTTTTAGGGGGGTGCTTAACAGCACCCCCCCCCCCCCCCCCCCCCCAATGCACTTTAGTGTTTTAACTTTTCACATACTGTGAGATTAATATTCTGTTCAATATTAAGGTTTAGATATAATACACATTTCAAGAATTCCTAGCTACTAACATATTTATTATTGGTTTATTGCACAGTACAGGGCCTAAACATAACATAGCATGTTAAGATAATATACAGTAAATGCAAATGAATAATTAAAACTTCTAAGAAGTCGAAAGTCTTAGTGAAAAACAAGTCATTAGGAGCATCAGCAAAATTATGCCACAAGATGTCCCCATTGTCCATATAAACTATCTGGATGAAAAATCCTGTGAGCAGCGTGTTTTCATTGCTTTAACAGTTGGTGGGTTGTATCAGAGTAATCAGTTGTGGCCCACTTATATCGGATATAAAACCATATTGATTCTAATAGCAGTACTGGAAATAAAACCCTGTCTATCTATCTATCTATCTATCTATGTATCTATCTATCTATCTATCTATCTATCTATCTATCTATCTATCTATCTATCTATCTATCTATCTATCTATCAGTAAATGTCCCGCCTCCCCAGGTTGTGACTCCACCCCCGGCCGCTGGTGGCGCTGCGGAGAGATGTCGCGCCATGTTACAATGTAACACTCAGCACTGCTGCTGCTTCTGCGGCTCCTACAAAGTAACAGCACCGTGATCGGAGACGCAGCTTGAGAAGTGACCGATCCCGGTGAGCCGACCTCCAGAGTGGGAAATGCGTTTTTATTCTCCTGTGAGATCCCCCCCCGCCGCCCTAGTGGTCCCGTTGAGTGGATTGTAAAGTGTCCTCACTGACTGGCTTCACAGGATCGAGTTTGTGTGGATTATTGGAACCGGAGGCCCCGCTGAGTTGAGTGTGTGTGCTGGGCTGGAGTGGGTCAGTATGAGGCTGCCGCTGCCGCTCTGAGCGGGCTCTCTGCTCCCCGCCTTGGGTCTCTTACAAAATAATATTTACTTATAAAACTGGACACCCCTGGAGCAGTTTATGACGGTAAGAATCGGCATGTCACTTTATTGTTGCTGGGTTTTTTTGGTACTAAAATGCTGTCTGCTTTCCTGGATACACTAACAACAAATTTTAAGTTGTTTTCTATATGATATTGTTATGTTTTAGACAAGCAAATAACTACATACAAGGAATACTTCTTTCGCATTTTATTTGTAAATGTTGTACCAGAAGATTCAGTTGTTGAAGCAGCTTTTTCTGTAGCTGAAGCGGTAGCAGATTGGATTTTGTTGGAGTATTTCACCAACACAATAGAGCTTTGATTAGAGATTTACATGATTATTTATTCCATTTGAAGGATTATCTTAATTTAACTTTACCTTATTAATAGCCAAGCACTGATGATCCCGGTCATTGGTCAAAACATTTGGTGATTTGTGAGTCAAAGACGTGTTTATGCGGTCAGTCTCTCACTCTCTTTTTATTTATTTTGTTTATTTTTATCAGAGTTATTTTATGTGTTGTATTGGCAGTGACGTCAGGGTTTATCACGGTGTGACATGTGACTTAATCATTGCGACGTCACATTGACAGGTGAAAACCAGTTGTTCAGAATTCCTCCTTCATGCTGGCATGGGTACATGGGTGGATGGATGTTGGTGTGTGTGTATATATCTCTTTATAGAATAGAATTTGACATTTTACACACACACACACACACACACACACACACACACACACAGAGTTTGGGGTCTCTAATATTTTCAGTTTTTACTCTCTTATTCTCACCAAGGCTGTATTAATTTGATAAAAAATACAGTAAATGTTGTGGAAGTATATTATTGCAATTTGGCTTAGCTGTTTTCATATATGAAATATACTTTAATATAAAATTGTATATATAATATAATATTCTTTAATTTCTTTAATGCGACTTACTTCTCTAATAACAGCTTAATTTTCATCAACCATTTAGTCCTCCAGTCTTCAATCATATGATCCTTCAGAAATCATTCTAATATGTTGCAGAAACCATGATAATTGTTTTTTTTTCCCTCCCCAGGATTCTTTGAAAGTTCAAAAGAACAGAATTTATTTGAAACAGAATTATTTTGTAACATTGTAAATATTTACTGTCACTTTTGATCAATTTAATACATCCTTGCTGAATAAAAGGAGAAAAAAAATCATACTGACCCGATGTGAAAAGGAAGGTAGACATACAGGTGCATCTCAATGAATTAGAATGTCATGGAAAAGTTCATTTATTTCAGTAATTCAACTCAAATTGTGAAACTCGTGTATTAAATAATTCAATGCACACAGACTGAAGTAGTTTAAGTCTTTGGTTCTTTTAATTGTGATGATTTTGGCTCACATTTAACAAAAACCCACCAATTCACTATCTCAACAAATTAGAATACTTCATAAGACCAATAAAAAAACATTTTTAGTGAATTGTTGGCCTTCTGGAAAGTATGTTCATTTACTGTATATGCACTCAATACTTGATAGGGGCTCCTTTTGCTTTAATTACTGCCTCAATTCGGCGTGGCATGGAGGTGATCAGTTTGTGGCACCTGCTGAGGTGGTATGGAAGCCCAGGTTTCTTTGACAGTGGCCTTCAGCTCATCTGCATTGTTGGGTCTGGTGTCTCTCATCTTCCTCTTGACAATACCCCATAGATTCTCTATGAGGTTCAGGTCTGGTGAGTTTGCTGGCCAGTCAAGCACACCAACACCATGGTCATTTAACCAACTTTTGGTGTTTTTGGCAGTGTGGGCAGGTGCCAAGTCCTGCTGGAAAATGAAATCAGCATCTCCATAAAGCTTGTCAGCAGAGGGAAGCATAAAGTGCTCTAAAATGTCCTGGTAGATGGTTGCGTTGACTGTGGACTTCAGAAAACACAATGGACCAACACCAGCAGATGAAATGCAGCCCAATACATCACTGACTGTGGAAACTTCACACTGGCTTCAAGCAGCTTGGATTCTGTGCCTCTCAAGTCTTCTCCAGACTCTGGGACCTTGATTTCCAAATGAAATGCAAAATTTACTTTTATCTGAAAAGAGGACTTTGGACCACTGAGCAACAGTCCAGTTTTTTTCTCCTTAGCCCAGGTAAGATGCTTCTGACATTGTTTCTGTTTTAGAAGTGGCTTGGTAGCCCTTTTCCTGAAGATGTCTGAGTGTGGTGACTCTTGATCACTGACTCCAGCTTCAGTCCACTCTTTGTGAAGCTCTCCCAAGTGTTTGAATCAGCTTTGTTTGACAGTATTCTCAAGCTTGTGGTCATCCCTGTTGCTCGTGCACCTTTTCTTACCCCATTTCTTCCTTCCAGTCAACTTTTCACTTAATATGCTTTGATACAGCATTCTGTGAACAGCCAACCATTCAGTAATGACCTTCTGTGACTTATCCTCTTTGTGGAGGGTGTCAATGATTGTCTTCTGGACAACTGTCAGATCAGCAGTCTTCCCCATGATTGTATAGGCTATTTTGTAACCATTTTGAAGGTTTTGCAGGTGTTTTGAGTTGATTAGCTGATTGGCATGTCACCATATTCTAATTTGTTGAGATAGTGAATTGGTGGGTTTGTTAAATGTGAGCCAAAATCATCACAATTAAAAGAACCAAAGACTTAAACAACTTCAGTCTGTGTGCATTGAATTTATTTAATACACGAGTTTCACAATTTGAGTTGAGTTAGTGAAATAAATTAATTTTTCCACGACATTCTAATTTATTGAGATGCACCTGTATGTGTGAATGGTAAAGATCTGCTGGATGAACTCTTTTAAAATCTATTATTTTTCATTGGTCTCTGTCATTGTTTGATTTTCAGCGATTCAGGATCTTGGAGATCTGAGTTAGCAGTCCAGTCCCTGTGGGCTGAGTGGATTTTATGCAGGAGCAATTTGGGATGATTTCAGGGTGTCAGCTGTTAGGGGCGCGAGGGCTGCAGCAAGGGCCCTGGCCGGCATTTCTGTGCACCTGAGCCAAGGCCATGTAGAGCTGAACTGGGGGGGCTTTGAAGAGGGGGTAACAGGAGGCAGGTGTTCAGACAGTTGGAACTGGGAGCACCTGCCCATCTCTGTATGGGAAACCACATTGCCTGACCGAGCACATTGCAGTTTTAGTTCTGACCTCCTGAGTACAACCCATGGCCAGGTTAAGCACCTAATTAAGAGGATCTTTCATGGGATCTTAGCACCATATACTCTGTCAGACTGAGATATAATTTAGTTTTAAGCTGTAAGGTCATTTCCACAGTTTTTCTATTGTAATAATTGCTGACTTCCACCTGGTAGTAGCCTGTGTGGCATTAGTTCATTTAAAGTTATAGATAATAATATTATTAAAATGTATTTTCAAGCATGAATGTTAGTCAATTAACTATTTAGCTTGGAATGTCAGAGTTGTTCAGTTCACTGTAGTGACGACAACTCGCCAGTTCTCATTGATAACAAATGATGGTCACATAATCGCTGTTAACCCTCTTTATACAAGCTGTAAAACTGAAGAAAAGGTGTTTTTGCTTTTACAATTTGGTGTTTTGAACAATTTGATTTTATTATAAATCTAAAACTTACATCCAGTGTGTGCGGATGGACCATTCAAAAGTTGATTGGTAAGATTTTTATAATGCTGTTGAAAGAAGTCTCTTATACCCACCAAGGCTATGTATAGTTGAATAAAAATATGGTAAAACAGTTATACTGTGAAGTAGGGCTGGACCAGAATATTCGAATATTCGTTCGCTGGGTTTGCATTCGATTTTCAATTTTGAGATTCGAATATCCCCCTCTCTCTCTCTCTCTCTCTCTCTCTCTCTCTCTCTCTCTCTCTCTCTCTCTCGAACACCTGGCATCCCCCGCAAACCGGTTCTCAACTTGTCCGCCTGTCTGAACATCTGCACCAGCAACAAACCCTTCGTCAATGAAAGACGTTCGTGCTGACCTATAGCATGCATATATTTCATGAAAAATCTTCTATTATGAGCTCGCTTGCCACACATTTACATTTGAAATAACGAACTTCAGCGCGCAAAAGACGCGACATGTGAACGGGCCCTCTGCTATCACAAGACCGAATGCGATGCATGCGTTTTCTTTCTGTCAACTGTCCCGAGATGCGAGAGAAAGTCTTGGATCAGCGTGCAGTAGCTCTTGTAGTGCAGACGAGATGCACCGATGTGAAGGCGCTTTGAGAGAGTGAAAGAGAGAAGACGCGGTACAGCTGAATCACTCACGCTGTATTCAAATGACTGATTTAATCTGATATTTTGTGTGGATTTATTTACTCATCTAACCTACATGCTATATTCAACAAATGTTTTTAGGAATTTCCCTCATTATAAACTTGAAAGCTGCGGGGATGAGAAAACTATGCGATATACACAAATTCAGGACCTGATTAAATATTATACAGAGATTTGTGAAATAAAATTCCATGACTTTTACAAAACTTTTCCAGGCCTGGAAATTGCTGTTTTAAAATTCCATAGCTTTTCTAGGTTTTTCATGACTGTACGAACCCTATAAAAGCAACTGATGCACGCTTTCAGTCACTAAAGATTGGTCCTCTCCCTCCTCTAATCACATGCCGGATCCGTTACCCGCTTTATTCCGGGACCTCACAATTTACAAATTAAGCACTGGGCTACCTTATTAAAAGTGTTGCTCTTAACAGACCTGTGTGTTTTGTATCACTAGTGCAGTGTCCGTTCTCGGAGCATATAAGCTCTGCCCGCGTGCTCTGCTCATGCTGTTCTGTAGTTTATTAAAAGTTTATTCATTCTGAACGTGTCGCGTGTCCATATTGCACCAAAATGCGACACTGCACTTCCTTGGGTCCGCAGCAACACACCCGCCACGCATGAAGTCGATTGGATGAACGGTTCTCGACATAATAAAAATGCAAACAGACAGACACACAGAGATTCCTGTCTTTATTAGAGAGAAGAATATGTTCAGCCCCCTCCCTCCAAACCTTCGAATATTCGGTGTTGATACTACCGAAGCTTCGAAACTCAAAAAATGGTATTCGGACCAGCCCTACTGTGAAGTATTATTACAATTTAAAATAATTTATTTCTGTGTTGCAAAGCTGAATTTTTAGCAGTCATTATTCCAGTTTTCAGTGTCACATGATCCTTTAGAAATCAATCTAATGAAACATTTCTTATTATCAATGTTGAAAATAATTCTGCTTAATACTTTTGTAAAAAAAAAAAAAAAAAAGGGGTTTATTTTTTTCAGGATTCTTTGATAAATAGCATTTATTTGCGAAAGTTAAAGTCTTTACTGTGACTTTTGATCACTTTAATGGATCCTTGCTTAATAAAAGTATTAGTCTCTTTAACAACAACAACAAAAAAATCGTACTGACTACAAACTTTGGAACGATAGTGTACTTTCCAAGATGACACAAGTCTGATCAGCTGAGCTGTGAGATAACAGGCTTCTTTTCACTAGCAACTGAGAATTTTAGTGTCTGACCCACTTGATAACATTTGAAGCGTTGTTGTTTCCTATTTAGCTAGTAATCTTGTTGAAATGATTATCTGGTTTGGTATACTAAGTTACTTAGTACAAATCTTAAGATAGATTATAAAGAGCTTTGAAAGTACCAATGTTACACTAGTGGTAAAAGTGATTGAAGCTATGGATTTTAATATAACAGCATTTGTTTTTGCAATGCAGAAACACCCATCATGTTTAACTGGACATTCAGGAATTATGATTGGTTCATCTAGGAACTGCACCTTCTAATACCAGGTCAAATATATTCAACCATATTCAGCCATCTCAGATCTGAGTCATTAAGAGATGAGCGTGGTGGAAAAAGGGGCTCGTTTTTACAGGTTTTCTCTGCTTGTTCTTTTCAATAAAAACTTCCTGTCTGAGTAGGTAAGAGATGGATGACTGGCCTCGGTATTGTGAATGGAGGCTGTTCTGTCAGCATTGTTGCGGTGACTGCTCATGTGGCACTGCAAAACAGATCACCAGCCATACATCCCATGCGTTTCAGCAGATATGACCACAGCTGTGTGTACGGTCCATCTGTTGCAGACTCAAAGGTGTTTTACAAGCGTACCAGTGCATTTAATTGTTAGTGTTGTGTTGTTTTTGTGAGGGAGGATTCATTCAGTAATTTTCATTTTTGTTCCAATTTCCATTTCAGATTTCCTAACAAAAGAGCATATTCTTTCAAATGTACATCTTAGATTTTGTTAATTATAAAGCTCAGTGTCGCTTCCTTCTGTTGTCACCAAACACGTGCTCGGCCCTGAGGAAATGAGAGTGTCACATTTTTGTGGTAAACACTCCAAGATTATATGGAATAGCTATCATGAGCTTCCTTTTTACTTGAAGATTTATATCACTCTGTGGACAGGGAATAAAATCTTTTATTTTGACACTTACAGTACTGTTTAAATATTTGGGGTATGTACGTTTTTTTATTTTTAGGAAATTAGTATTTTTATTCAGCAAGGATGCATTAAATTAAACAAAAGTGACAGTAAAGGCATTTATGATGTTACAAAAAAATATATATTTTAACCTATTAAAGAATTTTGAAAAAATATGTAGCACAGTTTTCACAAAAATATATTAAGCAGTACAATTGTTTTTAACATTGATAATAGGGCTAGGTAACATGTTAATTATCATTTTTACTGTTCTTCAGAATAAAAAAGTTTTATTCTAGAAATATAATTATGTAATTTAAAGTTAAAATTAGTGTCATAGCTTTAATATAATAAAAACTTCATTAAGTGTAATTTAAGTGTTTGTATAAAAATAAGCAAATTTTAACCTTAAATTTTAATGTAGTACCAACTGACTTTCATGTCTATTTTACAGCAAAAAGATTTTTTGAAAGATTTTTTTGTACTGTATATAGGCCATGCGTGTGTGTGTGTGTGTGTGTGTGTGTGTGTGTGTGACACACAAACACAAAATAATTTATATTGAATTATAATTATAATTAATTTTATTTATATATGTATGTGTTTATATTATATATGTATTTATTTATATATGTACATACACATACATATATAAATAAAATTAATTATAATTATAATTCAATATCAATTATTTTGTGTGTATATATATATATATATATATATATATATATATATATATATATATATATATATATATATATATATATATATATATGAGACACACACAAAATAATTAATATTGAATTGAAATTGTAATTGAATCGAAGCGCAGGCTATTGAAGCATAAACAAATCAAATTGTGAAATTTGTGTCAAAACCCAGCCATAATTGATAATAATAATAATAATAAATATTTCTTGAGCACCAAATCATCATATTAGAATGATTTCTGAAGGATCATGTGACTCTGAAGACTGCAGTAATAGCTGCTGAAATTCAGCTTTGTCATCACAGGAATAAATTACATTTTAAAACTTAAGTTATTTTAAATTGTAATAATATTTTACAGTAGGCTATTACTGTTTTGCTGTATTTTTGTATTTTGGTCATATAAATGCAGCCTTGGTCAACATAAGAAACTTTTGTTCAAAAATCTTATCAACCCTAAACTTATGAAAGGTAGTGTAATTCAGTGTACAGTAAATGCTTGTCATGTGACACACAGCAGCCACAATACCACTGTGTATAACTGATATAGGCTTATGTCCCTACTGGAAAAACAAACAAACAAACAAAAAAACCCAATAAAACCATCACAGAAAATTTTAATGGTTTACACTACAAATACCATTACAAACCATCAACATTTAACCATTAAAAAATGGTTTTCTGTAGTGTGTTTTAGGACATATTCCATTAGGATTTATTGGTTTTAACAAGCCACCAATAGAAGGCAACCAATTACCAGTAGAGACCAACAGGGTCCATTACAGTTTCCAGTAAAACCAATACAAGTCCCATTATAACCAGTAAAACCATTACTAATTTTGTAATGTGTATTTTTTTTTTTTAGCAGAGGTTTTATTTATATATTCTGTTTTTTATATTCCATATATCCCTAAAATATATCATGAAATATCTCGATTCTCAAATATGTATAAGTAAATGCATTTTACACCTTTATAGATTGTTAGTTGATCTATAATGGGCGATGGGCAAAGTAGCCTAATACTGTAATCTATTAACTACACATAAAAGCCTGTCTTTTTACTTAAGTACCAGATATGGGTGTCATGCAATAAGACTGACTTTGTATTTAATGTGAATTTAATAAAAAACATTGTAAGTTACTAATTAGCCTATAACACTTTCGTTGTACAAAAAGAAAGCAAAGAATGTTTACATTACATTAGAATCACGATCTAGACTAGTGTATGTGAATATTAAAACGCAAAAAGACGGTTTAAATATGAATCCTGCATGTTCCGCTTGCCTCAAGAATGGCGGAGACGCGGTTTTGTTTACATCACATAAGCAGGAGTGCAAAAGCACCTGTTTGGCAATATTTTGGATTAGGGCTATCACGATATTAGATTTTTCATATCACGGTTATTGTGGCCAAAAGAATTCACGATGTCAATATATCGCGATATCTATAGAAACCTTGGGGGGAAAAAGATATGTCAAATTATTTTTTACTTTGAGTTTTTCTTTTTCACCCAACGAACATAAAGATACTGATAAACACAGAGCACAAGACTCTGGCTTTCTCTGTCTTCTTTGGAGCTCCTATGAAATAACGAGAGAAAATATTGTCAAGTTCAACAGTATGATGAATAAATATTAATTATTGTAATTACATTTTACAATTAGTTGTCATTTGTTAACATTAATGTATTAACTAACATGAACAATGAACGATACATTTTTTACACAATTTATTAATCTTTGTTAATGTTAGTTAATAAAAATACAGTCGTTCATTGTTCATGTTAGTTCACAGTGCATTAATGTTTACAAACACAACTTGTGATTTTAATAATACATTAGTAAATGCTGAAATTAACATGAACTAAGATTAATAAATGCTGTAGAAGTATTGTTCATTCTTAGTTCATGTTAACTAATGTAGTGAACTAATGTTAACTAATGAACCTTATTGTAAAGTGTTGCCATATTAACATCTAAACTGATACTTTAACTTGTGTACAACTGTTGTAAGTTCTTTAATCTATCGTTGCACCGGCGCTACTGAAGTCATGCAGTAAGAGCGCTGCTTATTCAGTTTTAATGTGCGCAGATGAGGCATCAAGTGCATGGCACTGCGGCCAGCTTAACATTTTACAGAGTTTAATGTAGCAATGTGGTCGCTCGGTTTTTCTAGATCAGTTTTAATCGTTTAACTGTTAATAGATTTGAAAAAGAAATAAAGTGCTTCTACGCACAGGCCATATTGATTGCAAATACAAAAATAAGACGAGTAAAGAAAACGCGGTACTTATTAAAATAATCACCCTTTACTTAAATATATAAACACAGAAAACCTCTGTTAACAGGTTAATGTACCATTTCCCATTCTATGACTAATAAAATTATCGCGACTTACTCTGTATAACTGAACATGGGTTTCCTCGGAGTAGCCAAAGTAGCTGCATGCGCTTCGTCGTCTTCTTGTTTGACAGGTGTCAGTGTTAAGGCGCAATACTGCCACCTGGAGGTCAACCAGGTACTGGCGCTGGAGTATTTACATGTCGTGTTAGCCTGAGTCCTGTTCATTTTAAATATTGCGGTTATTGCCAATACCGGTATATCGTCACACACTAAATTAACACGATATCGATAATTGATGCTTTGAATATCACTGTTATCGTCAATACCGGTATATCGCGACACCCCTATTTTGGATTTTGAAAAGCCTGTTGACTTTTGCCGTTTATCTAAGGTGATTTTTGGAAGGTTTTTTTTTTTTTTTTTTTTTTACATTTGTTCCTTTTATATTTAGTTCCACAGTGTTTGCCGCTTTTTACTTTATTTAAACTGTGTATTTTATTTATTTTATTTTACATCAACATGTATGCCATGCCTCCAAGCTTTCTTGTTCGTTTTGCTAATAAATGTTCTGTATTTATTTGGTTCCACAGTGTTTGCTGATTTTCAGTTTTGTATACCAACTAGGGATGTCAATTTTAGATCATTTCCATGATCAATCGTCGTTTAAATTAACGATCAATTAATCGATTAATAGTTAACCTTAATACTGCGAAATGCATCTATTGCAGTGGCATGTATTCACCGGCATGACAGGATGTGCAAATGCCACTCAAAATGCAGGCTTTCTCACCCGAATGACAGTGGTTTTAGTCTAAATAAAAGGCTAGTAGCAGGACTGTAAAAGGAATAGATGTGATTATGATCATTTGATAAAATGAAGAGAGTGCGCCGTGGATCATTTTACTTGGCTGTTTCCGTAACGGAGACCGCTGAACGTGCCTCTTTAAATGTTTTCATTGTACTCGTTGTTGTATTTTAAAATACAAACACAATCGCAATGTTTGCATTTGACATTATTGGCATTTAAATAAAATGATCCCAAACGTAACTGCGGTTCGTGGGGCTGCGCCGCGCGGTCAGAGAAGCGCTTCCACCGGCGGTGGTACGGTAAACACTGCTGCTCACTTGAAACATTTTAATGCGAGTATGACACAAGTGAGGTACAAAGCTTTGTTTATAAGAGAAATAATGGGTTAGCAGGCAAATGTTACATCGTGACCTATACATTTAAAGCCATACACGGCTTTATGTTCTGTTCTGCTGGTTGGTCACGAATTTCCAGGAATTTTATAATATTTATTGTTTCTTTTTCCAAATCCTCTCTGTCTCTCCCTCTAATTTCACAGGTTTATTTTATTGTCATTCACTTTTAATCAGTTTTCACATCTCTTAGCTACTGTGGTAAACATGCGGGGGAAATGAAAGATTTCGTGGCCATGAATTAAGAATTCGTTCCCTATGACTTAATTCGTTCCCTTATTTTAGATAAATCATGGGTTTTCTAGGGAACAAATTAATGAAACAGACAGAGCCCACAAATGATTAAGTCTAACGTAGAAACGAATGAAACAATTATATCTGGGGAAATTATAATTAAGCATGACTTAGCCTGCTACATTTCAATATAAAATAAATGTATATTGTTTCTTGTTTTAATGTACTTTTAAAGTTTAGATCACATTAAAAGCGTAATTTGTACGTTAGTGCATAATTTGTAGCATGGTGCATTTTTATTCATTTTGTTAATAAAAGTTCAATGAGTTTGACGTTGTATTGTTGTTGTTGCTTGCTGCTAATTTGAAAGTGAAAGTAAAATGCACACGGTGGTTTTACAAGCTATTTAAAAGTGAAGGAAAGCGAGGAAAAGAGGGAAAACTCTAACAAACTAACCTGTTTTGGTCTTATTTTTTAATTGAAATAAATGTTTTTTGTTGTTACACAGAGAGTAAAGTACCAAAAAAAGGTACCGTCAGGTACCGGTACCGAATTTCCAGTACCGATACCAGTACCATACCGGTTGAAATGTGAACGGTACCCAACCCTAATTATGAAAGATAAAACTGATAAAGGATAAAAGACAAAACTGAATTATAAGTATTAGTGTGGTTGTAATGTCCATTCTGCACCAGAAGATTTGATTGAGAGGGGTTTGTTAAAACCTGTGGAGATTCCCTACTGCATTTCAGTGGCTTCTCTTGTCTATCTGCAAGTAAACTCAGACAGACAAAAATAGACGACCTCCTTTTTCCCCTCCATTTTTAATGTATGGCTCGTGACACATCTCAAAGAGACAATGAGATGTTTTAAGCATTAATGAGTAAAGTTCTCGTGTTTTGACGGAAAGAGGAAGAGTCATTTGAAAACTTCCACTGCACATGAGTGTGTCTGTTATGTGTACATCTGTAGCCCTTCGAATGTACAGCCTGTTCCCTGTGTTCGGACAAGTTGTGCATGAAAGATTTTCACAAGACATCCACAGTATACTTTGGTAGTGTGCACATAACTGTTGTTATATAATATTTGATGTTTTTTGCTACATTTATCATTGTTAACGGTATTCAGTGACTTTCTTTTGCTCAAAATCATGTCATGCAAAACATAAAAAAGATAATTAAAAAGATTTTTAATTACAATATTGATAGATTATTGGGCCCGCTGTATTTGGAATGACTGTGTGGAAGGGTAATATGTTAAAAGTCAGTTAAGTGTTGGTTTATTTCTTCTCTCATATGGTATGTTTGATGTAGTGTTTTACAAATCTGGAGAGAGTGGAAACTAATTTTAATTACACAGCTGTGAACTGAAATCATGAAATTGCTTTTTGGGGTTTCACTGCTTGTAGTTAATTTGAATGTATAGGAAACTGGTTTCAGATGCTACTACCAGACACTCTGATTCTCACTGCAGTGTGACAGCAGCGACACATTGCCGTGCTTAGCAGAACTGCTTTTCTTTACCCACTGAATTGGGTTCTTTCTTTCTACTTAGGAAAACCCCTTTGTAGTTGAAGGCATAAAATTCTTAAGAAACTGTTCATAGTGCAGTTCATAGTAAACCTGTTTTGATGGGTTCTCTTCACTGGCTCTTAGCTTAAAATTTCAAAACTTTCCAATGTTGCTGCATTGGATACACAAGCAAACAGAGTCCACAGTGTTTACGCTTTGGCGAGGAAATCAACCTACTAATGGCTTTACTTGTAGCTGTCTCTGCATATTAAAGTTGGATATGAAAAAGTATTTTAACATTGACAAAGATGCACATTTCACCTTTAATCTTATAGGACAGGCACTGCATACTTGGCCCCATCAGCTGAGATTCTGTTCAGTGTGATATGAGGCTTAAATGAAAATGGGCTAATGAGTACCATGGCTTTTTGGAGAAATTACCGTTTTATTACTGTGGTATTCTTGTAAACCATGCAAATAAAATGGGAAATTTTGAAACATTCTTAGTAGAGATGCACCACAATAAACACTTTATTTAAAAGGATAGTTCACCCAAAAATGAAAATTCTGTCATTAGTTTGTCGTTTTAAATCTGTAGGACCTTTGTTCATCTTCGGAACACAAATTGAGATATTTTTGATGAAATCCGAGAGCTCTCAGACCCTCCATAGACAGCAACGCAACTACCGTGTTCAAGGCCCAGAAAGGTAGTAAGGACATCGTTAAAACGTTCGATGCACGTTCACAACAGTACCATAACACATGCGTGTGCATTCCTCTGCTTGCAAACAAGGTGCAGCACATCTTGTTTCTATGACAAAACACTGGCTCCTCTGTCAGCAGCATCAAAGCATTGAAGGCTGACACAAAAGAGAAGAAACTGTTGAATAAAGTTATTTTTATTTCCTTTGTGCACGAAAAGTGTTCTTGTAGCTTCATAAAATTACAGTTAAACCACTGATGTCACATGGACTATTTTAACGATGTCTTTATTATCTTTCCTTGAACGTGGTAGTTCCGTTTCTGTCTATGCAGGGTCAGAAAGCTCTTGGATTTCATCAAAAATATCTCAATTTGTGTTCTGAAGATGAACGAAGGGTTTGAAACAACATGAGGGTGAATGACAGAATTTTTATTTTTGGTTGAACTATCCCTTTAAGCCATTAGTTGTTTATTATAGTCAACCGATAAATAGCTGAAATCTTTTAAATAGTGATATTTTTAAAATAATAAAACCCATAATAGTGGCCTGATAGACCATTGTACCATAATACTGTACTTTTTTTCATAAGGGTGAATTTAACCAACAACCCTCACCAGACTAGAAACTGATGAACTGAAATTGTGGTTATACGTCGGTGATAGCTGAGTTTTTAACTGTTGTCCTGACGTTTACAAAGCAGTTCTTGTTGTACCATATAAACTAAAAGTCTTAATACCTAAAGTGCTTTCCCTTAAAATTCCCTACTGTCCAAGCTGTTTTTTGTTTCCCCCATCCAAATTCAAACTGTTTTTGAAGCAGAGCGGTTGGAAAAATCACTCTTTTCCTTTTTTACTTCCTCCAGTCATTGCATTTGTGGTTGCCGTGCCAAATGTAGCCAGAGGCTGCAAAAATGTCAAGCTCTTTCAGAGATTGGCTGGATCGTACTTGTAAGATCTGATAACACGCTCCTGTGGACCTAGTTTGAAAGTGTGTATACTCACCTGAGTCAGGAGATACGCCCACTTCCCCTCCCTGCATGCCAGAGAACACACTCGCAGGCACATTGCGCTGTTTATGTGGGCTGCCATTGGCCGCTTGCTGTAGAGGAAAGGTCTGTGTTTGTTCTCCCAAAATGGGATTTAAACAAACTGCAAGCTAACATGCAAAGCAAATTTACCAAATGCTTTATTCTTTATTAGTATATGGAGACTATTCCAAGCTTGCAGTATTTTCCTACTCTGTCTTTTTGCAGTTCTGTGTTTATATGTCTGCGGTATTATGCTGCATTGTTGCAAATATTTTTTGGAGAGAGTATTTGTGTTTGTTTTGCAATGTTCAGCAGTGTTACTGTAACCTTAAACCTCTCTAACTTTAGACTGAGGGAGACCTTTTGCTAGCAGTAATTGTGAATGATGTCTGTGCATAATTGTGGTCGTCCTCCTGCTGTTTCAGTTCTGGTCAGAGGTTGACTTGTTGACTGATCTAGATGTGCTGGTCCCATTTTAACACTTTCTAATATAAAAGTAACAATTTCTGCATCCACATACTCAAGGCACTATAATTCAGCCACTTTACAAGGGCTTTTAGATGTTTGAAGGGCCTCTAGATGGGTTCATATTGTGAGAATGCAAATTTTTCCAATGAAACAAGGGAGTATAATGTACTTAAATTTAATGTAACTTTCATATTTGAAAACATCAAGACCATGTAATGAGTATTTTTTGGAAATCCATGGAACCAGGGAACTTTAACATATGACTGCCCACATTTACACCAGAATTACTAATCAAAAGAAGATGAAGCGCTAAAGACAGTGCTTGAAGTGGGCCGGTACGCATCGGTACACAGTACCACTTCTATATTTTAGCCTTTTTTGTGCGTACCACCACTTCTGACATGTTGCTGGTACTCAGAGTAAAATCGTCATTATTATTTTGGTCAATATTGTAATCATGATTATTTAAAACGATTATTAGTGGGCCATATGACCAAAACTTTATATAAAAGATTTATTTAAAGAGAGTGATATACTGTATATCAAATATATATTTTCTGTAAATAAGGTTGCTATGACATCTACATTTTAGAGACCAGTGAAATGTCACAATTCTCAATACCACAGCAGAATACCAGAGTAAATAATATTAGTTAAAAAAACAAAAAAAAGGTCCTAAAATTATTGAATATAATTAAACTGCCAGTAATAAAAAAGCAAAGGAATACAATGCCAGTAATAAAAAAAAGCAAAAGGATACAACAGAATAAAAAAGATACAAATGAAACAAACTGTGCTTTAAGTTTTTTTTTTAATGCAAGTCTAAACGTTCAGAATTAATAAACTTTTAATAAACTACAGAATAGCACGAGCCGGAAGTGGCGTGCCTCACGCGGGCAGGGCTTAATATGCTCCGAGTACGGACACTGCACTAGTGATACAAAACACACAGGTCTGTTAAGAGCAATACTTTTATTAAAGTAGCCTAAAATTTTTCTAACAAACAAATTACTCTCAAATCAGAAATTAGCAGCACATTAATTACTGACACTGTGAAGGGTAGGCTATTTAAATTAAAGAAGAATAAGTGAACAAAGTTCAACGGACTGTAATAAATAAAGAACACCGTAGCACACTTTCAATAACAGCATCACACATTTTAATTAACGAACAGTTTAAATAAAATTAAATGAATTCCCTTATATAGAATAAAACAAACTGTAATAGGCTAAATAGAACAAGGTAACGTTAGGCTGGCTAGACAGCCCACATTTCAATAAACAAACTATTTCTTTACAAAGTCAAACTTTCAAATAAATCACAATCAGATTGCAAGCTAGTGAAACTACCTACTTAGTCTACCTACACTCTGATGGCTGTGATACCTGGGGATGTACCTTAGACAAATTATTATTAGGCTGGGCTACTGTATGTTTTTTTTATGACTGCCGTATTCGCAAGTATTTTCCAAGCAAATTAAATGCACGTTTTTATCATGTGTAAAATTACTGATTAACATGGCGGATAAAAGCAGCTCGTTTTTTTACACCAACAATATACTATAGGCGTACTACTTGCAGAACTCAAACTTGATGTGCTGTTGTGGTAGGCCAGTTTCAAATCGCATATTTGGCACACTGCCTTTGTCTTATCCTCACTCAATTTAAAGTGCTCCCAGACAGCTGAGGTCTTCGAATATTCGAATCTCAAAATTGAAAATCGAATGCCAACCCACAGAACGAATATTCGAATAATCAAACATTCTGCTCCTGCCCTAATGTACAGACATTTTGAAACTTTGAAGAGCTTACATTATTTGTTGTTTGTTTGGTAACATTTCATTATTTGAAATGGAAACATTTTATTATTTAATAAGCTTTCATTATTTGGTGTTTTTTGGTAACTTTACAGTAAGGTCCTGTTAATTTAGTTAGTTTACATTTGTGGAATGAGAAATACAGTACAGTGTTAACATTAATAAAAATACAACTGTTCATTTTTATTTCACATTAGTTTTGGTCCATTAAATAATATGGTAACACATTGCAGTAAATGTCCCATTAGTTAATCCATTATCTAACATTAACTAACAATTATTGATCTTTGTTAATGTTAGTTAACAAAATTTCAGCTGTTCATTGATCAGTTGTAGGTCTATTAAATAACATTAACAGATACAGCTTTTGATTTTAGTAATGTATTAGTACATTTCAAAAGTAACTAACTAATATTTAAAAATTATTTATCATTGTCAGTTCATGTTAACTAATGAAGTTAATATAATAATGTCAAAAAATAACCTTATTGTAAAATGTTATCAACATTTCATTTTAATAATGTATAGAAAATTTGCTCCCACTTTATATTAAATGGCCTTAACTTACATCAAAAAATAAGTACAATGTAATTACTGTGTTCATATTGTATTGCAAAACACTTGCTGCTATTGAGGTGGATATGGGTAAGGTTAGGGACAGGTTTGGTGGTATGGGTAGGTTTAAGGGTAGGTTAAGGTGTAAGGGATAGGTCAACAGTGTAATTATAAATGTAGTTACAGAAATTAATTACAGATGTAATTACATGCAGGTATTTTTAAAATATAAGTACAATGTAAAACATGTATGTACACAATAAGTGCATTGTACTAAATGATTAATTTAGATGTAAGTACATAGTCGTAAAGGCCACTTAATATAAAGTGGGACCGAATATTTTGAAATTAACATTAAGATTAATAAATGCTTTAAATGTATTTTTCATTGTTAGTTCATGCTAACTAATGTTAAAAGCTTAAGCTGGGCCTACACATTTATCACTATTCTTTTGCTGCCTTCTAAAACTGTTGTTTCCTTCAGGTTTCTTCTAGTTATGTATTTTTTCACTTATTATCGTATTTATGTTAACACTGTCTTCTTAAACAATCACTCAAAACTGTATGTTAAAGTGATTTTGCCATAGTCTCTGATGACTTCTTGCTCTATTTAACATGGTTTTTGCAATGACATTATTATGGTGAACTAATCCAGTTTGTGCTTCTTGGATGAGTCACAATTTCATCTGTAGTGATGCTGCAGGCTAATGATCAGAGTAACATGTGAGTCTCCTGAGTCATCTGTAGATTAAGCAAGATGAATGGAAGGAGATGCAATGAGGGGATTTCCAACATGCAATACATCCCTGCAAAGGGCTCAAGGCTCAAGTTGACCGTGTAGTGCACACAGTGTCTATCGATCTAGGCGTCCCTCGTCTGGGGACGTAGAATGAATAAAGAACATTTCACTTGAGCCAGCCGCCTTCTCAGCTGTAGTCTCCATTACTAAAGTGCTGGAGCCTCTTCTACCATCTCCAGCCCAGGGGAGGCATTCTTCTCTCTAATGAAGTGAGGTACATTTGTTTACAAGATATTGATTGCAATGGTATTCGTCCTTTTATTCACGTAGCTGTTTGTTCCTGGTGAGTGGTTATATCTCGGCAGAGAGGCCAGAAACTCACATCAGAGCGGACAAGCTCTTAGCAGCTAAACCTGCTACTGTAAGCAGTGCAGAATTGATTGGAATGTGCAGCTTTAATCAAAAATGTGTTTCTCTTTCAATGTCGAGTCTTGGCTCAGGGGAATCAAGGAGCTTGTTAGTGTAGCCTTTTGCCATATCTTGCAAAACTTACAAAAACGTTCTGGTGTAAGCTGCTAATAAGTGAATGTGACAGTATTTTTACTTGGTTTTGATCATTTGCATTTTCTGTGTTTCATACCCACTATTATCATCCTCTATTAAAAATGATATTTAAATGTGAAATGTTATTTTTTTGTTAAAATACTTGTTCTGTCTCATTTTAATGTGCAGAGACTGCTATAAATAAGCCATTTTGTACATTGATTTCCAGAAGATTTGTAAGTACGTACTGTGGCTGTATGGGACTTTTATAACATTGCATTGATGCAACATGTCAACATTCTTGCTCAGTATGTTTGTTATTGTTATTAGAGATTTATTTAGATAAATAAAGTCATTAATAATGTTATATTAATGTATCTTAATATGAAGTAAACATAAACTCACTTTGAGATGTCTCTATTAGAGCCCGACCGGTATGGGTTTTTTGGGGGCTGATACCGATATTAGGGCGTTAAAAAAAAGGTCGATATCGATATATCGGCCGATATTCTTTGTGTATATTATAGTACAGTACCAGTCAAAAGTTTGGACACTTTCCCATTCCTGTGTCCAAACTTCTGACTGGTACTATGTATAGAATACTATAGTATATACATAAACAGAATATACGATCCCAGGTGATTTCCTTTAATTGCCTAACAGTCATTTCTGATGGTATCTAGCCAACGGGTTCTTGGGTGGCCTCTCCCCCTCTTTCCACTTACCAGCCCTAGCATGATGTCCTTCTCCAGGGACTGGCTCCGCATGATGTGCTCGAAATACGATAACTTCTGCTTGGTGACTCTTGCTTCCAGTGACATCCGTGGTTTGATTCGGTCTAATATTTCTTGGTTGATGATCCTCGCTTTCCATGGAATCCTTAGCAGTTGTCTCCAGCACCATAGTTCAAATGCATCTATCCTCCTCCTGTCAACCTTCTTGATCGTCCAGGTCTCGCATCCGTACATAGTTATTGCGAAGACAATTGCATTTACTAGTCTGCATTTGGTGGAGAGGCTGATGTCCTTGCTTTTCCATATTCGGGCCATGCCAACCATTGCAACACGTCCCATTGCCAGTCTCCGTTTGATTTCAGGGGTGCAGTCACCATCTCTATCCATTATGGAGCCCAGGAAGGTGAAGCTGTCTACTACCTCTATCTCCTCTACATTTACTACTATCTTGATCTTTGCCTAGTCTGCTGTAGTCATTTTCTTGGTCGTCTTGACGTTTAGGTGTAGGCCGTATCTCTTGCTCTCCTCTTTTACCTTCCCCAGTAGTGTCTCAAGGTCCTTCTTGCTTTCCGCTAGTAGGGTGGTGTCCTCTGCGTATCGCAAGTTGTTGATGTTCCTCCCTCCGATCTTAACTCCAATATTGGCATCCTCCACCCCCGCATTTCTCATAATCATCTCGGCATAGAAATTGAAGAGATGTGGTGAGAGTATGCAGCCCTGCCTACATCCTTTCTTGATCTCAAACCATTCTGTGTCTCCGTTTACCGTTCGTACTGTAGCCTCTTGTTGTTGGTAGAGTGACTGAATGAGGTTGGCCTTTGAACAACAAAACAGTAAAACACATTACGATTTAAATGAAGTGTTTTTTATTTTATTTTAATGTGTGGAATTAATTGCACAGCCCTATAAAATGCATTTCATTCCTGTGATGGCAAAGCTGAATTTTTAGCAGCTATTACTCAAGTCTTTAATGTCATATGATTTGGTGCTCAAGAAACATCTCTTGCATGTTTATTAAATAAAACTATTAATTTCTTTTAAAAAAATGTAAAACTGACACCAAATTTTTGAATGGTAGTGTATATGCATGTATAATACCTTATTTTGCATTGGGGTTGTACAATTAAATGCAGAGATTTTAAAAATGATCTTGAAATAATTTCAGACGAAAAATGTGTGAACACTAGTAAAAGGTTTTGTGTAGATTCTCTTGTGACATGGATTGGAACCAGTGCAATAACAAATAATTGGCATGTAAGGTTTGAAGTTTTAGTGAATTATTATTCTGATGGTATATTAGGCTCTCAATAGTATGTTAACATATCAGAAACTCACACTGGTGCAACCAAATGAGGTTTACAGCATATAAATGTTTTCACATTTATATGCTGTAATTTACGCAGATGAATCACATGCGATAGTGAACATGATATTGCATAGCTTGTCGGTGAACTATGGCTCTGTGTATTAAATGCTGCTCCATCTGAAAATAGGTGATGGAGATTTATTACTAATCACAGAACCGGCTTTACTGATGAGATGCGCATGACTATCGCATGCGATATATCGTGCAGGCCTAATAGAAAGGTTAGCTTGTGTAGGAGGATCGAGCTACACTGAGGACACCTGCGCTTTGTAGATGGTTGCTGACCTTTGCGCTCAGTTTGTGTGCTTTGAATGCATTAAAGCTGATGTTTTTGGAATAGACTGTAGTAAACCATTAAAGATGCCGTTTGCCTTTTTGTTTACACCATTTTGAGTCTCTCAGCTGCTAGTTTAGCATTATGACACAGCAAGAACATTGAACATAACATCTGTCCTGCGTTTGTAAATGGTGTCTTTCTTTAGTAGTTTGCCCTTTTGTATTTTATACTGTCCTGTTTCTTTATTATTGACTTCCAGCAGTGCACATGCAAGCTACTTCATTCAAATACCAGAGAACCCAGAGATTCTTAAATCATTAATAAACCTGTGAACAACAGAATTAAATATTGCTTCATGTCTGCAAAGGGCAATTTCTTTCTATATTCGTTTTAAATGCAAGGGCAGCATGCAGGTGAGGTACCTTCTCATCAGAAAGGTGACTTCAGGTGTTTTTTGAATGCAAGACCCATGCAAGGTGCACTCGTACTTGTTGGTCTGTTATGCTGAAACGTAAGCCTCCTCACACAGTTCTAGACTGTCTAGGATTTTCACAAAATGATGACAAATCATCTGTTGTTAGTTCGTATTTCATAAGCATTCATTTTAACATGATCTGTCTTGCTTGTATAACATTGTGAAAGTAAAATGCTCTTAAAAACAGGCGAAACTAGACAATGAGTTTTTATTTTATTTTATTTTTTATATCATGCATATGCATTAGTATAGTGTTTCCTATTTTTTTGTCCACAAAATACGTTGAAGCTTGAATGCCCAGAAATCCCTGTGAGGTACCTTAAAGGTCAGAGATATTTCACTTTGACCTTTGCATGACTGTAGACTGTAGACTGTAGACTGTAACTTGAATGCAATGTAAGTCGCTTTGGATAAAAGCGTCTGCTAAATGCATAAATGTAAATGTAGATCTATGAATGAACATGAGAGGAGTTCAGGAGTCTCTGATGGTTGTGACCTGTGTCAGAATGCTGCTTTTAAAAAGTGCTTCCACATGGCTGATTTTTACACACAAACTGCTCTAGTGCTCTATTCATCTGAATAAAGCACAGCAGATCTTCTAAGATAAGACAACATGAGAAATGTGGAAAAAAAATATAGATTGATAATTGAATCTTTTAAAGGTTCATTTGGGGAAAATGCCAGTGATGTAATTATTATGTAAAGGCCAATTCAGGCCTTTTGGATCAGCAATTGAGACTATTCTCCCCTTTTCTCAAAAATTGGAGTTATTTTTTAATCGTATCAAGTGTATTTCTGTATATAAGCAGCTCTTCTCTGAGTCCATCCTTCATGTGCCCCGTTTGCTGTTACTTTTAGAAGGAAAGCTGTGTAAGACCCTAAGGAAATAGATATATTTAGGCACAATGTAGGCTGTACATAAAAATATCAGTTTGTCATGTGTGCACATAAGTTGGAGTCTGAATCAGACTTGAAACGCTGTGATCTAGTTCAACCGGTACTATCAAAATTGGCTCTCCTGCAATTAAATTTTTTAGAATAATAATTATTCATGTTTTAAATGAATTAATGACCTGACCTGACCTGTTATATTATGCTGGAATCATCACAGAAGCTTAAGTAGATATCTTTGTGTGACAGACTCTGGTTGGACCGTAATGACCGCACGCTTCCGGTTGCCTGCAGGCAGATCCTACAATGTCCGGACGACGGAGCTGGCACGCGACAGGCAGCGCACCGAGGTTGTCTGCAACGTTCTTCTTTTGGACAACACTGTCCAGCCTTTTAAAGTCAATGTAAGTGCTCCTTTAAAAGTAATGCGATTAATTCAATTTCTGTTGCTAATCTGTTTTGTGTTCTGATCTGTATGTTTTTGTAGCATGTTGCTATATGGTTGATAGTGTGTTCTGAGTAGTTAATAGATTACATCTGAATGTGCACTAGTAGTGTGTTCTGGGTGGAGCCCATGCACGTCCAAGTCTCTGTGATATTTTGTTCTTTTGTTATGGCTTGGGTCCCTCTTTTAGTATTAGTCAGTTCACCAATTTCATCATGCCTCAGACGAGTCTGATTATTTGTAAAAGTTATAGCTTATCCCTCTGATCCAACAAGCTTTGAGGTAATTTGTGGTATGATTCATGTCTGTAATATGGTGCAAGACCAGTTACGATGTTTAGTAAATGTGGGGTTTTGTTAAAATGATAATCCCTAAATCTATGTATGAGCAATAATAATAGTAATGCTTGCTTTAGCAAACACTATTCTACATTCCGTCATTAGCAAACACCAGTAATAATTTTAATATCACTTATACTTGCCAGTCAAATGTTTGGTGTCAGTATTTTGTTGAGAAATTAATATTCAGCAATATTCATATTCAGCAATATGCATTAAATTGATCAAAATTGACAGAAAAGACATTTCTACAAAACAAATGCTGTTTTTATTTTATTTTATTTTTTATTGTTTGAATTATTATTCATCAAAGAATCTTGACAAATATATCATGGATTCCACAAAAATATTAAGCAGCACAACAATAAGAAGAAATGTTACTTGAACACCAACCTGCATATTAGAACATAAAATAATGCGTAATAATATTTTCCAGTATTACTGCTTTTTTCTGTATTTTTGATCAAATAAATGTAGTCTCGGTGAGCATAAAATTCTTGCTAACCCTAACTTTTGAACAGTAGTGTAAATGACTAGAATTGCTATATTCATTGTTGATTGTATATAAATTACTAATCTGGTAAGCCTTATATATTGTTTGTTAACCCTCAAAGATGTTTAAGAACTTTTGAACCCGCTAATCAGAATGTTTTAAAAATCTCGTAAAAAGGAGATTCACTGCTTTTCGGAGGTATCACATTTGTCTCATTTGGACATTCAGAGGCTCCATAATGAGCGTAAATACGTCATCACATTTTGATCAGCATTTGATTCATCAAAAGAAACCGATGCATTTTGTTCCCCTTAGCCAAACAGAAACGATTGTTGAAGTTTAGTCCTACCCCCACGCCCAGATTGATTAAAAACTGTTATCTATTCAACCAGTAAACATAGGTTTAGGGCTTTTGAACCACCAATTAGCATGTTTCTTTGGAAATTCGAACAAACTTAAAGTGAAAGTAAAGTGTGTCGTGCGTGTATGAAAATGAGCACAAAATAACACATTTGGAAGAGAGATACAACACAGAAAAACACAGAGCGACAGAGCACTTTGGCATAAAACAAACCAAAAACAAGGATGAAACAGCGGTGCATATCATATAAAGCACTGGAATTCGTATATAGTGTTTAAAGGTCATTTGCACATTTTTTTTCTGTTGCGCTCAGTATGTTTCTCTCTCATTTCGTGTGTAGTTTGTGAATCATTTGCACTGTTTCTAATTTTGCTGCACAAGACAATGTGCAATTGTTTTCATTACTTGCTATACTGTTTGTTTTTGTTGTTCATACTCAGATTGAAAATATGTTTCTCTGAAAAAAAGATCACTTTTTTTTTTTTTTTTTTTACTGTGTTTTGTTATTATATAACACTGTTTCCATTCACTTTACTCTCGAAACATTTTTGGGTACATCTATATTGTCAGTAAACTAAATAGACCTGGTTTTCATTGAAAAGAGCCTTTAATAATATTGTATTAAATGGCTAAAACTTGCTTGGGTAATGAGATATAGACAATTTTATTTGAAAATGTAAGACACCCAAATACAACTTTCTAAAGAAAAAAAAAAATCCAAACTTCAGGAGTTTCTATTTGGTTAAACATGGTTTAAAAAAAAAAAAAATGTTGCTTATTTTTTTTTATTTTTTATTTTTATTCTGTCAAATTCATTAATTCTTAGAGAAAACAAAAGGAAAATTGGGACTTTAAATCAGCTAGACCGAAACTTCAGGTTCTCTTATTTATAATGGTATATGGCACTTGATGCTGACTGCTGATCAAGTGGTATTTACCAGATGTCGCATAGGTCATACAAGACTGACTCATGCATTTTTGCTTAAAGGTTAAGGCCCTACTCAGTGCATGTTCTGCAAGATTCCCCTTTCTGTCAAACATATTTTATTGGACTGTCCTACTTTTAATGCATGTAGAAAACTCTTTTATAATGTGAACTCACTTAAAGATTTATTTAGTTCTTAGAAAAAGTTTTAGAATTATCATATTTTCACCCTCAAAGACAGAGACAGCCGCCCACGGCTAAAAATAACTATTGTTCTTAAATGTTTCATAACTTTTGAACCGCTAACCCTATCTGAATGCTTTAAAAAGTGTTGTAAAGCGGAGATAGCACTGGAATTCATGTCTTCGCGTCACTAGGCGATGTCCTGGTAAAATCGATTCTGAGGCAGAGTACAGCCAGCGGATCGATCCATTTATATTATGTAAACAATAATTATATAGTTCATAAAGATAATTTTCACTCTTTTTTTCTGTTTCTCACTCATTTTGTGTGTAGTTTGTGAATCATTTGCACTGTTTGTATTTTTGTTGCAGAAGAATTTGTGCAATTGTTTTTACTATTAGCTGCACGGTTTGTGTTTGTTGTTGTTCATACTCAGACTGAAAATATATTTCTCTGAAAAAAAGTCACTTTTTTACTGTGTTTTGTTATTATATAACACTGACTCCATTTTCTTTACTCCCTAAACATTTTTTTTATATAGATATTGACACATCTATATTGTTAGTAAACAATAGATGTATATAGATGTTTTTTCTCTGAAAATCGCTTATAACAATATTGTAATAAATGGCTATAATTTGCTTGGGGAATGTTATATGTAGACAAAATTTATTTGGAAGTGTAAAACACCCAGGTACAACTTTCTAAAGAAAAAAAAAAAAATCCAAACTTCTGGAGTTCCAGTTTGAGTACACAGTAAAAAACACCCAATTTTTGCTTGTGTTTTTCTTAAAATTCTGGAAATTCATTCATTCTTAGAGAAAACAAAAGGAAAATTGGGACTTTAAATTAGCTAGACTGAAACTTCAAGTTCTCCTTTTTATAATTATATACGGCACTTGATGCTGACTGCTAGAATAAGTCTTAAAAAACAAAGAAAAGTGCAGGCGTGTCAGGTGCCCCAAAAATGTTCCAGGTCTTTAAGAGTTAATGTAAAAAATCTTGTGTAATATAACTTGTGTTTGTTTGTTTGCTGGTTTTTTTGTATTTGTTATACTTGTATTTTTTTTCCTATTGTTTTTGCCATGAAAATAGCCTAAAATGCTGACATGGTATTAAATAAAAATATACTACTACTACTGATGAACAAAGAAAAGTACAGACATGTCAGGTGCCCCAAAAATATTCTAGGTCTTTAAGGGTTAAAGTCTTATTAATATAATTTATTATAAAATTGATCCCCTTTTCTCAGTGAACCCCAAATCGTATGCATGTTTGTTTGAAAATTGCCATCTTTGTGGTGTTTTTCCATGCATAGTAGTAGGGACATAGCAGGCATCATCTACAGTGTGCTCATATTCCAGCTAGAGGATAGTGGTGTATATTCTGCTTATAGAAGGGATGCATGCTTGCCCTCAGGGTTCCAGAGAGTCATGTACATATTTGCACCTGCAATATAAAGCTGCCATGACACATCCCACACACGCGACAAGCAAAGGCACAAATCCCCAGCTCTTTCATTTGCTGATCTGATTGCAAAACCCATGTGTTTGCTCATCCTTGTCTTCAGTGTTGTGCAAAGTGTTGTGTAAAATGGTCCTTATGGAGAACTGTTATGTCCTGACTTGAAATAAGGGCTCATGCCAACACTGAATTAAAGGTTGCTCAGGTTTTCCTTGGTGGTTATTACCTTTCCCATCAGTTACATTGCCCAAGGATTTCCTGTGTGTCAGGAAGTATTTCCATATTGAAATGGAGCAAGCAATAAACCTATAAACATCACATGACTGACTAAACAGCTGCTGATCTGTTAGATGAATCAAGGCGTTCTTACTTAGAAGTTGTATGTCATGCTGCTCTCTGATTTGTAACCAACATTTCCAGGAAAGCCAGTCCTCATGTAACGGCCTCATTGATCAAATTTATGCACTCCTCTCTGGTCTCATACATTTTTGTGCCAGACCTCTCAGTGACCTAGATAGTCTGGCAGCACAGCGGGCCCTTTATGAGTATAGGACGCACATGGAACAGAAGCACAAGGTCTAATGGAAGGAGAGAGGGAGGATCAGAGGTAAATAATCAGGAGGGGGCGAGGTGTAAAAAAACAAATCGTAAATATGTCTCAACTGTTTGTTTGAAGAGGTGTATGTTACGTCTGGAATGCAGAGAAGAAGCCGGAAGTTTGTAAATATTAGACTAGATTGCTGCGTTGCCACATCTTCCTTAATGTGTATGTCTAGATTCTGTCACTTTGATCTTGATTTCCTTATCAGTGGTGTTGTGTGAAGTAGCATTTTATTAGGGGTTTGTTCAAATCCCTGACACTAAGCATTAACCTTTGGCACATGACAGGTATAAATGATGACTCAAATCGTGTGGCATAAATTTATTTTTAATGAGGGTTGGCAAAAAAGACCTAATGCAAATGATAAGCAACACCAGGGTTTAAAATAAACGTATTTTTCATTTGCACTGTCAGACGAGTAGTTTAGTTTTGTATTTTCCCTTCCAAAAAAAACCCCAAAAAACTCCCACAAAAAAAAACGCATTAATAAAAAAAAAAAAAGTTCTCCTTTTAATACATATATATATATATAATGCCAAGGTGGGCATTGCGGCATAATTTTGTTTATTTGACTGTGAATGTGAACTGAATGGGATTGTACTGCACTGTATATACACTGAACAAAATTATAAACGCAACATTTTTTTTTTTGCCCCCATTTTTCATGAGCTGAACTCAAAGATCTAAGACTTTTTCTGTGTACACAAAAGGCCTATTTCTCTCAAATATTGTTCACAAATCTGTCTAAATCTGTGTTAGTGAGCACTTCTCCTTTGCCGAGATAATCCATCCACCTCACAGGTGTGGCATATCAAGATGCTGATTAGACAGCATGATTATTGCACAGGTGTGCCTTAGGCTGGCCACAATAAAAGGTCACTCTAAAATGTGTAGTTTTATCACACAGCACAATGCCACAGATGTCGCAAGTTTTGAGGGAGCGTGCAATTGGCATGCTGACTGCAGGAATGTCCACCAGAGCTGTTGCCCGTGAATTGAATGTTCATTTCTCTACCATAAGCCGTCTCCAAAGGCGTTTCAGAGAATTTGGCAATACATCCAACCGGCCTCACAACCGCAGACCACGTGCCCAGGACCTCCACATCCAGCATCTTCACCACCAAGATCGTCTGAGACCAGCCACCCGGACAGCTGCTGCAACAATCGGTTTGCATAACCAAAGAATTTCTGCACAAACTGTCAGAAACCATCTCAGGGAAGCTCATCTGCATGGTCGTCATCCTCATCGGGGTCTCGACCTGACTGCAGTTCGTCGTCGTAACCGACTTGAGTGGGCAAATGCTCACATTCGATGGCGTCTGGCACTTTGGAGAGGTGTTCTCTTCACGGATGAATCCCGGTTTTCACTGTACAGGGCAGATGGCAGACAGCGTGTATGGGGTCGTGTGGGTGAGCGGTTTGCTGATGTCAACGTTGTGGATCGAGTGGCCCATGGTGGCGGTGGGGTTATGGTATGGGCAGGCGTATGTTATGGACAACGAACACAGGTGCATTTTATTGATGGCATTTTGAATGCACAGAGATACCGTGACGAGATCCTGAGGCCCATTGTTGTGCCATTCATCCACAACCATCACCTCATGTTGCAGCATGATAATGCGTGGCCCCATGTTGCAAGTATCTGTACACAATTTCTGGAAGCTGAAAACATCCCAGTTCTTGCATGGCCAGCATACTCATCGGACATGTCACCCATTGAGCATGTTTGGGATGCTCTGGATCGGCGTATACGACAGCGTGTTCCAGTTCCTGCCAATATCCAGCAACTTCGCACAGCCATTGAAGAGGAGTGGACCAACATTCCACAGGCCACAATCAACAACCTGATCAACTCTATGCAAAGGTGATGTGTTGCACTGCGTGAGGCAAATGGTGGTCACACCAGATATTGACTGGTTTTCAGACCCCCCCTGTGGCCAGCCTAAGGCACACCTGTGCAATAATCATGCTGTCTAATCAGCATCTTGATATGCCACACCTGTGAGGTGGATGGATTATCTCGGCAAAGGAGAAGTGCTCACTAAAACAGATTTAGACAGATTTGTGAACAATATTTGAGAGAAATAGGCCTTTTGTGTACATAGAAAAAGTCTTAGATCTTTGAGTTCAGCTCATGAAAAATGGGGGCAAAAACAAGTGTTGCGTTTATAATTTTGTTCAGTGTATTTATATACCACAATATAAACAATATTTTTTAATCTTTTTCCACGATTAAAGGAATAGTTCATCCAAAAACGAAATTTGCCGAATATTCACCACCCTCACGGCTCACACCATCAAAGATTTAGAGTTTGTTTCTTTTTAGCATTACATTACTTACTCACCGATGGTGTTAAATAGGTGCCATCAGAATGAGTGTTCAAACAGCTGAATCCACAAGTAATACACACGACTCCAGTACATCAATTAATGTCTTTTCAAATGAAAAGCTGCATGTTTAAAAAAAAAAAAAAAAAAAAAAATTCTTTGTCACTATTTGGAATTTCAATTTAAATGTAATGTTCAGTTTAAATGTTATGTAAAATATAGCGATCCAAGACAGTAGGGGCCCATTACCTGGACTGAAACTCTCTCATGCTGGCCTAGGATTAACAGGCTGTCTGTAGCTCTGGATGCATTTAACATGCCTAGGTGGCCTTAGTGGCATGAGCTTAGAAGGAAATTTGTTTCATAAGCTGAGCTATTTTGATGAAAAATTATGATATTACATTTTTCTTTCAAAACATGCACTGCTGAATCTTGCATAGTAACCCCAGTAACATGTATTTAGAAAGCAAATAACATTGATTTCATGCTGGCTATAAATGTGGCATAATTGTCCAAATACTTTGTGAGCCCCCTTTGCAGTACCAGTCTTTCCTTGGTATCAAAACACAGACGTCATAACTAGGCTGTGTTTACTGCCTGTTTCTTTGGTTGCCATGTGTAGATGACTGACTGTCTTCAAAACACTCTCAGGCTTCCTGCAGACCTCCGATCTCTGGACAAGCTGCCACACGTATGCTTGCATTTCTGTCATACCACTCTCCTCTCCTGCTTTAAAGTTGGCATGAAATGTAAATTCACCATATCTGTTTTCAAGATGCATGTTATTGATATTATTGTGAACAATTCATCTGTGCATGTATCAGTTTTTTTTTTCTTCACATTTGACCATGTAAAAATGTATCTTTTAGTAAAACAATAGACTTCTCTCTGGTGACATGCTGGACTTATCCAATCATTTAATCCGCTTGAACCCCAGCATTTTCTTAAAATTACCTGCAAGCTAATATTTAGCTTTTCTGCCTCCATTCAGTCAACAACTGAAGGATAGAACCAACCAAGTCCCTGCCTACATTTTTTTTCTTTTTTTGATAATCTGTTGTGTCACAATAATGAAGAGAAGAGCTGTCACTATTCCGGTTTCATTATGACTTTCATGTACATCATCACACACATTCATTAGAAATGCCACAGTGGAATCCCACTTCCAGTTTTGACCGTTAGTTTTGTAGACTGCTGTTGAAAATGCACACTTAAACAGCCATGAGGCCATGAGACTGCAGCAAATCTCCTCTCAGACACTTTAATTGGTGTGTAAATCTACATAAAAGTGCTGAGGGCAGGGGAAGGAAACACAGAAAGTCTGAAAGTCCCGGAACTTTGTTCATAACTATATCCTAAAAAAACATTTAGAAGAATCAAAGCCTATATAAACACTTCCTGTTTTGGATATATCTCAAATTTTCCCACAGTGTACCTTTTATACATTGTTTTCTTTGCTGCTGGCATTGTCTGTAGGGGCTACTTATGGTTATGGTTCAAGCATGGGATATTTATTGGACAAAATAATTTACAGACTATGCCTTTAATAAGACCTATTTGTTATTGATAATTGTTCTTATGCTGATATATAAAACAAATCACATGATTGAACTTACAAGTTAGTGTGTACTTTAGAGCTAAACTTATTATATTAATATAATAAGTTATTCAAAAAGTTTCATTCAAAAAAACTGCCATTCAAAAGTTTGGGACCAATAAGATTTTTAATGTTTTTTTTTAAAAAGTTCCTCATGTTCATCAAGGCTGCATTTGATTAAAAAAATACAGAAAAAAACAGTAATATTGTGAAATATAAGTTTTCTATTTTAATATATTTTAAAATATAATTTATTACTGTGATGCAAACCTGAATTTTTATCAGCCATTAATCCAGTCTTCAGTGTCACAATCCTTCAGAAATCATTCTAATATGCTGATTTATTATTAATGTTGAAAACAGTTGTGCTGCTTAATATTTTTTGGAACCTGTGATACTTTTTGTCAGTATTCTTTGATGAATAAAAAGTTTAAAAGAACAGCACTTTTTCAAAATAGAAATCTTTTCTAACCATGTTCACTTTTTATCATTTTATCAAAAAAAAAAAGGAAATCTTCCAAAAAAGGAAAGAAAAATATTTACTGACCCCAAACATTTAAACGATTGTTAACATGACTAGGGTCCTGGAAGGGATTTCTAAATTGCCTACAATTTCTGGGTTTTGGCATTGTTTTCCTATTAACATACATACATACTCTCTACAGTCCTCATACATTATATGTGTGTGTCGATTATGTACAATGCCTGCATGTTATTGGTCCAAACTATTTTTCAGTCATTTTCTTCAGCAAGTATGAAAACAATAAGAAAACAAAGCCTGTGCATTTTACTCAATTCAGAAATCCAGGACATGTCCAGGAAAAAGAGGACATACTGTAAGTCATCCTAAGCAATACAGTAGTGTTACAAATAGCATTAAAGTGCAAATTTGGATTGAATGTTTTAATTTGTTCTATAATTTTGTTTCAATATTAGTTTTTCCATGTGAAATGTCAGTATGTATGTTGTATTTGTGCTCCATTTTTCTGTAATTCCTCAC
This sequence comes from Spinibarbus caldwelli, assembly GCA_039654775.1. Classification (NCBI taxonomy): domain Eukaryota; kingdom Metazoa; phylum Chordata; class Actinopteri; order Cypriniformes; family Cyprinidae; genus Spinibarbus; species Spinibarbus caldwelli. The sequence goes on along the minus strand of CM077233.1, from coordinate 20,589,564 downwards.
ACACTTTGCAGCTCTGCAGAGGCGTTAGACTGTCCGTTTTCTCTCGACTGGCCTATCATTCATTCTGCTGATGTGACTGTTGCCATATTTTGTTTATTGAGCAACACCGCATGTATGTGCTTTGAACTGTCTGTCTGTGTTTTTCTGAAGGCATGTGTTCAGAATATGCTGTCTTGGCATTTCCAAGACCATTTAAAAGGGTAAAACAGGAAATAAAAAGCGCTACTAAAGCCTCAGCTCTGCTGTCAGGATGCTGTAACGGATCTGACAGCCAATAAAACCGGCCTATTACGTCTGACTATTTCTAACTACCAAAGTGGCCTGACCTTTACTGGAAAGATGGGCATAAACTTAAATCTGCTAAACCTGCAGTAAAGACTGTAAAGAGATGGACCAACGAAACAGAGCGGGCATTACAAGCTTGTTTCGACCTCACCGATTGGAGTGTTTTTGAAGCTGCCACCAACGATCTGGACGAGCTCACAGAGACTGTAACTTCATATATCAGTTTCTGTGAAGATATATGCATCCCTACCAGGACTCACTTAACATTCAACAATGACAAGCCATGGTTCATAGAGAAACTCAGACATCTTCATCAGGCCAAAGAGGACGCCTACAGGAAGGTGGACAGAGTCTTGTACAGTCAGGAACACACTGAATAAGGAGATTAGAGCAACTAAGAGGACCTACGTTAAAAAGTTAGAAGATCAGTTCACTTCCAATGACCCAGCTTCAGTGTGGAAAGGTCTGAAAGCCATCTCCAACTACAAGACACCATCACCCAGCACTGAGGCCAATCAAAAACTTGCTGAAGACCTGAATGAGTTTTACTGTAGATTTGAAACTCCCAGTCTTAACACCCTACACCCGCTCTGAACATCTCTCCACACAACCATTAACACCTCCAGCAACCCCCCTCTCCCCCACTCCTGCACTTCAGTTCAGTGAAGATGATGTGCGCCAGGTCTTCAAAAAGAACAAGAGAAGAAAGGTACCAGACCCAGACGGTGTCACACCAGCCTGTCTGAAAACCTGTGCTGACCAGCTGGCCCCCATCTTCACACAGATCTTCAACAGATCACTGGAGCTGTGCGAAGTCCCTACCTGCTTCAAACACTCCACCATCATCCCCGTCCCAAAGAAACCCAAGATAACAGGACTTAATGACTTAATGACCTGTTGCTTTAACGTCTGTGGTCATGAAGTCTTTTGAGAAGTTGGTGTTGGCTTATATGAAGGACATCACTGGACCCTTACTGGACCCCGTGCAGTTTGCTTACTGAGCAAACAGGTCCGTGGATGATGCAGTCAACATGGGACTGCACTTCATCCTTCAACATTTGGACAGACAAGGGACTTATGTGAGGATCCTGTTCGTGGACTTTAGCTCCGCTTTCAATACCATCATCCCAACACTCCTCCAGACCAAACTAACCAAGCTCTCTGTCCCTAGCTCTATCTGTCAGTGGATCACCAGCTTTCTGACAGATAGGCAACAGCTAGTGAGAATTGGTAAATTAACATCCAACACCTGCACCATCAGCACTGGCGCCCCTCAGGGCTGTGCTCTCTCTCCACTGCTCTTCTCCCTGTACACCAATGACTGCACCTCTAAAGACCCCTCTGTCAAGCTCCTGAAGTTTGCGGACAACATTACAGTCATCGGTCTCATCCAGGACGGCGACGAGTTTGCTTACAGACAGAAGGTTAAAGAGCTGGTGCAGTTATAACAACCTGGAGCTCAACTCTCAAAACGGTGGAGATGATCGTGGACTTCAGGAGAAACCCCCCTGCACTCCCCCCACTCACCATCATAAACAGCACTATGGCTGCAGTGGAGATATTCAGGTTCCTGGGCACCATCATCTCTCAGGACCTGAAGTGGGACACTCACATAGACTCCATTGCTAAAAAGGCCCAACAAAGGTTGTACTTTGTCAGCTGAGGAAATTCAACCTGCCACAGGAGTTACTCACAGTAGGAGTTCTACTCAGCCGTCACTGAGTCTGTCCTGTGTACTTCAATAACTGTCTGGTTTGGCTCAGCTACAAAATCAGAAATCAGAAGACTACAGAGGACAGTTTGGTCTGCTGAAAGGATTATTGGTACTCCCCTGCCCACCCTCCAAGAACTGTTCTCATCCAGAGTGAGAAAAAGGGCTCAGAAAATCACTCTGGATACCTCACATCCATGCCATCTCCTTTTTGAACTTTTGCCATCTAGTCAGCGCTACAGAGCACCGAATACCAGGACAGTCAGGCACAAGAACAGTTTCTTTCCCCAGGCAATCTACCTCATGAACAGTTAAATGTTCTCCCACTGTGCAATACAAATATGTGCAATAACCTCATATTTATTTAGCAGACCTGTACATACAATTTATTATTATTCTAATTTATATATATATATATATATATATATATATATATATATATATATATATATATATATATATATATATATATATATATATATATATATATATATGTATGTGTGTGTGTGTGTATATTATTCACATCTTATTTTTATTATCTGTGTGTTGTTGTTGCTGTTGTTGTTGTTTCTGAGTACTGGAAGCTGTGACACTAAAACAAATTCCTTGTATGTGCAAACATACTTGGCAATAAAGCTCTTTCTGATTCTGATACTTCCTGTTTTACTTTGCCGCTGATCCAAATATGCACATAATTGTTGTGACAACAGCAACGTTTAATGAGGTTTTGCTTTTAGTCTACAGCCTGATTTGGTTCATTTATAATGTTACACTGTGCTCTAGGTTACGTTTTTTTTATTATACTCTATTAACTGGACAACATTGCAAAATTAATGTGATGAAATCAGGATAGAAATATATTATTGAATAGTAGTATTGAGGTCAGTATATTTCAGAAGGAGATGACTGTATTCAGTACAATTAAGTGAGGCAAATTCAAAATTTATTGATATTTAATAAACACAAAAATGGATATTTTCTAATATGCAAATATATTCAAATGATTAAAAATATTATAACAAAATATTCAAATAATCCTGTAACATTTATTTTTAGGACTAACATGTTTCTTTCTATCTTTGTAGAAGCACGATCAAGGACAGATCCTACTGGACGCTGTCTTCAAGCACCTGGAGCTGACTGAGAGAGACTATTTTGGGTTGCACCTGGCCGACGACTCCTCTGATAGCCCGGTGAGTTCAAAGGTCAAGCTCAAAGATGGGCCAGAGCCGAGCCGGTCTGCCCTCAGGGATTCATGAAGGTTTTGCTTTAAGCATTTGAGGCTTGAGTGTGTGAATGGCCAATATTCCTGAAATGGGTTCACATTTAGGAATGTAGGTCACACAATTGTTCAGGATTAAAGATCCTGTGAAACATCTCCCCCTTTTGGGTGGCCCAACTCATTTTAAAGTCTTAAACGCCACAAAAACATTGGTGTATATTTTCTGAAAACATTAGTCACAAAAAATGGCATCATTCAGATGAAAGCAAACACATTAGTAGATGTCTTTGTGTTGAATGTATACTATCAGTATTCATGTCACACCTTCATCAGTCTACCAGTAGGCATCTACCAATCGCTCGATCTGTGGTTGAACCGACTTTGTAGTTCTATTGATTCAGCTGAAACTGGATCAAAGTTAGAGTTTTTTTTTTACTCCACAAACACACTCAGTTTGTCTCTTTGTGTTGTAACTGCAGATAAGTACATCTCCACCTCCCCACAGCTGAAAACACAAGCCTATTGAATTATTGAGTGGCATTAGGTTCTGTTGGACTGTTGCCATGTTATTAAGGTTTTTCTTCCTCTCTCTCTACCTCTGTCTCTTTCTTTCTTTCTTTCTCTCAATCAATAATTTATAGAGGTGGCTGGATCCAAATAAACCCATAAGGAAGCAATTAAAAAGTAAGTAATTTTATAAAAGGCACCAGCCTAGGCTGTTGTTTACCACCAGCTATTGATTATTCTTTCTCCTTCTTTGTATTTGTACATCTTTGTACTTACACAATGTTTTGATGAATTAAATGCTAGGGGGCTCTCCACATCATCTGAACTTCCGGGTGAAATTTTTTGTGAGTGACCTCAACAAACTTCAGGAAGAATATACACGGTGAGTGGATTTCAGCTTTGGTGTATGAAGACCTTAAAAAGGGTTTTAAAAGCTTTTTTTTTCAATGTTGAAATACCTTTTCTTCTCTAATGTCCCAGTTATACATTAAACATGAGACTATTTGAAGGGGAGCAGGATGTTCTAGTAATTTTATTGGACAAAAATTTGTCAACAAATTCAGTCATCTATATATAGGTTGTATTTTAAATGTGTTTAAATTCTTAATTTTGCCGGCTTTTATAGAATTTAAAGATCCTCAAGGTTAATAGACAAAATCTAAAAACAAATTTGATGTCATGGATTCTTTATTTTATTTCTTTTTAGGGCTGTCAAAATTAATGCGTTAACGCAAATTAATTTTAACAGCACTAATTTTATTAAAGGGGTCATATGACGTTGCTAAAAAGAACATTATTTTTTGTATTTGGTGTAATGCAATGTATTTATACAGTTTAAGGTTAAAAAAAAACATTATTTTCCACATACTGTACATTATTGTTGCTCTTCTATGCCCCGCCTTTCTGAAACGCTCCGAATTTTACAAAGCTCATCATTCTGAGAAGTGAGGCATGCTCTGATTGGCCAGCTATCCAGTGCATTGTGATTGGAATACCTCAAGCGTGAGACTGAAATGTTACACCCCTTACAATATTGTGAAGCCGTGTCCCGGCGCGACGACACAAGAACAATAAAAACCCATTACAAATGAGGCATTTGTTGCATCCAGTGGGGACATAATTACTGATTATAATGACTTATACTGTCTTTTTTACGCTTCTCGTTGCATCGCGCCACTTAAACATTACCATGTCTGCATTTGTGATGGAAGAAACAACAAACAACAAGCACTACTCTACACAGCTCAAACTTCGCGTTTGAATCGTCAGTGGCAAATTCTTTAAATATGAATACATACTTACAGGCTGTGAGTCAGAAGCGCCAGACTGTTCTTGCAAAGTTGGAATTGCCCCACTTTCTAGAAACAGTCTTTGTGCATAGCTTGCAGGCTACTCCCAGGTTCAGGAAATAGTCCTCCGTAAAATGCGATGCACACACTCTAATATTTGGGTTGAACTGTTCTGGAACAGTGTTGTAAATACAACTTAACCACTGATTTCTAGTTGTGTCCACTTTTGGAAGCCCAAGCAAAGTAGTTTCGCTCTCACAATGAAACACAGCATCTCCAGTACATGGTGCCGGTGGCAACAACAATACTACAGCGAGAATAAAAGTCCCGCCACCTTTCTTTGCGTATACATTTGGGCGGTGTTTTGCAAATCTCCCCACACCGTGACGTAGATGTGGGGGCGTTTGAATGAGCCATTTTAGGGGGGCGTGGTCAAGTCTTAACTTTTATAAAGAATATCTCTTTGGTTTTGAGACTTTAGTCTTTGCAACTTCAGGGATCTTATCTATGCACAAACAGCTTGTAACACTCCAAAGAGAAAGGAAAACTTGAAATCGCATCATATGAATCCTTTAACGTGTGATTAGCACAGGGTGCATTTTCGGCTTGACCTGTGGCCTTAACCCATAGTTGGAGAAATGGAGATGCACAGTATTGGCAACTTAGCGACTTTGTCGCTAGATTTTGCGAATTTTCAGACCCATTTAGCAAATTTATTTTTATTTATTTTTTTCCAAAAAAGCGCCTACCGACAAATCTTTAGGGTTTGCCCAAACCTCATTTAGTTTCTGAGACTCGTCGGTACTGCCTCATGAGCGCGAGGTCTCTCTTTCCTGCTGCGCACACACCTCTTTCTCTGTGCGTCTGCTCTGTTCAGTGAGCGGCAGAGAGCAGCAGTGCATTCAGTTAAAACGGATATTATGTTGCTTCTCTAATTTTGCATGCAAGTATAGCCGAAATCACAGCACAGCTATTGTCTTTATCTTAGGTGTAGCCTATTTGATTTTATCAGACGACGGCTCGATTATCAGGATTTTTGTGCAGATTAATGTCTTGGAAGGGAGAGCTGGTTATGTAGTCTTAATGAGTCGCGTTTCAGTCACTATTTCATATTCATTCCATTGTCTGCCAACAGAAACAGTAAAATATATCAATGAAAACAGTTTTATTGAGAATTTAGCTGCATCAAAATACAGCATGTGGGAACAGAGAGGCAAACAAATGTAATAATAAATAATAAATGTACATTTTGCATGTTCAGAAGAAGTGAGCTGCCCTGTTGTGCGAAAATGTATACAGGCTTGTGTAAGTAAATTGCTCAGTGCAAAGAAAGAGAAGTAATGGGAACCTGGTATTTCTATGTTCTTTTTTCATGTGTCTAATAGACATGAACCAGTTCTTTGAAAAACATCTATGACCTTTAAAACATGTCTAGTCTTCATGCTCTGTTGACTATGGATTCACTAATAATAAACATACCTTTGCATAAAACATCCATATTTGTCCATGCCCATGTTGATTAGAGTATAAAAAACTTAAAGTATTCATTTAAGGTACATTTAGATGGGCGAAAATGTGCGATTAAGTTGGGATTAATCACGAGTTAACTCATGACAATCATGCGATTTAAATATTTTAATCGATTGACACAGCCCTATTTCTTTTATGTGTATTTATTAAGCAGACTTGAATCTCT